>CM041218.1:27711235-28159818 GCA_023065735.1 Coffea humblotiana
TCAATAAGCAACATAAAATCCGCAGCTCAGCAACATAATATACTTAAATAAACATTTCAATTCAGTGTCAAAACACTGTCACAATTCACAATATAATGACTCAATCAATATAAAAGGATACACGCTCCCTTTGGGAGTCACTTCGATATCACAGCACACTCTGCCAATCAACCCTTTATATCCTCCAAAACAATAAACAATCCCTTCAATTAATAGTCATTTCAATAGTCACCGTCCTACAAGGTAATACTTGAGTATACCACACATTTACCCAAGGTTGCCAACCTACCCCACCAAGCCCGCTGCTGGCTCGAATATGTCAACTAATGAAGGGCTTTGGAGCGCAATTTAGCTCATGCGATAATGTACAGATATGGCTTACAATCATGCACATTTAGTCCAACAATTAAGGCCATAGAAATCTCAAATTCAATTAGGTCAAGTGCGATAAAGTACGCGCTTGCTTATCAACAATAACGCAATAAGTAACTCAAGTTTAAGTACCAATATGGCAATAAGGCACATCTAACAATTTCATCATTACGTTGCAACAATCACCCAGCAAACAAGTAGGCAACAAATACTAAACTAGCAGAGATGTGAGAACCCTCACTTGAAACCCTAATTTCCCCTAAACATATGCTTTATTCTAAGATTTAGACCACTTATTATATACCATTGCATGACATTTTCCATGTATTACAACATTGTGCATGCATTGCATTTTATTCCTTTTACTTGAAGAAAAATAGTTACTTGAGTTGAATTTTAATGATCCACCAATAATTTGTTTCCAAGTGGCTTTGATTTGGATTGAGGACTTTAAATGATAAGTGAGGGTGTTAATTAAGTATTGGTACACTTGGTTGGGTGGAATTAGCATTGGTCAAAAGTTTAGGAGAGATTATGGACAAGAAAGAGGCCATGTGGCACAACCCTAGCCTTGGATGTTGTTTGACCAAGAGATTGGAAATAATTTAAACCTTCTTGAAGCCTTTTTTTCTCTCACTTTGGCCGAAATTCTAGACAAGAAAAGAAGAGAAAGAGCTCCAAAAATTTCAGCTTTCAAACACTAGCAACTAAGAGCAAATCAAATCAAAGAGAAAGATTTTGAGCTAGTGAGAGTTTTCCCTCTAATCTTGGTGCTAGATTCAAGCTTCAAGGTTTCATTTGGTTGGTTGATTTGGTGGTTCAAACTTCCTACAAGAGAGGTAAGTGTTCTTTAAATGATGTGGTTGATGGATTATGATGGTTGTAAACTTGAAGAAATTGAAGATTTATCATCACTTTGCCATAGATAAGTAAGCTGAAAATTTCCCCAGCTTGATTCCAGATTTTGTACCTATTTCAACTGGAAGTTCGACCATGATAATGGCCAAACTAGCTTTTACACAAACATGAAAGTTGTAGAGAATTGAGTGTCGAATATGCCTGAAAATTTGCAGATCAATCGGAGCAGGATAGCTTGTGAAATGACCAAAATACCCCTGATGCCCTGTTTCTGTCCGAACTGATATTTTGCCTCTGTAATTGGTCATTTTGACCAGGAAGATGACTTATTTAGCTTTTGATGTCTTCTCAAGAATTATAGCCCTGTAACTTAGCTTTCAAATGGATTTGGAATCACCGGAATCGGAGTTGTGTGCACTGAGATATGATGGAATAAATCAGGACTGCTAGTTAAATTTTCCAGTGAGCTTCGAACTGGAACAATCTGGGACTGTTTGCGTAAAGTTGACCAGGTTAGGTTGAGAACTGGTTGCGATATCTTCATAATAATTGTAGAGCTCTGTCTTAGCTTCGAAACGGTATAAGGTTTGCCCTAATTCAATACACAGAACTCTAGTTATGACTAAAATACTATGGGATGTCAAATCTGCCGTTGGTATGCCTACCAAGTGTTTGATGAAATGTATGCCTACCAAGTATTTGATGAAATGTTTGCCCATTTTCATGATTGTTTATGAAGTATTTACATGTTTTAAACCTTCTTTAAGCTAGATTTATACTTGATATGTGGTTTAAGTGCAAATCAATAGGAGATGAAGGTTGGTGACATGATTGAGGAAATGGTGGACTGTTTTGTGCCATGGCTGACCAGCTTTTGTAGGAAGGGTTTTTCATGGATTTGTGTGGTCTAATTACACCCTAAGCATGCTTAAACAACTTGGCTAGAGATTGGTTAAGTTCGTATGTGAATTGAATTGAATTTGGAACAAGTAAGGTGGCTAGAGGAACCATTAGTGGACTGGTTTAGCCTTTGCAAAATAACTAGCTTATTATGGAACCCTTGTTCATGTTTATGTGTTGTATTTTAAACTCAAATGGTACCAAGTGATTTAAGCTTCTGTATATGAACATTAGAGGACTGATTTGGGTGAATTTGAACCAAAACAAATGAAGTTAGCATGAGGAATTAGTGTGCACATGTAAGGGTTTGAGACTGATCCAGGTTTGGAAAATCAGCCACATTTCCCGAGCTACTGTTTCTTCTAGGGGACGAACTAGAAAGTGTGCGAGGTACCGTTGAAAGCCCTTCGAGTCTAGTTTCCAACGCCACTGACGGAACCTAGTTCCGACCTTCCTATAGTGAGATACGGCCATTTTACCGAGACTGCGCGAGCGCGACTGTGCACCCGCGAGAACTTTTAAAAGCTTGAATGAATTTCCTTTTACCCAACTTTCATGCACTTGTTAAACTTGTTTATTCATGAACTTTTACTGCATTTTGGGCCTAAATCTTAGGGTGAATTGGGTATAGTTTAATCGCTCACTTAGGCACCTAATGAGCTCACTTTGCTTGGAATTAGACCTAATCGTTGACATTTTCACTCGTTGCCCTAGGAGGGGAAAACGGTGGTGCACGTAATCGCGCGACTTGACGTGACTACTACTTTGCTTGCCAGGTGAGTGTTCCACTACCTGCTACCTGCTTATATGAAATATCTGAATACTTGAATTACGACTGTTTGAGCCAAACTATGTTTTGATAAAAATGGAGGCGAGCGTGTACTTTATCGCACTCGACCTCCCTCATTTTCCATTGTGGCTCTGTATACTGCAATCATGAATTATGAATTCTCTATATGTGTGACTGCACTTGAGTTGCTTGGGTGATACCCATCAACTACTGCTACTGTTTGGTACTTGAGTTGCTTGGGTGATACCCCATCAACTACTGCTACTGTTTGGGTACCCAACCTCATAGGTGAGTCGGTTGGATCGAGTCAGCAAGGGCTTGGTCGAGACGGCCGATAAACCTTGGGGTTGTTCACTGATTACTGGAAACTGGTATACTCGAGTATTACCCAATTACTGATATGGAGTGCGGGCCCGGTAGGGGGTTGATTGGTGGACGGAGATGATAGAAAGTGGTGTTCTACGGACTGTATATTCTATTAATGCAAACGTTGGCGGAGAGCCAACGGACCCTGGTATGATCAAGCTCAAGAGGATTTGGCTTTTGAAAGCCACCCGTATCCTTGAATTGCACTGTGATTAAATTGTTATTGTATTATTCGGTATTTATTTGATTATATTATACCCTTATTTGGCAATGTGCTTACTTGTTTTACTTGGAACCTCACTGGGCGATAGCTCACCCCACTCCCTTGTTTTCCTTAACAGATCGGGGGACGGACTTAGAATCAAGGGCCTTACTAGCTTCCTTTTGATTAAACTTGTAATCCTTTTGTTGTAATGACTTTATTTTCGACTTGTGTAAGTTTAAATACTTAAGTTTGACCTGTATTAAGTAATTATAGTACAAAGTGGTAAGTGTGACTTTTAGTTTGACTTCTTAAGTTTGGACAGTTGGTTGGACGATTACTTGCTATTAGGGTTTGTACTCTTTGATTTAAAGTTTTTCCATTGAGTATATTGAGTTACTAGTTCTTTGATCGACTGAGTCCTGGCGAGAGCTGGGCAGGCAGTCCGCTGATACCCTAGGGTTCGCCCTAGGGAGAGGTGGGGCTGTCACAAGAGACATTTAATCATGAATGCCCATAAGGAACACTCATTCTAAGTGAACAATTTACACCTGGCTTCGGGGTTTCCTTCTTGCACCCTATTGCCTCCTGAGACAAGTTATAATTACAGTAATTATCTAACTAATTATTTGGTATAAATCTTAGGAAAAATTCCTACATGCATGCTGATTTCCAGCCACCAATTATAACTTCAAGAAAGTTTAAACTATACTCAAGTTTTGTGTGAAACAAACTAGCTCACCTCTCCTACAAATCTCATGCATTTATCTCAGTTTTAATCCAAGAAATTCAACATGCAACCCAAGGTATATCTAGTAAAACATGTGTAAAGCAATAATATATCAAAATCTACTAAGATTCAAAGCTACAAGCTGCAAAATAATCAGCTTCAAACTTCGGTTATAGTTGTGAAAAATTCCAGAAATTTCACTCCTTACTTTTCTTCCAAAATCACCAAATTTTCTTGTTTAGATCAAGTAAAATACCACATGCATGCTAAGAATAAAGTGTTAGAAGTTATATGGAGCCAAGATATGTCAATTCATAGCCAAAGTTCTGGAGATAAAGCTGGAAAAATTCCAGCTTCCCTCCCTCGGGTTCCAACAGCAAATTTCCAACAAGTTTCTTCAAGTTTTTCATCCAAAGTCACCAACTTTTTCACTAGATTCAAATGTAACATATACAATACATCATGCAAAGCAAGATATAAGACATATAGTAGAAATTCCTAGTAAATTTTTTTGCAAAATTCGAATGAAAAAGCTGTGAAACTAAGCTCGTTTCCTCTCGGCCAAGCTGGAAATTTTCAGCAAGAAATCAGTTTTCAAGTAAGGTTTTCTCTAGCAAAACTCCCCCTTTCTTAACTCAAATTCAACATGCAACAAGTATCTAAGTATATTGAGAGAATAAAGGGTGTGGCTAACAAATTTTTACCTCTTTTCTCTTGCAAATAAAAGCTGGAAATGCACAAACAGCTTCACCCCCTTCTCTCTCGGTTTTCAAGGATGAAAATGCACCTAGTTTTCTCTATTTTCTTCACACAATGCAGCTGGTTTCTCTCCATCACTCTCAACTCTCTCGTGTCTTGTGAAGAAAAGAAGGAAATGGAAGCTATCTCTCCCTCTCTCTTTCTCGGGTACAAAGGCAAAAGGAAGACAAGAAATGTGGGTTTGAATAACTTTTTGTCTTGGTCAAATTTGCATGTCATTTTGGACAAGTGTCAAAGAAGGAGACAAGTGTTGCTTTGCATGCACAAGAAAATGTTTTATTCTATATGGGCCATGCATTTCTACACTATTATACTATTACCTCACTAATTTCTTAGTCTAACTAATATTAACTTCCATAAAGGTTGATCCTACAATAATTTAAAGTACTCTTATGCACTTAATTATAAGGAAATCAATTAAACATATGAATCAATCAATAATAAACACATAAACCAATTGATAATAAAGTAAATGTAACACATTCAATTTTCTAGATAAAAGTATGAAATATATATAGATTAATTTTTGAGTCCTCATAGAGGGCTGTACAATGATTGAACTATATGTAATAGAAATCACGCAAAATATAATCAAATTAATTTTGGTCAACTACAAATAATTCATGAACTAGTACGGAGAACAAAAAGAAGACAAATATTCTAGTCTTAATAGATTCCAATCCATTTAAAATGAAATTGATTGAATTACATGAACAAATTAATATTGGTCAATTAAGGATAATTCACGGACTACTATGGAGAATAAAAAGAAGACAAAGTATTTTAGTCTTGATAGGTCACCTATTCAAATTAAATTGGTTACATTCTCCGAATACAGATGTACCATTAACATTAATGACGAGGTTCTATAATGCACCAAATTTTAATAAAACTTAAACCCCCATTTTCTGCAAGTATACAGGTCGTTTATCAAATATAGGGGTATTAGGTGTCCATCCCACAGGGAAAATGTTCAATTACCGATGGTTTCGAATTTCTTCATTATTTAGACTACCACAAACGCAAGAGATTAAATCTACACTACAAACATGAAATATAAATAATAATAGAAAGCTCCTAAGGCTATTGAATTCATCACTACTCTTGCAAGTAAAATTACCGGTTAATTGAATGTTATTATCTTGGCTATTTATGGCGTAATTTCCTAATGTATGTGAAATCTGCTCTTGTAGTGAATAAACTATACTTGTAGTTAAGCCACACCTACTCTCGTGGTTTTGAAATTAACTGTGAGCTCATTTCTTCTATGAAATTACATGAAATAAGCCATTAAAGCCACAAAGGTGCACCTTTATTCTAGTGAGTGTACTCCTTAGGTTTAACACTTCCTTGAACCAGTGTCAAATTTCAATTGTCATTGTAAACTTAACACCTTAAGATGATTACAATTTATGACCAGTTAATCATGATTAGATAAGCAAAAGTGATAAATAACTTGTTCAAAATAATATCATCAAATAACCGAGTAAATATCACGAACAAGTTATAGAAAGTTCATCCATAACTCTAGGTATAAACTTTAACAAAATATGAAGAGAATGAAAGAAAAAACCATACTTGTATTACAGTTAAACATGAACTCAAATACAAAAGAAAAAGGGATAGGAGAGAAGTCACCCTTGTCACATGAGTTCCAAGCTCTCTGTCTTGCTCCTTAATTCTTCATCCAAATCTAACTATAAGTACAGGATGTCTAAACTACACTAACTGTACTATACTAATGAACTAAGAAAAACTTGTGAAGACTACATTTTGGTAGTGTCTCTAGCCTTCTAAAGTTATAAACCAAGCTCAACAAAAGCCCTTTTTATAGAGAATTAAAGCTCCAAGCAATCATGTTAAAGTTGGTGCTAGTTGGCTCTTGGAATCATCAAAAGTTACTTCTTCAATTTTCCAATGTTACTTCTATAGAAACCAGCCAAAATTGATATGTAAATGAGTTGGAAAAGCTGTGGGAATGCAGAATAAGTTGCTGTGCAAGGTGCACACATGTTTACAGAATGTGCACCCTTAATACGCTGACGAGTGCGGGGTATGTGTGACAGCCCCACCTCTCCCTAGGGCGTACCCTAAGGGTTAGCGAACTGCCTGCCCAGCTCTCGCCAGGACTACTAACGATCACATACACGCAATTAAAACGTTTCGGGAGGTATACCAACAAGTAAGGGTAACAATAAGCGCGCAAAATGAAAACGGAAAACGGAGCGGACATGAACAGTACCTGCCATGTCACAATCCGGCCGGAATCTGGCCGGATTATCGGCCGGATTCTTGGCCGGATTGGAGCAGTGACCATTCCAAATTTTTTTCAAATGCTGCCCTGAATCCGGCCGCATATCCGGCCAAGATCTGGCCGGATACCTGGCCGGATTCCGATGAACAGTGTCCGGCCAATTTTTTTTCTTTTTCGCGTTTGACGTCCGAACTCGTCCGAATGCGTCCCAAACCCGACTAAACTTTAAATCGACATAAACAGGCACATATCCAAGAAAGTACATCATATATACATGAGAAAATATGTACACATAACCCATTCTAGGGTTTTCCAATCCAAACAAATGTCCAAGTCCCACATTAGGGTTTCTAAAGTCGAGGAGCTATACAAAAGTACAAAGCATGTCTAACTAGCTCTACTCGCTTCACAAAATTTGATTTCCCAAAATATGCCCTGCAAGGAAAACAAAGGAACGAGTGTGAGCTTTCGCCCAATGAGGTACTAAAATCCATGCATTCAAGTACACGAATGTAGCCATGCTCAATGACACTTACTATCACACATGAAAAGAACATCCAAACCAAGTTCAAGGGTAAAAGGATACGGGTGGCTCTCGGGAGCCAATTTCCCCTTGCAACTCTTTGATCACATGCCGTTGACCCTCCGTCAACGCTCAATGGACAAGTACAACCGTAGATCACCACTTTACACCCAGTACCTTCCACCGTACATTCCCCTACCGGGCCCGAACACCTCACAGAAATCAGGGGTAATACTCGAGTATACCACAAAGTCGAGGAGCGAACGCTCCACTCGACACACAGTAACCTCATGGCTCGTTGCCAAATCGACCGGCCCTTACCGGCTCGACTCGACGAACGGCCATTGAGGCTTGAGCTCAGTTATCACAGTAAAGTCGTAGGGCTCATGCCCCATACAACATGAAGCCAAACACAAGGCAAATTCACATGTATCCAGTAATCAGTTATACACATAAGAGAACGAGAGCGATGAAGTACACTCTCGCCTCGAGCACAGAATTCACAGTTATCCAATTCAAGGAATCAAGTACACAACCAATTAAACACAATTCATGCATAGTACACTCACCACTTAAGTGAGTAAATCACAAGTTTTCGCCCAACGGGTGTCCGGAATCACCGGCTCGACCTACAAGAAACAAGAAACTACAGTTGAGACTCGAACACGAGTCGAAGGCCTCTTACGTGAATTACTAAAGCAAAATGCAAATATAGCTCAAAATTGGAAAATACTAAGGCCAAAGGTGTAAACAACCCCAAAACCTCATATTTTTAGTAATCACAACTTAACACACGAAACCCTAATTTTCTCGACACTCGGACAGCATTTCCCCTAAAATTCCAACTTTTCCATCCTACAAACAACATCAATTTATATCCCAACCAATCACAATTGCCTCAAACCAATCATAAGTTACTCAATAACCTTCATTAGGGCTACAATACCCTCATTCACAATCAATTACACTCTAATTAAACAATTATAGAAAAGCCCCAATTTCAAAACCCTAAAACTGAAATTTTCATTTAAAACTGAAATTTTCCGCAAATAACCGCAATTCACATACAAGAGCTCCAATTGGCTCAAAACTAAACCTTCAATCCAAGGCTAACTAACATTTATCATATAAAACAGAAAAATTCCCAATAAAATCAGAAATTCACTAAACTTCCAATTAAACCATCAAAGCATCCATAAATCTAGCTATTAAGCCACCATAGGCTACTAATATAGCATTATTAGAACCAAAAGTGAAGTTTCCAAGCAAAATACCTTAATTCCCAACAAAGGTTGTAGCTTAAGAGCTTAAGCACCACAATAGCTCCACCAATCACCTCTAACCTCCTTAGCAAGTGGATGTTATGGAGTAATTTGAGAATCAAATGGTTGGATTACAAGATTGGAGCAAGAAATGGAACCAAAATGGAAGCTTTTCTCTCTTCTTTTCTCTCCCAAATTTTCGGCCAAGATGATGAAGAATGAAGATGATTTTTGGTCAATTTTAACCTTTTGGTAAAGGTGGTCAAAGTTAGGCAAGCTCCATCCAATGAAATCGCGACACGTGGCACCTTTTTAGTTTCATTCCTATCCTCTTGCTCACTAGGTTAATTCATCTAGGTAACCTCTAATCACCTACTAACACCTAGTAATTAAATCCCTCTACGCAAAACTTAACCTAATTGGCCGAATTTCTCTCACTTAACGCACTAGCGGGTCCCACGTCCACTATTTACTCCAAAAATCTCGTAAATTGACTTATACTAGAAAAATATTTTTAAAACCTTATTTACTCATAAAAATGTCTAGAAAAGTTATAAAATAAAGAAAATGTGGAAAACGGATGCAAATAAATAAATTAAGGCCTAGAAATAAAGAAACTTTACGGGTTCTCACACTCTCTCCCCCTTAAAGAATTTCGTCCTCGAAATTTCTCACCTGGGTTACCAAACAGCTCAGGATATTTCTTTTGTATTTCTTCCTCCACTTCCCAGGTTGCCTCTTCTATGCCGTGGTTCCTCCATAAGACTTTCACCAAAGGAATATTTTTATTTCTCAGCTCCTTCACCTTTCGATCGAGTATTTGCACAGGTTTCTCCTCATAGGTTAGGGTTTCATCCACCTCAATCTCTTCTGGTCGTAAGATGTGAGTTGGATCAGGATGGTACTTTTTGAGCATTGAGACATGGAAAACGTCGTGTATCCTGGCTAAGCTTGGAGGTAACTCGAGACGGTACGCCACTTTTCCAATTCGTTGGAGGACTTTAAAGGGTCCTACAAATCTAGGTTGCAGTTTCTTCCCTCTACCCGCCGTGATACTTCGCAATGGCGTGATCTTAAGAAACACACGATCTCCAATTTCAAACTCCAAGTCTTTCCTTCGGTTGTCTGCGTAACTCTTTTGTCGGCTTTGAGCAGTTTGGAGTCTTTGGCGTATCAGTTTAACCTTTTCTCGTGCATCCTCCATCCATGGAATGATTGTTGGATCTAAGACTTTCTTTTCTCCTACTTCATCCCAATAAACTGGTGAACGGCACTTACGGCCATAAAGAGCTTCGTATGGTGCCATTTGGATTGAAGAGTGGTAACTATTGTTGTAGGCAAACTCTACTAACGTCATGTGTTGACCCCAATTACCCCCGAAATCCAAAATACAGGTTCGTAACATGTCTTCAAGGGTCTGAATGGTTCGCTCAGATTGTCCATCGGTTTGGGGATGGTAAGTGGTACTTAGGTTGAGTTTGGTCCCCAAGGTTTCCTGAAATTTCTGCCAAAACCTAGACACGAAACGTGGATCCCTATCCGAGACTATACTCACAGGAATCCCGTGCAGTCTCACAATTTCACTCATATACAGTTGAGCCAATTTCTCCAGAGTGTATTTCATGTTTATGGGCAAGAAATGGGCCGATTTAGTGAGTCTATCCACGATCACCCATACGGCATCATGTCCTTTTTGGGTTCTTGGCAAACCAGAAACGAAATCCATCGTGATGTTTTCCCACTTCCATTCAGGTATTTCTAAGGGTTGCAACAAACCAGAGGGCTTTTGGTGCTCCGCTTTTACTTGCTGGCAGACGAGGCAGGTTTGCACGTAATGGGCTATTTCCCTCTTCATTTTATTCCACCAATACAATTTCCGCAACTCCTGATACATCTTATTACTACCCGGATGAATCGTATATTTCGATCGATGGGCTTCCTCTAAAATCTCCCTTTTCAAGGTTTCATCCTCCGGCACCACTATTCGATTTCGATATTTCAATACTCCCTCAGAGCTCGAATTAAAGTCAGGTAATTCCCCCTTCTCCACCTTGTCTCTCCACTTTTGGACCGTCGGATCCTCCTTTTGGGCCTCTTTGACTCGCTCCAGAATAGCAGAGGTTATTCGGATATTTCCTAAAATTACCCTTTGATGCTCCACTCTAGGGTTCCACTCACTCATTGCTTCTAACATCTCCCACTCTCTGACCATCAACCCAGCCATTTGAGCCTTTCGACTTAAGGCGTCAGCTACTACATTCGCCTTTCCCGGATGGTAATTAATTGTACAGTCGTAATCTTCTAAGAATTCCATCCATCGTCTCTGCCTCATGTTCAACTCTTTTTGGGAAAATAGGTACTTAAGGCTTTTGTGGTCAGAATAAACCTCAAAGGTCACCCCGTACAGGTAGTGTCTCCACTTTTTCAGGGCAAAGACAACTGCGGCCAACTCTAGGTCATGGGTCGGGTAATTTTGCTCATGAGGTTTCAGTTTTCTAGAGGCAAAGGAAATCACATTCTTATTCTGCATCAATACACACCCTAAGCCTTCCCCGGAAGCATCAGTATATACAGAAAAACTATCTTTTCCATTAGGTAGGGCTAGAATAGGGGCTACGGTTAACTTTCGTTTCAACTCCTGGAAACTACCCTCACACTTAGCATCCCATAGAAAACGCCCATTCTTTTTCGTCAAATTGGTTAAAGGGCTAGCAAGTTTCGAAAAATCTTTAATGAACCTCCGATAATATCCAGCTAACCCTAGAAAACTACGAACTTCAGTAGGAGTTTCGGGTCGTTTCCACTCAGTTACCGCCTCTACTTTCGCCGGGTCTACGGTAATGCCCTCCTTCGAAATCACATGCCCTAGAAACGAAATTTTCTCCAGCCAAAATTCACACTTACTAAATTTGGCATACAACTGGTGATCTCTTAGGGTTTGTAGGACTAACTTCAAGTGTTGCTCATGCTCCTCTCGGGATTTAGAGTAGACCAAAATGTCATCAATAAAAACGACGACAAATCGGTCCAAGAAGGGTTTGAAAACTCTATGCATCAGGTCCATAAAGGCAGCAGGGGCATTGGTCAAACCGAAGGGCATAACGGCAAATTCGAAATGCCCATACCGAGAATTGAAGGCAGTTTTGGGTACATCCTCCCTCCTAATCAACAATTGGTAGTATCCCTGACGGAGATCTAACTTTGAAAAGACTACCGCTCCCTGTAGCTGGTCAAATAACTCATCAATATGGGGCAGTGGGTATTTGTTCTTAATGGTTATATTGTTCAATCCCCGATAATCTATACACAACCTCAATGTCCCATCCTTTTTCTTCACAAACAGCACAGGGGCTCCCCATGGGGACCCACTCTCTCGGATAAACCCTCGCTCTAACAAATCCTGCAACTGTAACTTCAATTCCTTAAGCTCGGCAGGTGCCATTCGATAGGGGGTTTTAGAGATAGGTGACGTTCCTGGTATCAAGTCGATCTTAAACTCTATCTCTCTTTCCGGAGGTAGGGTTACTAGTTCGTCTGGGAACACATCTGGGTATTCACTCACAATAGGTACATCCACTACCCTTCAACTTATCAACGGGAGTGTTTATAAGAAAAGCTAGAAACCCTTGCGCTCCTCTACTCAGCAATTTCCTAGCTCTAATGCCCGAAATCAATGCAGATGAGGCAAGACTACCCCTCACATCTAGCCTCAAAGTAGCTTCCCCAGGTATACGAAATTCCACTATTTTCCTCTTACAATCAAGTTGGGCATCGTACTTAGCTAACCAGTCCATACCTAGTATGACATCGTACCCCTTAATAGCTAAGCTTACCAAGTTTCCCAGTAATTTTCTCTCTCCTACCCAAATCTCACAATTTACGTACATCGTGCTAGTAATCAACCGTTGGTTCCCCGTAGGAGTACTAACTTCTAAGTCATAGGGTAAACTAACAGGTTTTATATCAATGCCGCACATAAAATTGGGGTTAACAAATGAATGGGTAGCACCGGGGTCAATCAAAATCCTAGCTAGACGATGGAAAACAGGGATGGTACCTTCTACGACTCCAGACGGGTCAGGAAGTTGGTGTTGCTCAAGAGAGTACACTCGAGCGGGCACTTTCGGTTTCGACCCTTCTACTTTAGATTGGCCGGAGCTGGCTTTCGAAGACTGTGGGGTCGCTCTCGGTTCACGAGGTAGCACTGGACAAGTAGCTATCTGATGCTCCGCACTTCCACAGCGCAAGCATTTCCTCTCCTTCCTCCAGCAATTGTCCTCCGTATGGTTTGGTTTCCCGCAGAATCCACAAGGACCTCGGGAAACGGAAGCTGAACTCCCTTGCGAGGCACTCCTCTGCTGGCCTCGTCCAAACGAACCACCCCTCGACGGAGTCCCTCTCGACGTCCCCGTAAACCTTCCTCCACCGGGCCCTCGTCCAGATTTAGGAGGGTTACTCCGTTCACCCTGACTAGAACTACTTCCAGGGAATCCCCGTTTCCTCACCTGGAAGTTTCTGACTTGAAGCCTAGCATTCTCTACCCTTAGTGCCTTTTCCACCGCTTCACTAAAGGTAGTGATCTGGGCAACCGCCAGATCCTTCTGGATTTCTACGTTCAGCCCCTGGGTGAATCGCCGAATCCTCCTTTGCTCCGTCACTATAAGTTCAGGGGCGAACTTCGATAGTCGAGTAAACTGGCTCTCGTACTCGGCCACCGTTTGCGTGCCTTGGCGCAATCTGAGGAACTCATCCTCCTTCTTCTCCTGGACCAAAGGCGGGAAGTATTTCGCGTTGAACTCTCTCATAAAGTTTGCCCATGTCCGTGGCATTTGCTCTCTTTCCCATTTCGTTCGTATAACGTTCCACCAGGAACGGGCAGCTCCTTCTAATTGAAAGACAGCAAAAGTAACCTGTCTCTCCTCTGTATAATGTAAGGCCGCAAAAATATCTACCATTTTCTCCAGCCACCGTTCGGCCACGTCCGGGTCAGGTCCTCCCAAGAATTTCGGAGGGGAGAACTTTTGGAACCTTTCGAGGGCTCGATCCTCGCTCTCAAAATGCTCGCCAGGGTTCCCAGGGTTATGGACAGGGTGCTGGCCTTGATGTTCTACTACGTGGGCCAATAAGTCAGTCATTCTTTGAATCGCGGCGGCCACTTGAACATTCGGGTCAACCCTAGGTTCAGGATTAAGCTCAGGTGTGGGTTCCCGATTTCCCCTATCAGTTGAAGGTTGCCTACTACCGCGACCACGGCCTCGGCCACTACGAGTACCTTCCATGTCTTAAATTCACAATCTAGGGCCGAAACATAAATACGGTATCAAAATAAGAAATAAGAGTAAGCAAGAAACAATAATTAAACAATAAACAAGAATATCGAGGCAAATAACACATAAGCATATTAAACAAGTTGTACAGTAGCAGTCAGTCAAATATATACAAACAATCCCATGGAAGTATCGGGGTCAATCAAAAACACATATACAAAGCTAGGTCAAAAACAAAAATAGCTAACGAGTAGCTTTCCCCTAGCTAGTCCCCACATGGGATCAAAACACGGCTCAAAGGAGCCCTAGCCTAGTTCCCCACGGAGCACACAGACTCTCCACCGTGACTAGAGCTAGGCGTGCTCCCTTCATCCGGTGTACTATCGCTAGACGTTTCCGCTTGCACATTCGCGCCGATTACACCTTGGATGAGCGCCTCACACTCATTAATGATGCCGCCCGACCGATCTCGCACTACCCTAGTCACCCTCGTGAGGCGGTCGGTAGCTACGTGTAACTGCCCTCTAAGAGCGTCGGTTCGCTCTTGCTCCTCCACCACATCTCCTTCAAGCTCACGGATCCGATCCGCTTGCATGCGCATTATACCCCTCAGCCTAACCATCTCAGTATGGTCCCTAGCGGCGGCTCGCCTAAGTCTCCTACGCTCGTCAAGAACGGCTATGACTACTCGATCTATATACGAGTAGTTCTGGCATCGGGTACAGCGGCGAGTCCGACTAGCGGCACTCCAACGACGAATGGGTCCTCCAGGTCTCTCCTGGTAATCCACAACGCGAAAGCGTCTCTGCGGCGGCACACCTCCGCCCTCGGGGCTCGATCCAGCCATAACCTACAAGAACGAGTTAAGATTCAAACCTTAGACGAGAAAATCATACTTAAGGGTGCCCTAACACGATCCTTAAAGGTACTAAAACAAGTTTCCAACTTGCCCAAGTTATTTCTAACCTAGGCTCTGATACCACCTGTGACAGCCCCACCTCCCCCTAGGGCGTACCCTAAGGGTTAGCGAACTGCCTGCCCAGCTCTCGCCAGGACTACTAACGATCACATACACGCAATTATAAACGTTTCGGGAGGTATACCAACAAGTAAGGGTAACAATAAGCGCGCAAAACGAAAACGGAAAACGGAGCGGACATGAACAGTACCTGCCACGTCACAATCCGGCCGGAATCTGGCCGGATTATCGGCCGGATTCTTGGCCGGATTGGAGGCAGTGACCAATCCAAATTTTTTTCAAATGCTGCCCTGAATCCGGCCGCATATCCGGCCAAGATCTGGCCGGATACCTGGCCGGATTCCGATGAACAGTGTCCGGCCAATTTTTTTCTTTTTCCGCGTTTGACGTCCGAACTCGTCCGAACGCGTCCCAAACCCGACTAAACTTTAAATCGACATAAACAAGCACATATCCAAGAAAGTACATCATATATACATGAGAAAATATGTACACATAACCCATTCTAGGGTTTTCCAATCCAAACAAATGTCCAAGTCCCACATTAGGGTTTCTAAAGTCGAGGAGCTATACAAAAGTACAAAGCATGTCTAACTAGCTCTACTCGCTTCACAAAATTTGATTTCCCAAAATATGCCCTGTAAGGAAAACAAAGGAACGAGTGTGAGCTTTCGCCCAATGAGGTACTAAAATCCATGCATTCAAGTACACGAATGTAGCCATGCTCAATGACACTTACTATCACACATGAAAAGAACATCCAAACCAAGTTCAAGGGTAAAAGGATACGGGTGGCTCTCGGGAGCCAATTTCCCCTTGCAACTCTTGATCACATGCCGTTGACCCTCCGTCAACGCTCAACGGACAAGTACAACCGTAGATCACCACTTTACACCCAGTACCTTCCACCGTACATTCCCCTACCGGGCCCGAACACCTCACAGAAATCAGGGGGTAATACTCGAGTATACCACAAAGTCGAGGAGCGAACGCTCCACTCGACACACAGTAACCTCATGGCTCGTTGCCAAATCGACCGGCCCTTACCGGCTCGACTCGACGAACGGCCATTGAGGCTTGAGCTCAGTTATCACAGTAAAGTCGTAGGGCTCATGCCCCATACAACATGAAGGCCAAACACAAGGCAAATTCACATGTATCCAGTAATCAGTTATACACATAAGAGAACGAGAGCGATGAAGTACACTCTCGCCTCGAGCACAGAATTCACAGTTATCCAATTCAAGGAATCAAGTACACAACCAATTAAACACAATTCATGCATAGTACACTCACCACTTAAGTGAGTAAATCACAAGTTTTCGCCCAACGGGTGTCCGGAATCACCGGCTCGACCTACAAGAAACAAGAAACTACAGTTGAGACTCGAACACGAGTCGAAGGCCTCTTACGTGAATTACTAAAGCAAAATGCAAATATAGCTCAAAATTGGAAAATACTAAGGCCAAAGGTGTAAACAACCCCAAAACCTCACATTTTTAGTTAATCACAACTTAACACACGAAACCCTAATTTTCTCGACACTCGGACAGCATTTCCCCTAAAATTCCAACTTTTCCATCCTACAAACAACATCAATTTATATCCCAACCAATCACAATTGCCTCAAACCAATCATAAGTTACTCAATAACCTTCATTAGGGCTACAATACCCTTCATTCACAATCAATTACACTCTAATTAAACAATTATAGAAAAGCCCCAATTTCAAAACCCTAAAACTGAAATTTTCATTTAAAGCTGAAATTTTCCGCAAATAACCGCAATTCACATACAAGAGCTCCAATTGACTCAAAACTAAACCTTCAATCCAAGGCTAACTAACATTTATCATATAAAACAGAAAAATTCCCAATAAAATCAGAAATTCACTAAACTTCCAATTAAACCATCAAAGCATCCATAAATCTAGCTATTAAGCCACCACAGGCTACTAATATAGCATTATTAGAACCAAAAGTGAAGTTTCCAAGCAAAATACCTTAATTCCCAACAAAGGTTGTAGCTTAAGAGATTAAGCACCACAATAGCTCCACCAATCACCTCTAACCTCCTTAGCAAGTGGATGTTATGGAGTAATTTGAGAATCAAATGGTTGGATTGCAAGATTGGAGCAAGAAATGGAACCAAAATGGAAGCTTTTCTCTCTTCTTTTCTCTCCCAAATTTTCGGCCAAGATGATGAAGAATGAAGATGATTTTTGGTCAATTTTAACCTTTTGGTAAAGGTGGTCAAAGTTAGGCAAGCTCCATCCAATGAAATCGCGACACGTGGCACCTTTTTAGTTTCATTCCTATCCTCTTGCTCACTAGGGTTAATTCATCTAGGTAACCTCTAATCACCTACTAACACCTAGTAATTAAATCCCTCTACGCAAAACTTAACCTATT
Source organism: Coffea humblotiana (assembly GCA_023065735.1). Taxonomy (NCBI): domain Eukaryota; kingdom Viridiplantae; phylum Streptophyta; class Magnoliopsida; order Gentianales; family Rubiaceae; genus Coffea; species Coffea humblotiana. The sequence goes on from CM041218.1 coordinate 27,728,910, forward strand.
GGCCGAATTTCTCTCACTTAACGCACTAGCGGGTCCCACGTCCACTATTTACTCCAAAAATCTCGTAAATTGACTTATACTAGAAAAATATTTTTAAAACCTTATTTACTCATAAAAATGTCTAGAAAAGTTATAAAATAAAGAAAATGTGGAAAACGGATGCAAATAAATAAATTAAGGCCTAGAAATAAAGAAACTTTACGGGTTCTCACAGTATGCATATAACAATTAATCTCATTCCATAGTCAATTTTTACATTTATAAAATTCTAAATACTCTACACATGATTTTCCGCAAGTATACAGGTCGAGATTGGGTATAGGGTATTAAGGGTCGAACCCATAGGGAAGCATAGACAATTACCGGTACTACTAAATCCCCTCTATTATTTAGACGATCAACAAATTAAAGGAAATGAAACTATGCTAAACTTATAAAAGAAAATAGCAAATGAAAGCTCCTTAGGTCATGATATCCCTAACTACTCATGCAAGTGCTATTCTTGGATCATTGAGTACTACTATCTTGGCTAGTTATGGCATAATTTTTTCATGCATGTGAAACCTACTCTCGTAGTGAATCAACTATACCTATAACTAATCAACAACTACTCTCATGGTTATGAAATTGGCTACAAGTTCATTACCTCTATGACATTACATGAAGCAAGTCACTTAAACCACAAAGGTGCACCTCTACTCTCGTGAGTACACTTCCTAGGTTTAGCTCTTCTTGAACTAGTGTTAAATCCCAATTTTCATTGCAAATCTAACACCTTAAGATAATCACAATTAATGGTACCAAGTTAATCATGATTTAGAGGAGTAAAAGTGCTAAATAACTTGCTCAAAATAATATCATCAAATAACCAAGAAGTTAACACAATACAATCATAGAAAGTCCAACCAAAACCCAAGGCACAAACTTTAGAAACTCATAATAAACATAAATCCAAAACTTGCATATTAACCAAACTTAGAATCAATTATAAAAGATAAAGAGTTGCGAAGGTAGAGTAACCCTTGTCACATGAGCTCTCTCCTTGCCTTCTTCATCCTCCAACTTCAACTTCATCTAACTAACACACAAGAAAGGATAAATTAGCTAAAACTAAACTATCCTACACTACCTAAACTAAAAAGTTAAGAAACTACATTTTTGTGGTGTTCCTTCACCCCTCTGTCCAAGCTCTCAAAATGAAGACGCAAGCTCCTATTTATAGAGAAATCTTTAAGTCCTTCACTTGCATCTTCAATGTGAACACAACTCCAAATAAGTCAATAATTTTGGCTCCAAGCTATATCTCATCATTATAGAAGAAATAAAGTCAATAATTATTGCTAGAATCTTCCTTTTATAGTTGCAAATCTTGTACAATTTGTCCCTCGAAAGATGAGAAAGAATGGAGGTGAAAACAAGTTACGCAAGTGGAAGTTATCAAGTTTGACCGGAATCCCCCCAGACAATCCCTCCAAGTTTCGGCCGGATTCCTTGGAGGGATTCATCCCCTGCTTCGCCAAGAATTCTCTGCCTCAAATCCCTCCAACCAATCCCTCCAAAAACTAGTTGGATTGTTCGGAGGGATTCAAGTCAACTTCCGTTTTGACAAGTTTCTTTGTTTTCTTCTTCTAGCGACTCGAACCACTTTTGAAACTCATCATCCTTGCGAACTTTAGGACTTCAATCATCATATTATAAGCCTATTTCTTGTCCAAAATGAAGTCCATTTCAATTCCTACAAAATAACCAAGAATATGCAAATAAAAGGGACAAATATCTCATTTAAGCACTAAGCAGCATTTAGAACTAATTCTAGCCAAAATGGACGAATTTCTCCTTATAAGATTGCAAAAGTGACTAAAAGTAGAATAACATATCATCCAAATATAGCACAAAATAGTCACTTATCAACTCCCTCACACTTAAATCAATGCTTGTCCTCAAACAATTAACACATAATCAAACAATAGTGATTCAAGAGGTGAAAACACTATATGCACTTTTTTCAAATTCAATTACTCATGACTTGGCAAACAATCATTATACAAACATTCAATTTACACTACGTACTCATAATATCAAGTAAAGGAAATGTGACGCCGCCACTTCTCCCTAGGGCGAATCCAAGGTTATCCGCGGAACGCCTGCCTAGTTCTCGCCAGGACTCGATACGAATCCAATTCAAATTTAAAGATAAACAACCAATAATAAAAGTAGATACAAAGGAAGGTCGCTTCCTTAAATAAACATTCAAATCTTATATCATAAGTTACCAAAAGTACATCAACTTTTCCCAAAAATACAACCACTAGAAGTCGACTAATCAATTACATCCAAAAATTCTAATCAAAAGTAATCAGGTCGGCTTCTCCAAAATCTTTCCGTTCCGAGCTCCTGTTAAGAAAAACAAACTAATGGGGTGAGCGAACGCTCAGTGAGGCCAAGAAAAAAACATGCAAACACATAGTTCAAGTAACAATAACATTTGTACAAGAATTAAAACTAGAAAGTTCAAGTAATTCACAATTAATAATAAAACACGATTAATAAGGATACGGGAGCTCTCAGGAGCTAGATTCCACTCGCTTTGTCGAGACTCGATCCAATACCTCTACGTGATGACACTCCGTCAACCGGGCAGGTATCAAGTCCGTAGAACTCCACTTACTTCACAATTCCGTCCACCGTTACACCCCCTTAATCGGGCCCGCACGTCGATTATTAAAGGACAATACTACTCGAGTATACCAAGCAAGATCTCTCAAATAGATCAAGCTTTAAGATCTATCCCATGGTTCACCAAGCTTCTCGACCAAGCCCATACCGGCTCGAGTCACAAGGTTAGCCTATGAGTTTGGGCGTCCTCCACGATTACAAGTATAAGTCGATGAGATTCACTCCAATCGACATTGAGTCAAACACAAGTATAATTTCATGTATGAGCAAGTTAATTATATAATCAAGTAAAAGAGAACGAGTGCGATAAAGTACACACTCAACTCGACAAGTCCAATTCACATATTCAACAAGAAGTATTTCAAGTATTATGCAACAAATCATGCACTTGACACTCACCAATTCAAAACAAGTGAGTAAATAAAGTCTTTAGTTGTCCACTCCGAGATTCCCTTCAAAATCCTCTTGAGCGCCTGAAGAAATAGTGATCATACATCACTCACGTAAACTCACGACCATTTATCATTCAAGGAAGAAAGTGCATTCATTTAAACGTAGAACAATGCCTCAAAAGGGTTTTACTCTATTGAAATTCAAGACTCAAAAGTAAGAATTTAAAGTCACAAGGAAAACGTGTATCCTCCATGAAATCGGGTTCAAAACGGTCTATCAATATCGAAAGAAAGTGAAAAGTTCTCGAAAGTTCATTTCCTAAAGAATCAGAAATTTCAGCTTTGCGCGACCATACTTGGAAAATCAGATCTTGAGTTTGGTACATCCAAAAATGGAAACATTTATACCGTTGGAAACTAGATTCAAAGTACTAAAACTTTCCTGAAAATAATTTTCTAAGATTTCAACCAGAAAGCATTCGAATTTCAGCTTAAAGTTGCAGTTCCCAGAAGACAGGACAGAACCAGTCTTGGTTTTTCAGCAATGTTTGGAAATTCGGAAAAATTCACAGAAAGTGAATCAGCCTCTAAAATTTATAACACAACAAGAGTTCCAAATCAATTTTCAAACACAATAAGCATAACTAAATTCGGAGTTTTGAGCAACAAGATATAACAGTTTGAAGTCGGCTGATTTTTGCAACCTGATCAGTGGATTTCCAGATTTGAAGAGCAATCTTTGGGGCATTATTTGGGCCCCGAAATGATATTGAAATTATGCCAAATTTGGTACACTTAAACTTCCATATGCGGACTACCTCTCTATCAAAATTTAGGCAAAAACTAACACGGGAAGGCAGTTAACGAAATGACCAAAGTTTGTGAAATTCTTCAAAGCTAATCTGCCAACCCTATCTTTCTTTTTTTTCAAATGTTTTGTCCAACGAAATCAGCCCCAATTCGCTCCATTTTTTGAAATCAAGGTTCCAGAAAATTTAATGAGCAATTTATGGGTAAATGACACTAAAATTTTCGAAATAAAACACCCCAAAACAGAATTGACCATTCGGTCAGCAGGGAAGAGAAAATTTTCCAGTTATCAGCTTTGACATAGTTTGGAAATCAGTCCAAATCTGACCCTACATAAGTCCAAATTGAGAATGGTTTATGGCGTTAGAAACTATGTTCAAAATGATACAATTCATCAGAAGACATCGTTTTAAAAAATTTTTCACAAGTGGGATAAAATCGAGCCACAACATGTAGCTTCCCAGTTTCTCTCAGACAGACAGGCATAACAGGACAGTCTACTTTGCCAATTCGCTACGGTTTACTCAAAATGAACTAGCAGGGGATTATTATACCATTTGAAAGCTCTGAATGTCTAGTTTTGAATGTCATAAATGGCACTCAATTTTGACTTTTGTACAAAGAGTTATGTTCAGACAAAGAATCACTGGTTTGCCACCCTGCTACCAAATTTCCAGATTTTGAACTTTTCCAAAACTCAAGTTTTATGTAACCATTTGAAATGATTTTCGAAAGACACTTTCTACACACATAATACAACATATATCAATCAGTTAGAATCCATATAATCAACAAAATTTTGAATTTAAAGCAGGACAACAAGAACAGAAATTTCGGCTAGCTCTCTTCCTCACGGTTTCTTTCCACTTCCTCTCCACTATCAAACCATAATCAAGCTATAAATCACATAAACAACCACAATCAAGCAATATAGCCTCAAGTCAGCTACTAAAGGCCTCCTCAAGACATCTAACTTAGGATTTAAAGCAAGATAAATGTTTCCTCAAGTCCGCTAGCCTATAAACTTCGTTAGGGTTTCAAACCCATGAAAACTAACCACTAATCTTCTTATAATTTGAAAAATTAAAAGAGAGATGAAGGGTTACCTCTCCAAGCTTTGAACCCTAGTAGTAAGTGAGTGTTTCTACCCAAAATTTCACCAAAAAACTCTACAAGCCTTCACCTTTCTTCTTGCTAGAGTGAAATTCCAAGAGATTAGGAAGTTGGATGAAGAAAAGCAAGCAAACTTGGAGCTAGAAGATGAAGTTTTCTTCTTGTTCCTTTTCTTTCCTCTTGGTCGGCCGAGAATGAGGGAGTGAGGGAGGGTTTTGTGGTTTGATTCTTGGAGAGAAAGAATGAAGAAATGTGTTGAGGAAGCTAACTTAAAGTTGTACCAAAAGTCAACTCTTAATAGTAACTAATTAGGGTTTTGTACTACCACTTTCTCTCTTGTTTGTTATACTTATACACTAATCCTCCAGGATAATTCCTCTAACACTATAATTACTCATACTTACGAGTCTAGTATTAAATCCTTAAATCTCCAATTAGTCGTACCGGCGCGACTTTCGAGAAACTATCGACGCCCGCGCGGTAAAAGCTAAAATTTAAGTCACTCACATCTAATCCCTCAATTAACTTTTCTTAGCCTACTATTGATCATTCTTAATTCTCCAAGATTATTGCACTCTCGGATCGAATATTGTCTCGAAAAACGTATATTCGCTATTCCTTACTAAACGAGTCGCAGAAAATTAATTTTGCTAATGAGACGTTTTAAAAATATAAGCGAGACATTGTTCCATGAAAATGGATATAAAATGGTTGAAATAAATTATTCGGAGAAAACGGGTGAATAAATAATTAAATACGCCAGTAAAATAGAATTAAAAGTAAGTAAAATTCGGGTTCTCACATCCTTCCCTCCTTAGAAGAATTTCGTCCTCGAAATTCATACCTTGATTTAAGGACAATTTTGGATATTTCTTCTGGATCTCCTCTTCTACTTCCCAAGTCGCTTCTTTCATTCTATAATTTCTCCATAACCCTTTATCAGGGGGATTTGTGTCCGTCTTAATTCCTTCACTTTTAATCTAAAATTCTTACCGTCCTTTCTCCATAGGACAAATTCTTATCAAGTCCTATTTTTCCAGATCAAAACTCACACTTGTTGAACTTAACAAAAGTTGGTGCTCCCTCAGGATTTGTAAAACTATCCTCAAGTGCCGTTCATGATCTTATCACAGGTCTAAAAGTGTGGGACAATAAGTTAAATGTATATATAAGCCGTAAAATCAATTAAAAGTAAAGTAAAATTTTTTTTATATGTCATAAAAGATCATAACAGTTATACTAAGTTAGAATAAGTTCATCAAATCGTTTCAAAAGAAAGGAGAAACAATAAGATCATAGCAAAACGTGCTAAGTTGCAATATACCAAATAACAAAAGGATGTCATCCCCTAAACAAAATTACAACCTCTAAAAGTGTCAGTCTAAGTTAGGGTAAAACTACAATCCCTATCTGTTGAGTGGAGTCAGATCCATTTCTACTCGTAGAGTTTCTACTACTTGGATCCCTCTTACAATCATTAGTATTAATCACTCCTTCTGGCACTCGATTGCTTTGCAGTGGATCTAGCAGACTGTTGAGTATTTCCTCTTTTTAGAGGCATTAAGGCAAGTTGAAACCTGATGTTCGGCACTGCCGCACCTCAGACTTTTTCCTTGCTTTCTCCAACAGTCGACCTCAGTGTGGTTAAATTTACCACAGTATCCACAAGTTACGTGAGGAGTCACGGTTTGACCAGTTTGAGAATCTCCTTTGTATTTCTTCTCTAGTTATACGTTCTTGTATAGCAACTCAATTTTCTCTGCATATTATTGTTTCCACCGTCCTTCCCAGTAGTCAGCCAATTTCTTTTGAAATTCTACCTCCTTTCAAAGAATGTCCATTTCCTTATGTATCTCTCCCAAATTTGTCATCTCACCGGTTGGCTTAAATCAATTGCTAGCCTGCCAGGCAAATCAAGGGATCAAAATAAGTAACTATTCACAATGGAAGCTCTGGCCATATCACTCTTTCATTCTTTTGCTTATAGGTAACCCTAGAATATAAATCTTGACTATTCTCCGCTTAATATAGACGAGCTCTTGAGTCTCCACAAGATTACTATCATTACTTATAAACATAACAAAATACGGAGATCTTACTCCTTAATATAAAAGTTCCACACCCTAATTCACTCTCCAATACTCACTTTCAAAGTTACTCGAGAAGAAACCCTAACCTCTTGCTCTCACTAGTGCCTTATTTTATCACCTCAAGCTTTGGGGTTGCCTAACCCCTCGCCCTCGGCCCCTTTCACTTCTACGGCCATCCGTATTCTTAGTTATGTCTAGATGCAAGGATAAGAATAATTATGCTAGAGAATACTCAAAATAAAAGCCGACATGAAAAACATTGGAAATAACAATAACTAGCATATATTAACACTTCAAGATTCGTACAATTAGCAAGTCATGGGGCATTTACAAAAATATAGCACACATGTGCCACAATAGTACAATCAGTCAAGCACGTCAAAAGTAGATTCAAGTGCTTCAAAAGATAGGCCACACAGTTAAGCAAAATACAATGGCCTTTAAACTGGCGCCACCCCGACTAATCCCAATTACAAAAGTCAAAAGATTCATCAATCCTAACCTAGTTTTCAGCAAGACCATCAGGCGGGATCTCCTCTTCTGGGTCCTTCTCAAAAGGCTCTTCCTCAGGGGTGCCCTCGTGAACCGGGCACTCGACGGCGACCATCACCTCCTCTATCAACATAGTGGTGTCAGCCAAAATCCCAACAGCCCGATCTCGGACCTCCTCGACTACCCTAGTTAGTCGAGCCCTAGTCCTCTGAAACTCGTCACGAGCGGCTCAACTCTAGTCCGCTCATCTATCACTGTCCCCACAAGTTCTACGATCCTAACACCTTGGGCATCCATCATAGCGTTCAGTTCCTCAATATCTTGAAGTAATGCCCCATTAGTAACCACCAACTGCCGGCGCTCATCATCAATAGACAGCACAAGATCATTAGGGTAGGCATGTGTCTCCCTACAAGGACAACGGGGAAACCTAGAGGAAGGCGAGAATCGAACGTGAGGTCCTCCACCAAGTACTCGATAGTAGATATGCCTAAGAGGCTCCACGTGACCGTTAGCCTTTCCGTTACCATTAACTGCATGACCTCCATTACCATTCTCCATTCCTACAAAATAACCACAAAACTCAAGGTTAGACACTTAAAGTCACTAACTCGCTCAAACATCAACTTACGGCATGACTAAGTTATCTCATTTCTATTCTCAAGAGTAAAGCCTCTAAGGCATCTCCCAAATAGATCTCCAAACCTAGCGCTCTGATACCAATATCATATAAGAAACTCTCAAGTACCAATTCTCTTTAACCACTAGGATACAGTAGGTTCCCAGTTTATGAAATATTCAAGTTAATCCCACAGTCCGGCATCCTAAACTTCAAGCCTAGGATACGCTATAGAGATCTGAACCCTAAACTCCGATAGCAACTGTGATGTCCCCACTTCTCCCAAGGACGAACCCAAGGGTATCCGCGGAACGCCTGCCTAGCTCTCGCCAGGACTCGATACAAATCCAATTCAAACTTAAGGATAAACAACCAGTAATAAAAGTAGATACAAAGGAAGGTCGCTTCCTTAAATAAACATTCAAATCTTACATCATAAGTTACCAAAAGTACATCAACTTTCCCCAAAAATGAAACCACTAGAAGTCGACTAATCAATTACATCCAAAAATTCTAATCAAAAGTGTGACGCCCCCACTTCTCGCTAAGGCGAACCAAAGGGTATCGGCGGGACGCCTGCCCAGCTCTCGCCAGGACTCAATACAAATCCAATTCAAACTTAAGGTATAACACTAACACTGAAGGTCGGAATAAAGGTACGAAGTCATTTCCCATAATTAAGTATTCAATCTTACATCGCCAGTTCAAAATATATTCACTTTCCCAAAATATACAATTTTCCAAAAGGATGTCTAGACAAATACATTCCAAAATCCTAGTCAAAAGAGCCATCAAGTAGGCTTCTCCATAGATCCTTCCAGTTCAACTCCTGTTAAGGAAAACAAATCTAACGGGGTGAGCGGATGCTCGTGAGGCCAAGAAAACATGCAAAATACATAGTTCAAATAACAATAACACTTGAACAAAAATGAAAGCTGTAACATTCAAGTAATTCACAATTAACAATAAAACACACTTAAAAAGGATACAGGAGCTCTCAGGAGCTATTTTCCACTTGCTCGATCCAGAACCTCCACGGGTTGACACTCCGTCAATCGAGTAGGTTATAATCCGTAGAACTTCACTTACGCGTTCCCCGTTCACCGTTACTCCCCCTGCTCCGGGCCCGTACTTCTTTTATATAAGGCGATACTACTCGAGTATGCCAAGTGAGATCTCTCCAATAGATCACGCTTATACACTTTTCCCATGGCTCACCAAGGTTCCCGACCAAGCCCGTGCCGGCTCGAGTCCAAGGTCGACCAATGAGATTTGGGCGTCCCCCATTATTATCACTAAGAGTCGAGGAGATTCACTCCAACGACATATGCAACCATAGCATATATAATCATTTCAACACTTCACATAATACACTTGACAATTCACTTCAAATAATTTAATTTCAATTTACTTAAACGAGAACGAGTACGATAAAATACACACTCGACTCGGCATATTCAAAATTCTCATTCAACAATAATAATTAAGCACGTAACAATTTGTCACACACTTGACACTCACCAAGTCAAGGTAGGGGGTAAGTGCTCAATTAAGTGTTTAGGCGTCCGCTGTGAGGTCCTCTTGAAGGTCCCCTTGAGTGCCTGAGCAAAATATAATTTACTATCACACACTATCACTTATAAACCCCTTATTAACAAGGAAGATTGTACACTTGTACAATACTAAGAAAATTATCATGAAAGAGAGCCTTAACTGCACGTAAATCGAGACTCAAAAGTGGGGTTTAATAATACAAGGAAAAACGGATTTCCTTCATGAAATTAAGTTTAAAACAGTCATTCAATATCGAAGGGCAGTGAAGAGTTTCTAAAAACTCAATCCCCCTCAAGTTCGAAAATTTCAGTTTTAAGGAGCAATCTTTGAAAAATCGGATCTTGCACTCAATAGGCCCAAAAAATGAAAACTTGGTACCGTTGGAAACTAGTTCCAAAGTACTAAAAGTTCCTAGAAGACACTTTTCCAAGATTCAAAATGGAAGACACTCAAATTTCAGCTTAAAGTGGCTGACTTGTACTCCCAAGACAGTTTCAGTCTTAGTTCTCGGTAAACTTTGAAAATTCGGAAAATTTCACAGAACGTGAACTAGCTTATGAAATTTGTAACTCAATTAGAATTCCAAGTAAGGTTAAAAACACAACAACAAGAACTAAATCGCAGTTTCGAGCGTCAAGATATAGCCGCTCAAAGTTGGTTAAAAATAAGGGCTGCTCGGTCCATTTTCCAGATTTGGAAGAACAACTTTGGTATCTTATTTGTATATCAAAAAAGTTTTAGATTGACACCAAAATTGGTAAAATTCAACTTCCATATGAGCAATACTCCTCTATCAAATTTCATTTGAAAATTCGCACGGGAAGGTAGTGAACAAAACTACCAAAGTTCAAGGAATTTCCAAGACAAATCTGTCTCCTTACTTCCTTTTCCTTTTCCAAACATTTTGCCCAATGAAATCAGTTCCAATCTGACTCATTTGTGAAACCAAGACCCAAGAAACATTTAATATACATTTGGTAGGTGTTTAACACCACAATTTTCGAAACAACATGTCCCAAGTCAAACTAGGCCATTTGGCTAGCAGAAATTAGGGTTTTCCAGCTTTGGTACAGTTCGGGAATTGGGCTATATCTCGCTCAATACAACTTTAAATTGAGCGTGGTCAGTGTTGTTGGATACTAAATTCACAAGACTACATTTCATCAGAAGAAATCATTTTGAAATTCAGTTCACAAATGAGAGAAATTAAAGCTACAAGTTGCAGCTTCTAACTTCCTCTCGGTTGGACTAACAGAACAGGGCAGCCGAATTTGATCAATCACTACAGATGGCTCAGTTCGAATTAGAAGGTTCATTATACACCGTTAGAAAAATACAGATGTCTAGTTTTGAATGCCGCTGACGGGACTCAATTCTGACGTCCGGACAGAGAGATACGATTGTTCAAAGATGCCCTGTCCAGAACACCTGGACACCGTTTTCCAGATTTGAAAACTTTCGACATTTCAACTTTTACCCAACCAAATCAAATGATTTTTTGTGGAAACTTCCCACACATCCTACACAACATATCTACATCAGATTCAAGGTCATTTGAGTATCAAAAATTTGAATCAAAGCTTCGAGAAAAACAGGGCAGATTTTCGGCCTCTTCATATACAATTTTCCTTTGGTTTTCCTTTCACTTTTCCAACAAATCTCATCTCGTTTATCACATAACTAACACAAACAACACTTAACATCATCATATCAGTCCTATATCATCAAGGTGGGATTTCATAGAGCCCACTCCAACCGTTTAAATCCAACAACAACAATAACAATGAAGCTACAAGCTTCCTAGCAAAGATCAACCCACTAAAGCCAAGGTTAGATGGTTGGATGATTACCTCCTACTCCTTTGAGTGAAATCAGAAATTTTGCACCTCTAAAGCCCAAGAAAACCGTGACAAAGATGTCCTCCACCAAGATTGAGTTGCTCTCCAAGTTGTTTAGGTGTTGTGTGAAGGATTTGAGGTGAGGTTGTGCAAGAATGGAGCAAGGAGGATGATGGGTTTTCTCTTCTTCTCCCTTGGAGAATTTCGGCCAGCAAAGATGAATAGGAGAGAGAGGGTGAGCTGATGAGTGAAGCTTCTTGGAGAAGCTTGGATGTTTGTGGTTAAAAATTTGAGCAAACGTCAACTTTGAATAGTAATCGCGCGCGAGGGTTTCGTGTCCGTTTTCTCTCGGGTTTGTTACACTTATGTACTAAACCCTTTAATGTACTTCCTTTAACACAATTATTATTCATTCTTAGTAGTCTAAAAGATAATTTTCTAAAGTCCTTCAATTAGTGCGCGCGCGTGAAAACGCGAACTTCCGACTCGCGCGCAATAAAGCGCAATTTCTAAGAAATTCTTGTAACGATAATATAACTAACCAATACTAGAGTAATTAATCATAAAATAACTATTTTAAGACTAACGGATGAGTCCTCAAATCTCCAAGGTCTCTGTACTCTCAGATCGAATATTGCCTCCAACGCGTATTCGCTAAATCTCACTAAACGAGCTTCCGAAAATTAAATTAACTAACGGGCCGTTTTAAAAAATATATGCAGGGTCATAGTTTCCATGTAAATGGTTTTACAATGTTGAAATAAATTATTCGGGGAAAACGGGTGAATAAATATTTAAATAAACCAGTAATATGAGATTAAAATAAGTAAATTTTTGGGTTCTCACAAAAAGTAATCAGGTCGGCTTCTCCAAAATCTCTCCATTCCGAACTCCTGTTAAGGAAAACAAACTAATGGGGTGAGCGAACGCTCAGTGAGGCCAAGAAAAAAAACATGCAACACATAGTTCAAATAACAATAACATTTGTACAAGAATTAAAACTAGAAAGTTCAAGTAATTCACAATTAATAATAAAACACGATTAATAAGGATACGGGAGCTCTTAGGAGCTAGATTCCACTTGCTTTGTCGAGGCTTGATCCAATACCTCAATGTGATGACACTCCGTCAACCGGGTAGGTATCAAGTCCGTAGAACTCCACTTACTTCGCAATTCCGTCCACCGTTACACCCCCTTAATCGGGCCCGCAGGTCGATTATTAAAGGGCAATACTACTCGAGTATGCTGAGCAAGATCTCTCAAATAGATCAAACTTTAAGATCTATCCCATGGTTCACCAAGCTTCTCGACCAAGGCCATGCCGGCTCGAGTCACAAGGTTAGCCTATGAGTTTGGGCGTCCCCCACGATTACAAGTATAAGTTGATGAGATTCACTCCAATTGACATTGAGTCAAACACAAGTATAATTTCACGTATGAGCAAGTTAATTATATAATCAAGTAAAAGAGAACGAGTGTAATAAAGTACACACTCGACTCGACAAGTCCAATTCACATATTCAACAAGAAGTATTTCAAGTATTATGCAACAAATCATGCACTTGACACTCACCAATTCAAAACAAGTGAGTAAATAAAGTCTTTAGTTGTCCGTTCCGAGATTCCCTTCAAAATCCTCTTGAGCGCCTGAAGAAATAGTGATCATACATCACTCACGTAAACTCACGACCACTTATCATTCGAGGAAGAAAGTGCATTCGTTTAAACGTAGAACAATGCCTCAAGAGGGCTTTACTCTATTGAAATTCAAGATTCAAAAGTAAGGATTTAAAGTCACAACGAAAACTTGTATCCTCCATGAAATCGGGTTTAAAACGGTCTATCAATATCGAAAGAAAGTGAAAAGTTCTCGAAAGTTCATTTCCAAAACAATCAGAAATTTTAGCTTTGCGCGACCATACTTGGAAAATCAGATCTTGAGTTCGGTACATCCAAAAGTGGAAAAATTTATACCGTTCGAACCTAGATTCAAAGTACTAAAACTTTCCTGAAAATAATTTTCTAAGATTTCAACCAGAAAGCATTCGAATTTCAGCTTAAAGTTGCAGTTCCCAGAAGAAAGGACAGAACCAGTCTTGGTTTTTCAGCAATGTTTGGAAATTCGGAAAAATTCACAGAAAGTGAATCAGCCTCTAAAATTTATAACACAACAAGAGTTCCAAATCAAGTTTGAAACACAATAAGCAGAACTAAATTTGGAGTTTTGAACAACAAGATATAACAGTTTGAAGTCGGCTGATTTTTGCAACCTGATCAGTGGATTTCCAGATTTGAAGAGCAATCTTTGGGGCATTATTTGGGCCCCGAAATGCTATTGAAATTATGCCAAATTTGGTACACTTAAACTTCCATATGCGGACTACCTCTCTATCAAAATTTAGCCAAAAAATCGCACGGGAAGGCAGTTAACAAAACGACCAAATTTCTGAAATTCTACAAAGCTAATTTGCCAACCCTATCTTTCTTTCTTTTTCAAAAGTTTTGTCCAACGAAATCAGCCCCAATTCGCTCCATTTTTTGAAATCACGGTTCCAGAACATTTAAGAGCAATTGATGGGTAAATGACACTAAAATTTTCAAAATAAAACACCCCAAAACAGAATTGACCATTCGGTCAGCAGGGAAGAGAAAATTTTCCAGTTATCAGCTTTGACATAGTTTGGAAATCAGTCCAAATTTGACGCTACATAAGTCCAATTGAGAATGGTTTATGGCGTTATAAACTAGGTTCAAAATTTTACAATTCATTAGAAGACATCATTTTTAAAATCTTTTCACAAGTGAGACAAAATCGAGCCACAACATGTAGCTTCCCAGTTTCTCTCGGACAGACAGGCATAACAGGATAGTCTACTTTGCCGATTCGTTACGGTTTACTCAAAACGAAATAGCAGGGGATTCTTCTACCATTTGAAAGATCTGAATGTCTAGTTTTGAGTGCCACAAACGGCACTCAATTTTGACTTTTGTACAAAGAGTTATGTTCAGACAAAGAACCACTGGTTTGCCACCCTGCTAGCAAATTTCCAGATTTTGAACTTTTCCAAAACTCAAGTTTTATGTAATCATTTGAAATGATTTTCGAAAGACACTTTCTACACACATAATACAACATATATCAATCAGTTTAGCATCCATATAATCAACAAAATTTCCAATTTAAAGCAGGACAACAAGAACAGAATTTTCGGCTAGCTCTCTTCCTCACGGTTTCTTCCACTTCCTCTCCACTATCAAACCATAATCAAGCTATAAATCTCATAAACAACCACAATCAAGCAATATAGCCTCAAGTCAGCTACCTAAAGGCCTCCTCAAGACATCTACCTTAGGATTTAAAGCAAGATAAATGTTTCCTTAAGTCCGCTAGCCTATAAACTTCATTAGGGTTTCAAACCAATAAAAACTAACCACTAATCTTCTTATAATTTGAAAAATTAAAAGGAAGATGAAGGGTTACCTCTCCAAGCTTTGAACCCTAGTTGTAATTGAGTGTTTCTACCCAAAATTTCAACAAGAAACTCCACAAGCCTTCACCTTTCTTCTTGCTAGAGTGAAATTCCAAGAGATTAGGAAGTTGGATGAATAAAAGCAAGCAAACTTGGAGCTAGAAGATGAAGTTTTCTTCTTGTTCCTTTTCTTTCCTCTTGGTCGGCCGAGAATGAGAGAGTGAGGGAGGGTTTTGTGGTTTGATTCTTGGAGAGAAAGAATGAAGAAATGTGTTGAGGAAACTAACTTAAAGTTGTACCAAAAGTCAACTCTTAAAAGTAACTAATTAGGGTTTTGTACTACCACTTTTCTCTCTTGTTTGTTACACTTATACACTAATCCTCCAGGGTAATTCCTCTAACACTGTAATTACTCATACTTACGAGTCTAGTATTAAATCCTCAAATCTCCAATTAGTCGTATCGGCGCGACTTTCGACAAACTATCGACGCGCGCGCGGTAAAAGCTAAATTTTAACTCTCACATCTAATCCCTCAATTAACTTTTCTTACCCTACTATTAATCATTCTTAATTCTCCAAGATTATTGCACTCTCGGATCAAATATTGCGTCGAAAAACGTATATTCATTATTCCTTACTGAACGAGTCGCAGAAAATTAATTTTTCTAATGGAACGTTTTAAAAATATAAGCGAGACATTGTTCCATGAAAATAGATTTAAAATGGTTGAAATAAATTATTCGGAGAAAACGGGTGAATAAATAATTAAATAAGCCAGTAAAATAGAATTAAAAGTAAGTAAAATTCGGGTCCTTACATCCTTCCCTTCTTAAAAGAATATCGTCCTCGAAATTCATACCTTGATTTAAGGACAATTCTGGATATTTCTTCTGGATCTCCTCTTCTACTTCCGAAGTCGCTTCCTGCATTCTATAATTTCTCCATAACCCTTTATCAGAGGGATTGTTTCCGTCTTAATTCCTTCACTTTTTAATCTAAAATCTTTACCGTCCTTTCTCCATAGGACAAATTCTCATCAAGTCCTATTTTTCCCAATCAAAACTCACACTTGTTGAACTTAACAAAAGTTGGTGCTCCCTCGGAATTTGTAAAACTATTCTCAAGTGTCGTTCATGATCTTATCACAGGTTTAAAAGTGTGGGACAATAAGTTAAATGTATATATAAGCCGTAAAATCAATTAAAAGCAATGGAAAAAAAATTTTTTATATGTCATAAAAGATCATAACAGTTATACCAAGTTAGAATAAAGTTCATCAAATCGTTTCAAAAGAAAGGAGAAACAACAAGATTATAGCAAAACGTGCTATGTCGGCAATTTACCAAATAACAAAAGGATGTCATCCCCTATACAAAATTACAACCTCTAAAAGTGCCAATCTAAACTAGAGTAAACTACAATCCCTATCTGTCGAGTGGAGTTAGATCCATTTCTACTCGTAGAGTTTCTACTACTTGAATCCCTCTAACAATCATTAGCATTAATCACTCCTTCTGACACTCGATTGCTTTGCAGTGGACCTAGCAGACTGCTGAGTATTTCCCCTTTTTAGAGGCACTAAGGCAAGTTGAAACCTGATGTTCGGCACTGCCGCACCTCAGACATTTTCCTTGCTTTCTCCAGCACTCGACCTCAGTGTGGTTAAACTTGCCACAGCATCCACAAGTTACGTGAGGAGTCACGGCTTGACCAGTTTGAGAATCTCCTTTGTATTTCTTCTCCAATTCTATGTTCTTGTTTAGCAACTCAATTTTCTCTACATATTCTTGTTTCCACCGTCCTTCCCAGTAGTCAGCTAATTTCTTTTGAAATTCTACCTCCTTTCGAAGAATGTCCATTTCCTTATGCATCTCTCCCAAATTTGTCATCTCAACGGTTGGCTTAAGTCAATTGAAAGCCTGCCAGGCAAATCAAGGGATCAAAATAAGTAACTATTCACAATGGAAGCTCTGGCCATATCACTCGTTCATTCTTTTGCTTATAAGTTACCCCTAAATATAAATCTTGACAATTCTCCGCTTAATATGGACGATCTCTTGAGTCTCCACAAGATTACTATCATTACTTATAAACATAACAAAATACGGAGATTTTACTCCTTAATATAAAAGCTCCACACCCTAATTCCACTCTCCAATACTCTCCACACCTCTTGCTCTCACTAGTGCCTTATTTTATCCCCTCAACCTTTGGGGTTGCCTAACCTCTCGCCCTCGGCCCCTTCCACTTCTACGGTTGTACATAGTTTTAGTTATATCTAGATGCAAGGATAAAAATAATTATGTTAGAGAATACTCAAAATAAAAGCCGGCATGAAAAGCATTGGAAATAACAATAACTAACATATATTAACACTTCAAAATTCGTACATTTAGCAAGTCATGGGGCATTTACAAAAATATAACACACATGTGCCACAAAAGTACAATCAGTCAAGCACGTCAAAAGTAGATTCAAGTGCTTCAAAGATAGGCCACACAGTTATGCAAAATACAATGGCCTTTGAACTAGCGCCACCCCGACTAATCCCAATTACAAAAGTCAAAAGATTTATCAATCCTAACCTAATTCTCAGCAGGACCGTCAGGCGGGATCTCCTCCTCTAGGTCCTCCTCAAAAAGCTCCTTCTTAAGGGTGCCCTCGTGAACTGGGCTCTCGACAGCGACCATCACCTCCTCTATCAACATGGTGGTGTCAGCTAAAATCCCAGCGGCCCGATCTCGGATCTCATCGACTACCATAGTCAGTCGAGCCCTAGTCCTCTGAAGCTTGTCACGAGTGGCGTCAGCTCTAGTCCGCTCATCTATCACTGTCCCCTCGAGCTCTACGATCCTAGCACCCTGGACATCCACCATAGCGTTCAGTTCCTCAATATCCTGAAGTAATGCCCTATTAGTAACCACCAACTGCCGTCGCTCATCATCAATAGACAACACAAGATCATTAGGGTAGGCATGTGTCTCCCTACAAGGACAACGGGAAAACCTAGAGGAAGGCGAGAATCGAACGCGAGATCCTCCACCAAGTACTCGATAGTAGATAGGCCTAAGAGACTCCACGTGACCGTTAGCCTCTCCGTTACCATTAACTGCATGACCTCCATTACCGTTCTCCATTCCGACAAAATAACCACAAACTCAAGGTTAGACACTTAAAGTCACTAACTCGCTCAAACATCAACTTACAGCAAAACTAAGTTATCTCATTTCTATTCTCAAGAGTAAAGCCTCTAAGACATCTCACAAATAGATCTCTAAACCTAGCGCTCTGATACCAATGCCATATAAGAAACTCTCCAGTACCAATTCTCTTTAACCACTAGGATACAGTAGCTTCCCAGTTTATGTAATATTCAAGTTAATCCCACAGTCCAGCATCCTAAACTTCAAGCCTAGGATACACTACAGAGATCTGAAACCTAAGCTCTGATACCAACTGTGACGCCCCCACTTTTCCCTAGGGCGAACTCAAAGGTGTCCGCGGAACGCCTGCCTAACTCTCGTCAAGATTCGATACGAATCCAATTCAAATTTAAGGATAAACAACCAATAATAAAAGTCGATACAAAGGAAGGTCGCTTCCTTAAATAAACATTCAAATCTTACATCATAAGTTACCAAAAGTACATCAAATTTTCCGAAAAATGAAACCAATAGAAGTCGACTAATCAATTACATCCAAAAATTCTAATCAAAAGTAATCAGGTCGGCTTCTCCAAAATCTTTCCATTCCGAACTCCTGTTAAGGAAAACAAACTAATGGGGTGAGCGAACGCTCAGTGAGACCAAGAAAAAAAAACATGCAAACACATAGTTCAAGTAATAATAATAACATTTGTACAAGAATTAAAACTAAAAAGTTCAAATAATTCACAATTAATAATAAAACACGATTACTAAGAATACGGGAGCTCTCAGGAGCTAGATTTTACTTGCTTTATCGAGGCTCGATCCAATACCTCCACGTGATGACACTCCATCAACCGGGTAGGTATCAAGTTCGTAGAACTCCACTTACTTCACAATTCCGTCCACCGTTACATCCCCTTAATCCGACCTGTACGTCGATTATTAAAGGGCAATACTACTCGAGTATGCCAAGTAAGATCTCTCAAATAGATCAAGCTTTAAGATCTATCTCATGGTTCATCAAGCTTCTCGACCAAGCCCATGCCGGCTCGAGTCACAAGGTTAGCCTATGAGTTTGGGCGTCCCCTACAATTACAAGTATAAGTCGATGAGATTCACTCCAATCGACATTGAGTCAAACACAAGTATAATTTCACGTATGAGCAAATTAATTATATAATCAAGTAAAAGAGAACGAGTGTAATAAAGTACACACTCGACTCGACAAGTCCAATTCACATATTCAACAAGAAGTATTTCAAGTATTATGCAACAGATCATGCACTTGACACTCACCAATTCAAAACAAGTGAGTAAATAAAGTCTTTAGTTGTCCGCTTCGAGATTCCCTTCAAAATCCTCTTGAGCGCTGTAGACACCAAAAATTTCACCATCATTTTATTTATTTGTATTAGGTATTTATTTTATTTTTCTTCATTTTTATTAAGTTTTATTTATTCTTGTTTCACTTCTATTTCTTGAAGAAAATTAATTATTATTATTAGAAAAACAGGAAAAGAAAAGGAAAATCATCAAAATCAATTTTGTTTAAAAAAAAAAAGAGAGGAGCCACGCGCGCGTTCTCTTCTTTGGCAGAGGTACAGAAGCATGAAGAGTACCATATTTGCAGCTCCATTTCACCGCCCATTTTCCACTCATTTTTCTGGTTTTTTCTTTCTCCCAAACTTTGGCCACCTAATCCCCTTCGATCTTTCTAGAACAACAGCGATCGGATGGCTCTAAAATACCTAGCAAATCTCAACTCTCATCCTCACCTTTGAGGTGAGGGTTTGAGAGTGTGTGTTTGATATAAATAGAATAGAAACGCAGCCTTGAGGGGGAGGCGCAAAAACAAGTAAGGAGAAGAAAGAGTTGGCGGCTAGGAAAGGAAAAGAAAAGGCTACCGAGAGTAAAAGATAGAGAGAGGGGGAGAGCAAGAAGGAGCTCCGAAAGAGGAAAGGGAAGAGCTTTGGGTGGGCAGTGGAGAAAAACAAGAAAAGAAAGAACAGAGAGGGGACGGCTGAAAACTGAGGAGAGTCTGAGGGAGGAGGGACGAAGCAAAGAAAAAAGGGTTTTAGGAAGAACCGAGAACAAAAAAGAGAATAGGGAGATAGGGTGAGATTCAAAGGAAAAAAGCCAGAAGGACCTAGCAAGGAACGAAGAAACATCTGGAACCGTCGTCTCTTTGCAAGAAGCTGTCGCCACTTCACCGGAATCCACCATCATCGCCGACAATTGTCACGAGAAAAGCACTGTAATGCTTTCTTCCTCTTTCCTCACCCTTAGCCTTTTGAAATGAGAGTTATTTAACCTGTTTATTTCTTTCTTTTTCTGGTAGCAAAAATTTTTTATCTTTTCTGAGGTTCATGGATAATTTCTGGTGTCGGTAAAAAAGTTTGTTGGGTGCTGTGAACTTTAGATTTGCTGTTGGGAATCAGTACGGTGAGGTTGTGTGTGTGTATGAGAAGAGCTCCGACCAGTCCAAAGCTGGTCAAAGCCCGTGAGTGTAGCCGGAAGTTGGGAGAGACGGTTTACTTTTTTTATTTTTCATTGTTTTTTCTTGCATTTTTACTGCCCAAAGCTGTGTCTTTTGATGTTTATTCGCATTTTAGGTATGTTAGGGTCTGCTGGTTCTTTCTTTTCTTATCGTTTTGTTCCTTGAATCTGTTTTCTCTCCCTAAAGCGAGGAGACTGTCTGATGTTTGGTATTTGCTGTTAGAAAGAGAATGATGTTTACATGGGTCTCATGGTATGATGTTTCATGAGTTTCATGGGTTTCATGAGAATGAGAATGAAGTCAGCATCTAATGTTTACCATTTTTGTTTCAAACAATGTTTCGGTTCCTTCCTGTTTTATGATATGAAGACAACAATATGTAGAAATTCTATTTTTTATGGCCTGCTATACTTAAGGAAGAACCAACAAAGTTGCAGCAACTCTTCCAGTTTTTATGCTCTTACACAGACCCTTTATGTCTAGAAGTCAGAACCTTGTGTTGCAAAGGAAAAAGAAAGCTTTGTGATCTTAATACATGGAGTCTTGGTTGAGTATATTGGCACAATTATAATGGACCGAGAGTTGCTGCAACAGGGTAGGAGCTCTCTACTTTGTTGCAGTAATTTTGAAAGGTCACTTGTTTGGTTGCTAAAGCTTTTGGGTTTGCTTGAAGTTTGTGTTTTGTGTGTTGTTCAATTGGTATAACATGAACATGTTCACCGCAGGTTCCTTTCTTGGCATCTTTGCTGCATTCTTCATAGTTAAGTTGCATTATTGAATTTTGATAGAAGTAGGTAATTGTATTTGGGCGATGTTAACAACATGGGTTGGAAGCTATAGTATTTGAGTTTGGTGGGTAAAATCAGTAGCTTTATTTGCATGAATATGTTTCGGCTAAATGAAAAAAAGTTGCAGAAATGATGGTGGCTGGGAAATTGCAGAAGCATAAGCTTCTTCGTAAGCTTTGCATGGGAAGTTCCGAAAATTAAATTTTTACCCCTCAGGTTTCCCTTTATTCTACTATGGCCCGAAAAATTGGAAGAATCAATCAATCAGGTCCTTTTTTAATGTTAATTTTCTTTGATATGATTTAATGTGATTTTTAGATAGATTTTTGGTGAATTTTAGAATGAAATTTGAAAGTTTAATAATTTTTGATAGATTTATGGTCTTTGATTTGAATTTTTGTAAAAATGGTTTAGGTTTGAGTAATATTTTGATTGGGGTTTGGTGAGAGGGCTTTCATTCATTTTTTGTGAGTTGTATCATTTGGTTGGTAGGTTTCACCTTAAACCCTTAATTTTAATTTATTCATTTTAGACCCCTAATATTTGTAATAATAATGATTTGACCCCTTAAACTTCTTTAATTCTTTCAATTGGGTCCTCACTTGTTTAAATTTGTTGAATAGGGGTCATTTACTTTCAGTTGAGTGATTTGTTTGATTCAATTTCGTGTTTATCTCTATTTCTTGTGATTATTTGTTAATTAAAGTGATGCCTTGACCATTTTTTATTGTTTTTGGAGGGTAAATAAGAAAATTGCATTTCATTAGACAACCAATTCAAGAGAGGTACACTCTACTCCTTTATTTTATTTTATTTGATTCTATGTGCTCCTATGTGATTTTATGTGTGTAATTGAATGATTTTTGAATGTTTTATTTTATTTTCATTTATTTATTTATTTAGTCACTTTATTTGTTTTAATTTTGCGTATTTATCTTAATTTAATTTTTTATTATTTGAAAGGCATTTAAATGCCAAAATTGTAATAGTTAGGTATTTATTTATTTATTTTATTTCCCCTTTAGATTGTAGTTAGGGCCCCTCAATGTAATAGTTAGGGCTTTATTTTCTTTATGTGTTTTGCATGCTTGTGTGTTATGTGTTACTTGCTTTCTTAGGATCTTGCATCTAGATATCATGCCTATGTGCTATGTGTTTTATGTGTTTATTTGCTTTATTATGTTTTATAATAAATGCATGACGCCACCACACTAGTCCAACGCTAGTTGTGGTCCTTTTTACGATTCCACACTAGTCGAATGCTAGTTGTGGCCCTTTTCCCGATTTCTCACTAGTTCAACGCTAGTTGAGACCCCTTTTCTCCGATCTCACTAGTCCAACGCTAGTGAACTTATAGACATGGGCTAATCCAACGCTAGACGCTTAGGGACCATCCAAGCGTTAGATCATGTTTGTGTGTGATAAATCACTACATTTTCATGCATATTTTCTATTTTTTAGGGTTTTATCATTTTACATAACATTCCCTTTATATGTATAGTCCTTATCCCATATTTCCCTTATATGTATATTCCTTACCCCTACGTGTGACACATGACATTAGACTTGCATTTCATTTAAGAATTAGAACTAGATTAGTACATTTGCATGATTAGATAGGAGAAATACCCCTTGAATATGGGATATGGACGAGTGTGGCTCTTTAGCTTTAGCACGCTCGTATTCCCTCTATAAAAGGGAAAATTGAGTCACGAATTTTAGTCCCCCGCACCCGTTATGATGCATTCCTTTAGGGCATAAATATTTGTATATTATTTTCTATTTTTCCAAGTCTCATTGTTGCATATTCGTGACCTCTTGAAAGAATCACTTTTGGGCGTCGCATTAATGCGATTTGCACCAATCAAGCTTTAAAGAGACATATTGACCCTTGCGATACACATTAGGTTTAGGTTTTGCATCCATACAGTGACATCCAAATGTGATAAATTCTTAGGTTAAAATAAGAAAATTTTTGACTAAATCACGCAACTAACTTTGGCTAGATTGAAAGGGTGTTTTGGATTTTATCCTTACCTTCCCTTTCTTCAAATTTGACTCCCGATCCTTTTTCTCTTAATTTTCATAGACTTGGAGTCATTTAAAAAGGGTTTTCTCTACTTTTCATTTAAAATTCATTTTAGGTGACTTAGTACACCTTAACTCAATACCAAGTGGTGACTCCTATTTTTTATTAAAAACCCTTTTTAAATTATTATTTTTGGGTCAAAACCATCGTACTTTTTAGTCCCATTTAGGCCCATTTCTTTATTCATTTTTCTAAAATCAAAAACTCATTTTCATTCTAAAATTGATCAAAATTCATTTCTTTATTCATTTTCTAATTAAAAATGCCTTTTCACTCAAAATAAATCAAAAATTCATTTTTTATAAACACGTTACATTTTCATTTCAAAAAATGGGGCGCGACAAGCGCCTGAAGAAATAGTGATCATACATCACTCACGTAAACTCATGACCACTTATCATTGAAGGAAGAAAGTGCATTCGTTTAAACGTAGAACAATGCCTCAATAGGGATTTACTCTATTGAAATTCAAGATTCAAAAGTAAGGATTTAAAGTCACAACGAAAACTTGTATCCTCCATGAAATCGGGTTTAAAACGGTCTATCAATATCGAAAGAAAGTGAAAAGTTCTCGAAAGTTTATTTCCTAAAGAATCAGAAATTTCAGCTTTGCGCGACCATATTTGGAAAATCAGATCTTGAGTTCGGTACATCCAAAAATGGAAAACTTTATACCGTTGAAAACTAGATTCAAAGTACTAAAACTTCCCAGAAAATACTTTTCTAAGAGTTCAACCAGAAAGCATTCGAATTTCAGTTTAAAGTTGCAGTTCCCAGAAGACAGGACAGAACCAGTCTTGGTTTTTCAGCAATGTTTGGAAATTCGGAAAAATTTACAGAAAATGAATCAGCCTCTAAAATTTATAACACAACAAGAGTTCCAAATCAAGTTTCAAACACAACAAGCGGAACTAAATTCGGAGTTTTGAGCAACAAGATATAACAGTTTGAAGTCAGCTGATTTTTGCAACCTGATCAGTGGATTTCCAGATTTGAAGAGCAATCTTTGGGGCATTATTTGGGCCTCGAAATGATATTAAATGTGAGGACCCATAAAATTCCCTTATTTTATATCATTTTATTCTATTTCTTTTCATGCATTTTCTTTATTTTATTTTACTACCTTAATTTTCTAGACATTTTATAAGTGAATATAGTTTTTAAAACATTTTTTCTAGTATAAGTTAGTTCGGATTAATTTGGAATTGTATTAAGGACGTGGGACCCGCTAGTGCAGTTAGTGCGATGAAATTTTGACGATTAAGTGAAGTTTTGCATAAAGGGATATTATTTTCAAGGTGTTAGGAGATAATTAGAGGTTAGCTAGATAGATTAGCCTTGGAAGACAAGAAGATTAGAACAAAACCTTAAAGGCGCCACGTGTCGCGGCCCTATTCGAAGTTGGACTTGACCAACCTTTCTTGCCTTTACTAAAACCTAATTTTGACCAAAATTTCTTCTCATTTTCATGAGCCTTGGCCGAATTTGGTGAGGAGAAAAACCAAGGGAGAGAGTTCATTTCCACTCCAATTTCTTGCTCAAATCTTGAGTTCCAACCATAACTTTTGCAAATCACTCCATAAAAGTGCTAGCCAAAGTAGTTTCCAAGGGTTGTGGGGTAAATTTGGGAGGAAGAAGCCTAAGCTACCATCTTTCTTGTGGTTATAAGGTAACTTGCCAAGAAAATCCCTTTCTACTTCTAATACTAGCATACTTGTGGTTTGGAGTTGCAAAATATGTAGTTTTATGAGATATTTGATGACTTGAGGTGGTGCGATGGGAAAATTTCAGTTTTATGGTGAATATTTTGCTCTTATTTGATGCTTGAGCATTAGCCTTGGATTGATAGATTTTTTATGTGTAATATTGAGCTTTTATATGCTAGGTTTACTTGTCTACAAAGAATTTCTGCTTGTGTGTATAAATTGTAGATTAGGGTTTCCATTTAGGATTGAATCTGCCCTGTTTCTGACCTTCATATTCGTCCATATTAGAGGCTGAATCAAGTCTAGGTCAAAACATGAAAGTTGTAGGGAATGGAGTTAAATATCTTCCTGTAAACTCTCAACTCAATCGGAGCACTGTAACGTGTTAAATGACTAAAATACCCTTGACTGCCCAAATGCCCTATTTCACAGACAGTTTTCTGTTTTCTCTGAGATTCGATTTTTGACCTTGAAAATGCAAGAACTGGGTGTCGATGTCTACATATAAAATGTTGGTCTATGTCTTAGCTTCAAAAAGCTATAAAATATACCCCAATCCGATAAGCGTGGCTTCAGTTGTGACCAAAACGCCAAGAGATGTCAAACCTGCTACTTAGCCATTCATCTTTAAAACTGGGTTCCAGCTTTGATTTTGATGGGTGCATTGCTAGAATTGACTTGTATTTGGATGACTTTGAGCCTAGTTGAGGAACTATTGTGTTAAGTTTACTTATGTGTTGAATTGGGCTGAGTTGAGGGAAAGAATGAAGCCATAAATGGCTGGAATATAGCGAAATACAAAGGGCATGCTGTCCAAATTTTTAGAGCTACTTGATTCCTTTGAGTTTGGGTTGACTTTGGCTGGAAATGAAGGGCTTTGGGGATGTTCATGTTTTTAAGACCAACCGCTACCTTTTAACTCCAAAGCCACATTGTTATCTCTTTGCACTAGTAGTTAACTTGACTAGGCATACGACTTGTAGTCTGGCCTCATTTGTGCATTCCGTTTCTTGGGTTTGTGGATGGGGAAACCATAATTGTTTTACCTTGGTTGTTATTAGGACGCGACAGTGATCCAAGCCATCCTTTGGGAGGAAACTTTTGAAGTTATCCTTGCTTGAACTGGTGAGTGTACCACTCGCATGACTTGTTGCTTAACTATTTTACCTGTACCTGCAAAATGTGACTTGAATGACTGTAACACCTGCTTAATTTTGGACGAGACGAGGGTGTACTTCATCACACTCGTCTCTCTTACTTAATTGTCGAGTCACTGTATAAGCTTGAACCTGTTACTTGTGCTTGTTATAAGCTTGAACTTATTACCTGTGCCGGTTATGATGTCGTTTGGAGGCTTGTATCCAACGACCTTCCTGTGAAATCTGAGCTCAGCCTCATTGGTAGTTAATTGAATCGAGCCAGCAAGGGGCTTGGTCGAGGAAAATTGTCAAGCCATGAAGGCCTGTTTCTTGGGAATCTTTGGGTATTGGAGACTCTGGATTCCTGGTATACTCGAGTATTACCATTCTTGTTCCTGCTTGGCGTTCGGGCCCGACAAGGGGTATGTTTGGTGAACAGGATTTGGCGTAAGAGGGGTCTACGGATATGTTTGTTTCATTAAAACGTTGACGGAGGGTCAACGAGTTTGGATCAAGTACTGCAACGGAAATTTGGCTCTTGAGAGCCACCTGTATCCTTTCTATTTGAGATGTTTATTCATTTCCCTATTTGGCGTGTATACTTGATTGATTGAAAGCAAATCTCCATGATTCTTGCTTGCTTGTAATTTTGGTACCTCATTGAGCGTAAGCTCAACCCTTCCCGTTACCTTTGTTTTCCTTACAGGGTTCAACATGTTGGAAATCATGATTTTGAAGAAAAGAGTAGAGCTAGTGATAGACATCCCTTTTGATTATGCTCCTCTGAAATGGCAAAACCCTAATTGTACTTTGATCACTTGTGAATATTCCGACTTGTATTGCTAGTTAAACTTTTGAACCTTCCAATATATATATCTCTAAGTGTTTAACCATGTAAATTAAGTGTACTTGTTTGAGATGATATTTTTATTTGGCTTGGGTGAACTTTTCTTGTATCCGTTGGGAATCGGGTGAGTGCAGAACTTGAATGAGGAAGAAAACAATTCTGACGGGGCACCTGTTCCTTTCCATTTTCGTTGGAGCGTTAATCGAAGTTCTATTGCATCGTTTGAGTTAGCTAGTTCCATTTCCGACCGTTCATGTTCTTGAAGTTCTTTCGCACATCGGTAGGGTTTACGTGTGTTTCAGTTTAGTAGTCCTGACGAGAGCTGGGTTGGCAGTTCGCTAATCCTTAGGGTACGCCCTAGGGGAAAGTGGGGCTGTTACATTGAAATTATTGGTACACTTAAACTTCCATATGCGGACTACTACTCTATCAAAATTTAGGCAAAAACTCGCACGGGAAGGCAGTTAACGAAATGACCAAAGTTTGTGAATTTCTTCAAAGCTAATCTGCCAACCCTATCTTTCTTTCTTTTTCAAAAGTTTTGTCCAACGAAATCAGTCCCAATTCACTCCATTTTTTAAATCAATGTTCCAGAACATTTAATGAGCAATTGATGAGTAAATGACACTAAAAATTTTCGAAATAAAACACCCCAAAACAGAATTGACCATTCGGTCAGCAGGGAAGAGAAAATTTTCCAGTTATCAGCTTTGACATAGTTTGGAAATCAGACCAAATCTGACTCTACACAAGTCCAAATTGAGAATGGTTTATGGCATTAGAAACTAGGTTCAAAATTCTACAATTCATCAGAAGACATCGTTCTAAAACTCTTTTCACAAGTGGGACAAAATCGAGCCACAAGATGTAGCTTCCCAGTTTCTCTCGGACAGACAGGCATAACAGGACAGTCTACTTTGCCGATTCGCTATGGTTTACTCAAAATGAACTAGTAGGGAATTATTATTCCATTTTCAAGCTCTAAATGTCTAGTTTTGAATGCCGCAAATGGCACTTAATTTCGACTTTTTTACAAAGAGTTATGTTCAGACAAAGAACCACTGGTTGGCCACCCTGCTAGCAAATTTCCAGATTTCGAACTTTTCCAAAACTCAAGTTTTATGTAACCATTTGAAATGATTTTCGAAAGACACTTTCTACACACCTAATACAACATATATCAATCAGTTTAGCATCCATATAATCAACAAAATTTTGAATTTAAAGCAGGACAACAAGAACAGAAATTTCGGCTAGCTCTCTTCCTCACGGTTTCTACCACTTCCTCTCCACTATCAAACCATAATCAAGCTATCAATCACATAAACAACCACAATCAAGTAATATAGCCTCAAGTCAGCTACCTAAAGGCCTCCTCAAGACATCTAGCTTAGGATTTAAAGCAAGATAAATGTTTTCTCAAGTCCGCTAGCCTATAAACTTCATTAGGGTTTCAAACCCATGAAAACTAACCACTAATCTTCTTATAATTTGAAAAATTAAAAGAGAGATGAAGGGTTATGGTTTACTCAAAATGAACTAGTAGGGAATTATTATTCCATTTTCAAGCTCTAAATGTCTAGTTTTGAATGCCGCAAATGGCACTTAATTTCGACTTTTTTACAAAGAGTTATGTTCAGACAAAGAACCACTGGTTGGCCACCCTGCTAGCAAATTTCCAGATTTCGAACTTTTCCAAAACTCAAGTTTTATGTAACCATTTGACATGATTTTCGAAAGACACTTTCTACACACCTAATACAACATATATCAATCAGTTTAGCATCCATATAATCAACAAAATTTTGAATTTAAAGCAGGACAACAAGAACAGAAATTTCGGCTAGCTCTCTTCCTCACGGTTTCTACCACTTCCTCTCCACTATCAAACCATAATCAAGCTATCAATCACATAAACAACCACAATCAAGTAATATAGCCTCAAGTCAGCTACCTAAAGGCCTCCTCAAGACATCTAGCTTAGGATTTAAAGCAAGATAAATGTTTTCTCAAGTCCGCTAGCCTATAAACTTCATTAGGGTTTCAAACCCATGAAAACTAACCACTAATCTTCTTATAATTTGAAAAATTAAAAGAGAGATGAAGGGTTATGGTTTACTCAAAATGAACTAGTAGGGAATTATTATTCCATTTTCAAGCTCTAAATGTCTAGTTTTGAATGCCGCAAATGGCACTTAATTTCGACTTTTTTACAAAGAGTTATGTTCAGACAAAGAACCACTGGTTGGCCACCCTGCTAGCAAATTTCCAGATTTCGAACTTTTCCAAAACTCAAGTTTTATGTAACCATTTGAAATGATTTTCGAAAGACACTTTCTACACACCTAATACAACATATATCAATCAGTTTAGCATCCATATAATCAACAAAATTTTGAATTTAAAGCAGGACAACAAGAACAGAAATTTCGGCTAGCTCTCTTCCTCACGGTTTCTACCACTTCCTCTCCACTATCAAACCATAATCAAGCTATCAATCACATAAACAACCACAATCAAGTAATATAGCCTCAAGTCAGCTACCTAAAGGCCTCCTCAAGACATCTAGTTTAGGATTTAAAGCAAGATAAATGTTTTCTCAAGTCCGCTAGCCTATAAACTTCATTAGGGTTTCAAACCCATGAAAACTAACCACTAATCTTCTTATAATTTGAAAAATTAAAAGAGAGATGAAGGGTTACCTCTCCAAGCTTTGAACCCTAGTTGTAAGTGAGTGTTTCTACCCAAAATTTCATCAAGAAACTCCACAAGCCTTCACCTTTCTCCTTGCTAGAGTGAAATTCCAAGAGATTAGGAAGTTGGATGAAGAAAAGCAAGCAAACTTGGAGCTAGAAGATGAAGTTTTCTTCTTGTTCCTTTTCTTTCCTCTTGGTCGGCCGAGAATGAGGGAGTGAGGGAGGGTTTTGTGGTTTGATTCTTGGAGAGAAAGAATGAAGAAATGTGTTGAGGAAGCTAACTTAAAGTTGTACCAGAAATCAACGCTTAATAGTAACTAATTAGGGTTTTGTACTACCACTTTCTCTCTTGTTTGTTACACTTATACACTAATCCTCCAGGGTAATTCCTCTAACACTGTAATTACTCATACTTACAAGTCTAGTATTAAATCCTCAAATCTCCAATTAGTCGTACCGGCGTGACTTTCGAGAAACTATCGACGCGCGCGCGGTACAAGCTAAATTTTAACTCACTCACATCTAATCCCTCAATTAACTTTTCTTAGCCTACTATTGATCATTCTTAATTCTCCAAGATTATTGCACTCTCGGATCGAATATTATCTCGAAAAACGTGTATTCGCTATTCCTTACTAAACGAGTCGCAGAAAATTAATTTTGCTAATGGGACGTTTTAAAAATATAAGCGAGACATTGTTCCATGAAAATGGATTTAAAATGGTTGAAATAAATTATTCGGAGAAAACAAGTGAATAAATAATTGAAAAAACCAGTAAAATAGAATTAAAAGTAAGTAAAATTCGGGTCCTCACATCCTTCCCTCCTTAAAAGAATTTCGTCCTCGAAATTCATACCTTGATTTAAGGAAAATTCTGGATATTTCTTCTGGATCTCCTCTTTTACTTCCCAAGTCGCTTCTTTCATTCTATAATTTCTCCATAACCCTTTATCAGAGGGATTTGTTTCCGTCTTAATTCCTTCTCTTTTAATCTAAAATCTTTACCATCCTTTCTCAATAGGACAAATTCTCATCAAGTCCTATTTTTCCCGATCAAAACTCACACTTGTTGAACTTAACAAAAGTTGGTGCTCCCTCGGAATTTGTAAAACTATTCTCAAGTGTTGTTCATGATCTTATCACAGGTTTAAAAGTGTGGGACAATAAGTTAAATGTATATATAAGCCGTAAAATCAATTAAAAGCAAAGTAAAATTTTTTTTATATGTCATAAAAGATCATAACAGTTACATCAAATTAGAATAAGTGCATCAAATCGTTTCAAAAGAAAGAGGAAACAACAAGATCATAGCAAAACGTGCTAAGTCGCAATATACCAAATAATAAAAGGATGTCATCCCCTATACAAAATTACAACCTCTAAAAGTGCCAGTCTAAATTAGGGTAAAACTACAATCCCT
The DNA here is from genome assembly GCA_023065735.1 of Coffea humblotiana. Classification (NCBI taxonomy): domain Eukaryota; kingdom Viridiplantae; phylum Streptophyta; class Magnoliopsida; order Gentianales; family Rubiaceae; genus Coffea; species Coffea humblotiana. Next base: position 27,760,299 of record CM041218.1, read on the forward strand.
ATTTGTCGAGTGGAGTCAGATCCTTTTCTACTCATAGAGTTTCTACTACTTGGATCCCTCTTACAATCATTAGCATTAATCACTCCTTCTGGCACTCGATTGCTTTGCAGCGGACGCAGCAGACTGCTGAATATTTCCTCTTTTTAGAGGCACTAAGGCAAGTTGAAACCTGATGTTCGACATTGCCGCACCTCGAACATTTTCCTTGCTTTCTCCAGTACTCGACCTCAGTGTGGTTAAACTTGCCACAGTATCCACAAGTTATGTGAGGAGTCACAGCTTGACCAATTTGAGAATCTCCTTTGTATTTCTTCTCCAGTTCTACGTTCTTGTATAGCAACTTAATTTTCTCTGCATATTCTTGTTTCCACCGTCCTTCCAAGTAGTCAGCCAATTTCTTTTGAAATTCTACCTCCTTTCGAAAAATGTCCATTTCCTTATGCATCTCTCCCAAATTTGTCATCTCACCGGTTGGCTTAAGTCAATTGCTAGCCTGCCAGGTAAATCAAGGGATCAAAATAAGTAACTATTCACAATGGAAGATCTGGCCATATCACTCTTTCATTCTTTTGCTTATAGGTTACTCCGGAATATAAATCTTGACTATTTTCCGCTTAATATAGACGAGCTCTTGAGTCTCCACAAGATTACTATCATTACTTATAAACATAACAAAATACAGAGATCTTACTCCTTAATATAAAAGTTCCACACCCTAATTCACTCACCAATACTCACTTTCAAAGTTACTCGAGAAGAAACCCTAACCTCTTGCTCTCACTAGTGCCTTATTTTATCCCCTCAAACTTTTCGTCCTCGGCCCTTTCCACTTCTACGGCCGTCCATAGTCTTAGTTATGTCTAGATGCAATGATAAAAATAATTATGCTAGAGAATACTCAAAATAAAAGCTGACATGAAAAACATTGGAAATAACAATAACTAACATATATTAACACTTCAAGATTCGTACAATTAGCAAGTCATGGGGCATTTACAAAAATATAGCACACATGTGCCACAAAAGTACAATCAGTCAAGCACGTCAAAAGTAGATTCAAGTGCTTCAAAAGATAGGCCACACAGTTAAGCAAAATGCAATGGCCTTTCAACTAGCGCCACCCCGACTAATCCCAATTACAAAAGTCAAAAGATTCATCAATCCTAACCTAGTTCTCAGCAGGACCGTCAGGCGGGATTTCCTCCTCTGGGTCCTCCTCAAAAGGTTCCTCCTCAGGGGTGCCCTCGTGAACCGGGCTCTCGACGGCGACCATCACCTCCTCTATCAACATGGTGGTGTCAGCCAAAATCCCATCGACCCGATCTCGGACCTCCTCGACTACCCTAGTCAGTCGAGCCGTAGTCCTCTGAAACTCGTCACGATCGGCCTCAGCTCTAGTCCGCTCATCTATCACTGTCCCCTCGAGGTATATGATCCTAGCACGCTGGGCATCCACCATAGCGTTCAGTTCTTCAATATCCTGAAGTAATGCACCATTAGTAACCACCAACTGGCGACGCTCATCATCAATACATAGCACAAGATCATTAGGGTAGGCATGTGTCTCCCTACAAGGACAACGGGGAAACCTAGAGGAAGGCGAGAATCGAACAGGAGGTCCTCCACCAAGTACTCGATAGTAGATAGGCCTAAGAGACTCCACGTGACCGTTAGCCTCTCCATTACCATTAACTGCATGACCTCCATTACCATTCTCCATTCCTACAAAATAACCACAAAACTCAAGGTTAGACACTTAAAGTCACTAACTCGCTCAAACATCAACTTACGGCATGACTAAGTTATCTTATTTCTATTCTCAAGAGTAAAGGCTCTAAGACATCTCCCAAATAGATCTCTAAACCTAGCGCTCTGATGCCATATAAGAAACTCTCAAGTACCAATTCTCTTTAACCACTAGGATACAGTAGGTTCCCAGTTTATGTAATATTCAAGTTAATCCCACAGTCCGGCATCCTAAACTTCAAGCCTAGGATACACTACAGAGATCTAAAGCCTAAACTCTGATACCAACTATGACGCCCCCACTTCTCCCTAGGGCGAATCCAAGGGTATCCGCAGAACGCCTGCCTAACTCTTGCCAGGACTTGATACGAATCCAATTCAAACTTAAGGATAAACAACCAATAATAAAAGTAGATACAAAGAAAGGTCGCTTCCTTAAATAAACATTCAAATCTTACATCATAAGTTACCAAAAGTACATCAACTTTTCCAAAAAATACAACCACTAGAAGTCGACTAATCAATTACATCCAAAAATTCTAATCAAAAGTAATCAGGTCGGTTTCTCCAAAATCTTTCCATTCCGAGCTCCTGTTAAGGAAAACAAACTAATGGGGTGAGCGAACGCTCAGTGAGGCCAAGAAAAAAAAACATGCAAACACATAGTTCAAGTAACAATAACATTTGTACAAGAATTAAAACTAAAAGTTCAAATAATTCACAATTAATAATAAAACATGATTAATAAGGATACGGGAGCTCTCAAGAGCTAGATTCCACTTGCTTTGTCGAGACTCGATCCAATACCTCCACGTGATGACACTCCGTCAACCGGGTAGGTATCAAGTCCGTAGAACTGCACTTACTTCACAATTCCGTCCACCATTACACCTCTTTAATCGGGCCCGCACATCGATTATTAAAGGGCAATACTACTCGAGTATGCCAAGCAAGATCTCTCAAATAGATCAAGTTTTAAGATCTATCCCATGGTTCACCAAGCTTCTCGACCAAGCCTATGCTGGCTGGAGTCACAAGATTAGCTTATGAGTTTGGGCGTTCCCCACGATTACAAGTATAAGTCGATGAAATTCACTCCAATCGACATTGAGTCAAACACAAGTATAATTTCACGTATGAGCAAGTTAATTATATAATCAAGTAAAAGAGAACGAGTGCGATAAAGTACACACTCGACTCGACAAGTCCAATTCACATATTCAACAAGAAGTATTTCAAGTATTATGCAACAAATCATGCACTTGACACTCACCAATTCAAAACAAGTGAGTAAATAAAATCTTTAGTTGTCCGCTCCGAGATTCGTTTCAAAATCCTCTTGAGCGCTTGAAGAAATAGTGATCATACATCACTCACGTAAACTCACGACCACTTATCATTCAAGGAAGAAAGTGCATTCGTTTAAACGTAGAACAATGCCTCAAGAGGACTTTACTCTATTGAAATTTAAGATTCAAAAGTAAGGATTTCAAGTCACAAGAAAAACTTGTATTCTCAATGAAATCGGGTTTAAAACGGTCTATCAATATCGAAAGAAAGTGAAAAGTTCTCGAAAGTTCATTTCCTAAAGAATCAGAAATTTCAGCTTTGCGCGACCATACTTGGAAAATCAGATCTTGAGTTCGGTACATCCAAAAATGGAAAACTTTATACCGTTGGAAATTAGATTCAAAATGCTAAAACTTTCCTGAAAATACTTTTCTAAGATTTCAACCAGAAAGCATTCGAATTTCAGCTTAAAGTTACAGTTCCCAGAAGACAGGATAGAACCAGTCTTGGTTTTTCAGCAATGTTTGGAAATTCGAAAAAATTCACAGAAAGTGAATCTGTGACGCCCCCACTTCTCCCAAGGGTATCCGCGGAACGCCTTCCCAACTCTCGCAGGAACTCACTACAATCCGTAATCCAAAAACTAGAAATACTTAAAATATTTTCAATATATAATTAAAGTACTCCAAAACATTTCATACTTAAAATTAGTTAACCTTCAAGCTTAAATATAACCCAAAAGAATATGTACTACAGTCATAAGCTACAATACAACTTAAAGTCTTCAAAAGAAAACAACCTAGTACTGTGACGCCCCCACTTCTCCCTAAGGCGAACCAAAGGGTATCGGCGGGATGCCTGCCCAACTCTCGCCAGAACTCAATACAAATCCAATTCAAACTTAAGGTACAACACTAACACTGAAGGTCAGAATAAAGGTACGAAGTCATTCCCATAATTAAGTATTCAATCTTACATCGCCAGTTCAAAATACATTCACTTTCCCAAAATATACAACTTTCCAAAAGGCTGTCTAGACAAATACATTCCAAAATCCTAGTCAAAAGAGCCATCAAGTAGGCTTCTCCATAGACCCTTCCAGTTCAGCTCCTGTTAAAGAAAACAAATCTAACGGGGTGAGCGGATGCTCGTGAGGCCAAGAAAACATGCAAAACACGTAGTTCAAATAACAATAACACTTGAACAAAAATGAAAGCTGTAACATTCAAGTAATTCACAATTAACAATAAAACACACTTAAAAAGGATACAGGAGCTCTCAGGAGCTATTTTCCACTTAAGGTACAACACTAACACTGAAGGTCGGAATAAAGGTACGAAGTCATTCCCATAATTAAGTATTCAATCTTACATCGCCAGTTCAAAATACATTCACTTTCCCAAAATATACAATTTTCCAAAAGGATGTCTAGACAAATACATTCCAAAATCCTAGTCAAAAGAGTCATCAAGTAGGCTTCTCCATAGACCCTTCCAGTTTAGCTCCTGTTAAGGAAAACAAATCTAACGGGGTGAGCGGATGCTCGTGAGGCCAAGAAAACATGCAAAACACGTAGTTCAAATAACAATAACACTTGAACAAAAATGAAAGCTGCAACATTCAAGTAATTCACAATTAACAATAAAACACACTTAAAAAAGATACAGGAGCTCTCAGGAGCTATTTTCCACTTGCTCGATCCAGAACCTCCACGAGTTGACACTCCGTCAATCGGGTAGGTTATAATCCGTAGAACTTCACTTACGCGTTCCCCGTTCACCGTTACTCCCCCTGCTCCGGGCCCGTACTTCTTTTATATAAGGCGATACTACTCGAGTATGTCAAGCGAGATCTCTCCAATAGATCACGCTTATACACTTTTTCCATGGCTCACCAAGGTTCCCGACCAAACCCATGCCGGCTCGAGTCCAAGGTCGGCCAATGAGATTTGGGCATCCCTCATTATTATCACTAAGAGTCGAGGAGATTCACTCCAACGACATATGCAACCATAGCATATTTAATCATTTCAACACTTCACATAATACACTTGACAATTCACTTCAAATAATTTAATTTCACTTTACTTAAACGAGAACGAGTGCGATAAAGTACACACTCAACTCGGCATATTCAAAATTCTCATTCAACAATAATAATTAAGCACGTAACAATTGTCACACACTTGACATTCACCAAGTCAAAGTAGGGGATAAGTGTTCAATCAAGTGTTTAGGCGTCCGCTGTGAGGTCCTCTTGAAGGTCCCCTTGAGTGCCTGAACAAAATATAATTTACTATCACACACTATCACTTATAAACCCCTTATTAACAAGGAAGATTTTGCACTCGTACAATACTAAGAAAATTATCATGAAAGAGAGTCTTAGCTGCTCGTAAATCGAGGCTCAAAAGTGGGGTTTAATAACACAAGGAAAAACTGATTTCCTTCATGAAATCAAGTTTAAAACAGTCATTCAATATCGAAGGGTAGTGAAGAGTTTCTAAAAACTCAATCCCCCTCAAGTTCGAAAATTTCAGTTTTAAGGAGCAATCTTTGAAAAATCGGATCTTGCACTCCGTAGGCCCAAAATTGGAAAAATTGGTACAGTTGGAAACTAGTTCCAAAGTTCTAAAAGTTCCTAGAAGACACTTTTCCAAGATTCAAAATGGAAGACACTCAAATTTCAGCTTAAAGTGGCTGACTTGTACTCCCAAGACAGTTTCAGTCTTAGTTTTCGGTAAACTTTGGAAATTCGGCAAAATTCACAGAACGTGAACTAGCCTATGAAATTTGTAATTCAATTATAATTCTAATTAAGGTTTAAAACACAATAAACGGAACTAAAATCGGAGTTTTGAGTGTCAAGATATAGCCGCTCAAAGTTGGTTAAAAATAAGGGCTGCTCAGTCCATTTTCCAGATTTGGAAGAACAACTTTGGTATCTTATTTGTATATCAAAACAGTTTTAGATTGACCCCAAAATTGTTAAAATTCAACTCCCCTATGAGGACTACTGCTCTATCAAATTTCATTTGAAAATTCGCACGGGAAGGTAGTGAACAAAACTACCAAAGTTCAAGGAATTTCCAAGACAAATCTGTCTCCTTACTTCCTTTTCCTTTTCCAAACATTTTGTCCAATGAAATCAACTCCAATCTGACTCATTTGTGAAACCAAGACCCAAGAAACCTTTAATATACATTTGGTAGGTCTTTAACACCAAAATTTTCGAAACAACATGTCCCAAGTCAAACTAGGCCATTTGGCTAGCAGAAATTAGGGTTTTCCAGCTTTGGTATAGTTCGGGAATTGGGCTATATCTCGCTCAATACAATTTGAAATTGAGCGTGGTCAGTGGTGCTGGAAACTACATTCACAAGCCTACATTTCATCAGAAGAAATCTTTTTGAAATTCAGTTTGTAAATGAGAGAAATTAAAGCTACAATTTGCAGCTTCTAACTTCCTCTCGGTTGGACTAACAGAACAGGGCAGCCGAATTTGATCAATCACTACAGATGGCTCAGTTCGAATTAGAAGGTGCATTATACACCATTAGAAAAATATGGATGTCTAGTTTTGAATGCCACTGATGGAACTCAATTCTGACGTCCGGATAGAGAGATACGATCGTTCAAAGATGCCCTGTCCAGAACACCTGGACACCGTTTTCCAGATTTGAAAATTTTCGAAATTTCAACTTTTACCCAACCAAATCAAATGATTTTCGGTGGAAACTTCCCACACACCCTACACAACATATCTAAATCAGATTCAAGGTCATTTGAGCATCAAAAATTCGAATCAAAGCTTCGAGAAAACAGGGCAGATTTTCGGCCTCTTCATATACAATTTTCCTTTGGTTTTCCTTTCACTTTTCCAACAAATCTCATCTCGTTTATCACATAACTAACACAAACAACACTTAACATCATCATATCAGTCCTATATCATCAAGGTGGGATTTCATAGAGCCCACTCCAACCGTTTAAATCCAACAACAACAATAACAATGAAGCTACAAGCTTCCTAGCAAAGATCAACCCACTAAAGCCAAGGTTAGATGGTTGGATGATTACCTCCTACTCCTTTGAGTGAAATCAGAAATTTTGCACCTCTAAAGCCCAAGAAAAACCATGAGAAAGATGTCCTCCACCAAGATTGAGTTGCTCTCCAAGTTGTTTAGGTGTTGTGTGAAGGATTTGAGGTGAAGTTGTGCAAGAATGGAGCAAGGAGGATGATGGGTTTTCTCTTCTTCTCCCTTGGAGAATTTCGGCCAGCAAGATGAAGAGGAGAGAGAGGGTGAGCTGATGAGTGAAGCTTCTTGGAGAAGCTTGGATGTTTTGTGGTTAAAAATTTGAGCAAAGGTCAACTTTGAATAGTAATCGCGCGCGAGGGTTTCGTGTCCGTTTTCTCTCGGGTTTGTTTCACTTATGCACTAAACCTGTAATGTACTTCCTTTAACACTATTATTATTCACTCTTAGTAGTCTAAAAGATAATTTTCTAAAGTCCTTCAATTAATCGCGCGCGTGAAAACGCGAACTTCCAACTCGCGCGCGATAAAGCGCAATTTCTAAGAAATTCTTGTAACGATAATATAACTAACCAATACTAGGGTAATTAATCATAAAAATAACTATTTTAAGACTAACGCATGAGTCCTCAAATCTCCAAGGTCTCTGTACTCTCAGATCGAATATTGCCTCCAAACGCGTATTCGCTAAATCTCACTAAACGAGCTTCCGAAAAATAAATTTACTAACGGGACATTTTAAAAATATATGCAGGTCATAGTTTCATGTAAATGGTTTTAAAATGGTTGAAATAAATTATTCGGAAAAAACGGGTGAATAAATATTTAAATAAGCCAGTAATATGAGATTAAAATAAGTAAATTTTTTTGGGTCCTCACAAGTACTACTCGCTGGCACTCTCGATCTTGAACCCTGTTAAGGAAAACAAAAGCGTGGAAAGAGCTAAACAACCCAGTGAGGTTCCAAGACACACTAGCAGTTCTAATAAATCAAGTAAATTGAGCATAACGCACATACGGTTCAAGATTGCACATTGACACATTAGAATGAAACAGTTATCATTGTATAGAAATAAACACACATTGAAAGGATACGGTGCTTACTTGGAACGATTTCGGTCCACTTCACCTTATAACTCCAGTGATCCCCTCGGTTTGTCTGGCCATCACCTTATTCCTCAAGTGGTAATACTCGAGTATACTGCAACGGTGGCCCAGGGTTCCAACCTACCCGACCGAGCCCAGTCCTGACTCGAGTAGGTTAGTAACCAAGGGCAGGATCCAGTTCAGCTTAGAGCTTACAACATGCGCAAGTAATCAAGTAAATCGGTAAACGGTAAGTGGTTCACGGTAGAAATTTACGGTTAAACGGTAGAAATTTGTCATTTTAGTAGGTCGAGTGAGATAAAGTACACACTCGCCTTAAAACGGTGGACAGTTACATAGGAGCAATTATAGGTGCACTTAACACTTAAGCACACAATAACTATGAAGTAAACATGTAGTAAAACTGTTCGAGTCACGTACACCTATAAGGAACACTCACCAATTCAAAATAAGTGAATAAGTGAGCAAATAAACTCTTTAGTTGTCCCCACCGGGATCTCCTTGGAAACCCTCTCGAGTACCTGAAGAAATAGTGATCAATTATCACTCACACATACTCACGACCACGTAACATCTAAAGAAGAAAGTACACGCGCTTAAAATTTAAGATAATTTCTTATAAGAGTTTTATTCAACGAAAATCGAGATTCAAAAATAGGGATTGAAGTCACAAGTTCGAATCAAGTTAAAGGAACTTTTCGCTAACTCATTAAAATAATGCTCAAAGAAAACTCAAAAGCCGTCTTTGATTCAAGTCGTGGTAAGTGAACCTCAATTCCAAAAGAAAGTGCCAATTTCACTTTTGGCACGAAAATTGAGAAAAAGGTAAATAGTTTTCATCTCCCAAAACTTCTAATCTCATGACCCAAAAGTTAGGCTATAAATGACGTTCACATTTTTCCAAACTAATGGAGATAAAAATCATCCAAACTACTCTAGCCAAACGCTTCCTTTTTGGAGTTTAAACTCACAGAAATCGAGGCAAAAAGAACTAGGGTTTGAAGTTCATTTCTCAAGTATAACATAAGGTGTCATTAACCAAGAAAGTTAGCAACTAAGAAAACACATCAAAAGAGGTTTATTCCATCGGGAATCGAGTTTCATAAATGAAGGTGTTAAAGTCACAAGAGAACTTGTATCATTCATGAAATCGAGTTTAAAATAATCTATCAATATCGAGATAAGAGAACGAGTTCTCAAAAAAACTCATTTCCCCAAGAAAGCGGAAAATTTCAGCTTTGCGCGTCAAACTTAGAAAAATCAGATCTTGCACTCAATAGGTCCAAAAATGGAAAACTTGGTACCGCTGGAAATTAGATCCAAAGTACTAAAAGTTCCTAGAAGACACTTTTCCAAGATTCTAAATGGAAGACATTCAAATTTCAGCTCACTACGATTTACCGCCGGCCACTAGAAGGTATTCCTGTTGATTGACCTTACCCACTACGACCTCCTCTGGATAAAGCTCCTCTTGAAGCTCCTGTGGTCCTTACTCCTCCCATTCCTCTTCCCATCTTAGAAGGTGGGGCACTTTTACTTGCCTGACCAGAAGTATAACTAGAAATGTTCCTTTTCTTAGTGTGGAAGTCCCTAACTTGCAGCCTTGCGCTTTCAACTCTCTGCTCCTTCTCCAGAGCTTTGGTAAACGTAGAGATTTGGGCTGCTGCCAACCCTTCCTGGATCTCCACATTGAGTTCTTGCACGAAGCGCCTTATCCTTTTCCGCTTATTAGTCACCAATTCTGGAGTGTACTTAGAAAGTTTAGTGAACTTCCCTTCATACTCGGCTACACTAAGAGTTCCTTATTTTAACTTTATAAATTCGTCCTCCTGCTTCTCTTGGATCAGAGGCGGAAGAAACTTCTCATTAAATTCCCTCGTGAAGTTTTCCCAAGTCTAAGGGGTTTGGGCTCTCTCCCACTTTCCCCTTATCACGTCCCACCAAGCACGTGCAACGCCCTCAAATTGAAAGGCAGTAAAGTTCACCCTTATCTCTTCAATATAATCTAAAGCGGCGAAAATATTAGTCATTCGCTCTAGCCAGGTTCCCCAGTGAATTTAGGCGGAACAAACTTCAAAAACCTCTCCAAAGCCCTATCATCACCTCTATCATGGGTCCTGGGTTGGTTAATTGGCCCTGGACCCTGTCTCTCAACTAATCGTTCAAGGATATTAGTCATCCTATTAATGACAGTAGTCACTTGGTTACCCTCTAGATTCTCTTACCCCTGGGTCGGTCCAGTTGTCGATCCCTGATCATGCCCTTGAGGTTGGGTTTGCCTAATCCCTCGCCCACGATCTCGACCACTCCTTCGTCCGTCCATTATCCTAGTTATGCCTAGTTTAAGAAATAAAATAATTACACGAGAAAATACTTGATCTACAAGCCAACTTGAAAACATCAGAAATAACAATAATTAACATATATTAACACTTTAAGATTCATACAATTAGCAAGTAATTGGGCGTTTACAAAATATAGCACACAGGTGCCACAAAAATACTTTTAGTCATGTACGACCAAAGGAGAGCCAAATGCCTCAAAAGTAGGCCACACAGTCAAGCAAAATACAATGGCCTTTGCAACTAGCATCACCCCAGCTATTTCTATCTACAAAAGTCAAAAGATCTATCTCTCTAGTCTAATCCTTAGCAGGACTATCAGGCGGGACCTCCTCATCCAGGTCCTCCTGAGCCGGATTTTGAACAACCTCTATGACCTCATCAATCAGCATAGTAGCGTTTGCCAAGATCCCAGAAGCCCAATCTCGGACCTCCTCGCCTATCCTAGTCAGACGAGCTCTAACCCTCCGAACCTCATCACGAGCAGCCTCAGCCCTAGCCATCTCGTCCACCACAGTCCCCTCTAACTATGCAATCCTAGCACTCTGAGCATTCACCATAATGCTCAGTTCCTCAACCTCCTGAAGTAAAGATTGGTTGGTATTCACCAACTGACGACGCTCGTCGTCAAGGGACAGTACTAGGTCATTAGGGTACGCATAAGTCACCCTACAGGGACATCGAGGAAACCTAGTAGAATGCGAGTAATGCACACGAGCTTCTCCACCAAGGGCTCGATAGTAAATAGGCCCTAAGAGACTCCACATGGCCATTAGCGTGATCATTACCATTAGCAGCAGGTCCTCCATTTCCATTCTCCATCCCTGCAAAACAACCACAATTTCCAGGTTAGAAACTTAAAGTCACTAATTCGCTCGAACATCACTTAAGGTATAACTAAATTATCTCATTCCTAATCTCCAGAGTAAAGTTTCTAATATCTCCCAAATAGATCTCTAACCTAGTGCTCTGATACCAACTGTGACGCCCCCACTTTTCCCTAAGGCGAACCAAAGGGTATCGGCGGGACGCCTGCCCAACTCTCGCCAGGACTCAGTACAATTCCAGTTCAAACTTAAAGGATAACGACTAATAACGAAAGTCGAAATAAAGACAAGAAGTCATTTTCATACATGAATATTAAATCTTACATCACAGATTTCAAAATACAACCACTTTCCAAAAATATACAACTTCCAAAAGATGTCTAGTCAAATACATTCCAAACCCTAATCAAACGTGTCTCAAGTCGGCTTCTCCATAACTCTTTCCATCTCGGTCCCTGCTAAGGAAAACAAATTTAATGGGATGAGCTAATGCTCAGTGAGGCCAAGAAAACATGCAAACACTTAGTTCAAGTAGCAATAGCATTTAAGCGAGAAATAAAGTTGTAACATTCAAGCAATTCACAATTTTCAATTAAACACATTCAATGAGGATACATGAGCTCTCAGGAGCTAGGTTCCGCTTGCTTTGCCAAGGCTCGATCAAATACCTCCCCGTGATGACATTCCGTCAACTGGATCGGCATTAAGTCTGTAGAACTCCATTTTCTTCACAGTTCCGTCCACCATTTCAACCCCCCGGGCCCGCACTTCTATAAAAGGCACTACTAGTCGAGTAGGCCAAGCGAGATCTCTTAATAGATCAAGGTTACAGTTATCTCATGGTTCATCGAGCTTCTCCACCAAGCCCTTGCTGGCTCGAGTCGAAAGGTCGGCCAATTGAGATTTGGGCGTCCTCCAGTTCAGTTATAGGTCAAGGAGATTCACTCCAAACGACATCCAGTCAATCAATTTCAATTCAATCATGAGCAATTCAGTTATACAATCAGTTAAAAGAGAACGAGTGAGATAACGTACACACTCGACTCAACAATTATCAATCATTCAATCCATAAGAAGCAATTCACATAATTGCAACAAGTCATGCACTTGACACTCACCAAGTCAAAACAAAAGTGAGTGAGCGAGCAATTAAGTCTTTAGGCGTCCGCTTCGAGATTCTCTTGAAGATCTCCTTGAGCGCCTAGACAATTAACAAGTACTTTCACTCACAATCACGTATTAACCAGGAAAGAAGGTACACTTATTTAGGTTAGTCAATACCTCAAAAGAGAACTTTAATCACTCAAAAATCGAGGTTCAAAAGTGTGGATTTAACAACACAAGAGAAATTGATTTCCTTCATTAAATCGAGTTTAAAACAATCAATCAATATCAAAGATTAGGGAAAAGTTTCCAAAAACTCATTTCCCATCAAGTCGGAAAAAATTCAGTTTTGCACGTCAAATTTAGAAAAATCAGAACTTGCACTCAGTAGGTCCAAAATTGGAAAACATTATACCGTTGGAATCTTGGTTTGGATTACTAAAAGTTCCTAGAAGATACTTTCCCACGATTCCAAACCGAAGGTAGTTTTAGTGATGTTTTTCGGCAATCTTTGGAAATTCGGTAAAATTCACAGAAAGTGAACTAGCCTTTGAAATTTGTACAAAATATAAGTTCCAAACAAGGTTTCAAACACACAAACGGAATTAAATTTGGAGTTTTGAACATCGAGATATAGTGGCTCAAAGTTGGCTGAAATTTGTACACTGTTCAGAAATTTTCCAGATTTGAAAAGCAAACTTTGGAGCGTTATTTGGATATCGAAAGGTTATCGAAATAACACCAAATTTTGTACACTTAAACCTCTATATATAGACTACCCCTGTATCAAAATTTCATGCAAAAACTCACGTGGGAAGGTAGTTAACAAAACTACCAAAGTTTAGGAAATTCTCAAAGCAAATCTGTCCTCTTGCTTTTCTTTCCTTTTTCAAACATTTTGCACCATGAAATCGGTCCCAATTCGGTTCATTTTTGAAACCATGGTCTTATAAACATCTAATAAGTAATTGGTAGGTAATTTACACCAAAAATTTTCAAAACAAAAAGTCCCAAACCAAACCTAACCATTCTGCTAGCAAGAAGAGAAATATTTCCAGATTTCCAGCTTTGTCACAGTTTGGAAATTGAACCATATCTCACTCAATACACTTGAAATTGAGAATGGTTGGTGGCGTTGGAAATTAGATTCAAAACTCTACATTTCATCAAAACAAGTCATTTTCAAAATCAGTTCACAAGTAGTTCAAATTCAAGCAACAAGTTGCCAGCTTCTCATGTCCTCTCGGACAGATATTCATAGCAGGACAGCAAATTTGGCTGAATCACTACGGCTCACTCAGTTCGAACTAGAAGGTGAATTTTATACCGTTGGAAAGCTACAAATGTCTAGTTTCAAATTCCACAAACAGAACTCGATTTTGACCTTTGTACAAAGAGATATGTTGGATCAAAATGTTACTGTTCGGACAGCCAGAACCCATTTCTAGTTTTCTTCCAATTTCGAAAATTCAAGTTTTGCTCAACCAAATCAAATGATTTTTGGTAGACACTTTCAACACACACTATACAACATACATAAACCAATTTCATAGCAAAACAATCAACAAAAATTCGAAATACATGCATGATAACAACAGGGCAGTTTCGGCCATCTTCTTGCACCAACTTCCTTCAATTTTTCCTTCATTTTCTAGCCGTATTCACCTCAAATAACACATAAATAACCAAAAACAACTAATTACACATCAAGCCAGTTACCTAAAGGCATCACCAAGTCCGCTAGCCTAACATTAAAGCAAAATAAAGTGGGTTCCTCAAGTCCTCTACCTAGTTTCATGCTTAGGGTTCAAACCCTTGCAAATCCAACCGTAAATCTTGTATTAAATAGAAGGATTGGATGAGTTGATGGTTACCTCCTTAGTCCTTGAAGAAACCAGAAATTTCACCACAAAAACCTCCAAGAATCTCCACTAGATGATGTCCTCTACCGAGCTAAAGTTAATCTCCAAGCGATATGTGAGTTGGGTGGTGATTTGTGAAGGAAATGGAAGCAAGATGAAGTGAGATGGAGTGGAGCTCTCTTCCTCTTCCTCCTTTGCTGTTTTCGGCCGGTTCCAAGAGAGAGAAAAGAGAGGGTTTTGTTTTGTGAAGCTTCCTTTGGAAGCTTAAGGAATTTGTGGCCAAAAATTGTGCAAAAGTCATCTAGGAATAGTGTCGCGCGCAGGTGTCGTACCACCGTTTTCTCTCTTTTTTGTTTCACTTGTGCACTAATCTTCAAATGAAATTCCTTTATTACTATAAGTATTCACTCTTAGCAGTCTAGTATTAATTTGAGAGCTTGTAAAATCCCTTATATTTTCTTAAAATTCCCTTTAATTTGGAAATTATTACTTTACAATAGCTGTGCTACTCATTCACTTCTCCACTAGTTACAAATAATCATAGAACCAAGGGTTACCCTTTTACTTTTCACCGTTACGAGAAACTAGGATTTTACGTCTTTTCGTAGTATGAGTAATCGGTTCAGAGTGTGTACTAAATTTAGTGATTAAGAGTGAGTTTTAGATGATATTAAATGTGTGATTAGAAGTAATAATAATAAGTTAGTGAATTATAAGTGAAAACCCTAGTACGGCGCGAGTTAAGGAAAAATGGCGTGAACCGACGTGTACCGTTCACTACCGATTGAACACACCACTTGACCACTGCTTTATTACCTTAATCTTCTCACTTTATTTCAGCTAATTAACCCTAAAAATATCTCTTAAATCAGCCACAATATTTGACCAAAAGAAATGAGAGAAAAGTCTAGAAAAAGAACAAGTGTCATGACACCTATGGAAGTTGGACTTTGACCAACTTGTTTTAACTTTCCTAAAACAAATATTTGACCCAATTTTCTGCATTTATTTCCTTGCTTGCCCGATTCTTGAGGGAGAGAGAAGAGAGGAAAGACTTCATCTTGCACCATCCTTTCTTGCTTCAATCTTGAACTCCAACCACAAATCTTGCAAACCACTCCATACAAGTTGCTCTTTAGGGAAGATTAAAGCTTTGTGTGGCAAAATTTTTGGAAGGAAAGGTTGAAGTTTCTCTTGAAAGCATCTTGGGCAAGGTGCTAAGGCTGGTTTTTCCATTTACTTTCCCTTAAGCTTGTTTAGTTGGTATAGCAACTTAAATTCTTGGCTAGTGAGAGTTATATAAGTAGTTTTTGATGATTATGGTGGTTTATTTGAGTTAGGGTTTGTGAGAACCCGAAAATTTTCACATTTTTCAAGTATTATTTTATTTCTGTGCCTATATTTTATACTGTCCTTTGGAAATATTAAATGTTTTGTGCATTTTACAAGTAAGTACAATTTTTAAATCATTTTCCTAGTATAAGTTAGTGTACGTAACTTGAAGTGCATTTGTTCGATATGGGGCCCGCTAGTGCGATATAATTTTGCCGATCAGGTGCTGAAGTATTAAGTGATATTATTTTACAAGGTGCTAGGAGATAATTAGAGGTTAGCTAGATAAATGAATCATTAGAGGAGAATAGATAAGCTTGGAACCTTCAAGATGCCATGTGTCATGCTTTGATTGGAAGTTGGACTTTTGACCAAGAAGATTAACCTTTACCAAAACCCATTTTTGACCAATTTTCCTTCCATTTTTCCCTTGCCGTGGCCGAACCTCTTGACAAGAAAAACAAGAGAGAGCTCTTCAATTTCCAACTTCAATCCTTGCTCAAATCTTGAGTTTTAACCAACCAAATTAGAAACTACTCCATACAAGTGATCACCAAGGAGGATTAAAGGCTTTGGTGGAGTTGATTTGGAGGAGGAAGTCTAAGCTACCATTTTTCTTTGAGGTTTCAAGGTAAGGTTGCTAAGAACATCCTTTTTGTTTCCAATAGTTGCAAATTAGTGGCCTATGGTGGCTTGCTAACATGATTAATGGATGATTTTGTGGATTAATGGAGAGTTGGATAAATTTCTGATTTTATTGGGAATTTTTCTGTTTTATATGATAAGTATTGGCTAGACTTGGATTGATGGCTTAATATTGTATATATTGGAGCTCTTATGTGTGAATTATGGTTAATTGCAGAAATTTCAGTTTGGTATGCACAATTTCGGTTTTAGGGTTTTCAATTAGGGTTTCCAATTTGGGGGTTTTATTGTGGATGGTTGTGAAGCTTCAATTGGTTGTATATTAAGGGTGTTTGATAGCTTATTGTTTGTGTACGCAAATGTGGTTGAAAATTGTGAGATTTGTGGTTGGTTGGAGTATGGAAAAGTAAGGAAAAACAAGGGGAAATGCTGTCCGTTTATTGCCTTGAGTTTGAGTAAATGGAAATGAGATTTGAATGTGATTTTGGAATGCGAGTGAACTTCCTTGCTTAGACATACTTAGTTCCACTTTAAAGGGATTTTACTTGCACTTATACAATTCCGTTTTAATCATGATACTTTAGTTTCAAATGTCGAGTTTGAACTTCAAATACCTATTCATTTTCCTCCCAAAACAAACAAGAGTGGCATAGGGTTTCCCGGCCACGAAAACCGATTTTAACAAGTGAGATTTTGATGTGAATTTAAGGTATTTTATCTTCCTTTTTTATACGATTTTAACCAAGGTACCTGTTATACATTATTTCTTGGCATATGCATTGGTTTTGAGCCAAATACACGTTTTACGAAAAAGAGAAAAAGTTACTGTTCACTATCCGGCCGCATATCCGGCCAACTCTTGGCCGGATTGCTGGCCGGATTGACAGGGGAAGAAGAAAAAAAAATTCAGTTGCTCACTGCCTTGAATCCGGCCGGATATCCGGCCAAGTTCTGGCCGGATTCTGACGTGGCACTGTTCCAAATTTTCCGATGAAATTTTCTAAAACCCTTTTGAGTTTAATTTTATGTTTGGTTTGGGAAAACTTTTAGTTACTCATTTCCTTTGATCAAAATGTGCTCTTTTACTTTTTAAATTATACTTCTACTTTGTACTAGTTTTATTCGGATTTCTTTGATTCACCCAAATATTTTGATGATAGAACCGTAATATGTTTACTTGGTTACTCTTAGGGTTTCTTGGAGACTAAGGTTGATATCCGGAGGGATACTTTGGACGTTTTGCTTGCTTAGGTGAGTGTTCTATATACGTTTTGTTTCTAATGATTAGGTGAATATGACTATTTGGATTGTTACTTTAATAAGCGATCGAAGTATGTTATGTTTCCATTGACTATGTGACTAGTGTGATTCTTGATTAAATGTTAATGTTCCCAATGATTGCTAAAAATGAATTTTGCTAGGCGAGTGTGTACTTTATCGCACTCGACCTAAATGAACGTAAAATTTTCAATGATTGAAGGATTAAACGTTACTTGTGCATGAATGTAAGCCTTCGGGCTGAACTGGGCCCTTGCCCTTGGTTACTGGTCGACTCGAGCCAGAAGCGGACTCGGTCGGGCGATTAGTGACCCTGGGTGAATGTGAATGTTTGGTATACTCGAGTATTACCACGTAGTTTGGTGTGGACTGGACAGTGCGCTGGCCAGAACGGGGAGAATCAAATGAACGAATGAATGATCAGAATGACGGAGGGATTTTCAAAGTCAAATGAAATTTTCTAAATGATTGAAGGAATGGATGGTCGATGAACGAACGAACGAATGACTCCATGTATCCTTTTAATGACTGTGTTACTTTTGCTTTATATCGTAAATGTTATCTAGATTACTTGTTGTTACGCGCTAATGTCCTTGTTTAATTGCTTAGTTGAGTATATAGAACCTCGCTGGGCTTTTAGCTCATTCCACGCCTTTTGTTTTCCTTACAGGGGTTGCGAGCATGGGCGAGAGGCATGTATAGAATAGAATAGCCTAGTTTTGAGTTGAATTGTTTTGTTTGACTTTTGCTTTCGCTCTAGTGCTTGGATAAGGTTGAGTATATTGGGGAAATACGGAGCTTATGTATACATTTGGGACTGTATAATTGGTTGAGCTTGAGGTGAATGTAATTTTATGGCAAGGCTGGGTTTCGTTTCCGCTTATTCTCGAGGCTTTATCTTACTTTCTTTGATGTGAGTGAGCGAGTCCTGGCGAGAGGTAAGGTGGGGCTGTCACAGGGTTTGTATTATTCAGTTGTATTTCTGATTGTTTAGATGGCATATGGTGTCTATAATCTTGTATAGGAGGTTGAAGTAGTGGTTCAAGCTAGAAATGTGAAGTTTACACCTTGAATTCATTAATTTCCAGATTTGAGTTCTTACACTGCCCTGCTCTGACCAGTTACATTCGGACATGATGGAGGCCGAATTAGGCTTAGGTTAAAACATGAAAGTTTTAGGAAATGATGTTTTATAGCTTCCTGTAAAATTTCACCTCGATCAGAGCACTGTATAATGTTAAATGACGAAAATACCCTTGACTGCCATAGGTAGAGCTCTGTGGACAGGTTTGACATTTCATCATGCTGGCCTCGTTTTTCCACCTTTATCCATATGAAACTAACCTTTGACCAAAACATGAAAGTTATAGTGCTATGTTTTATCTTTCCAACACAACTGAAAAAGTCTCAATCGGACTTTTGTAGCCTGAGTTATTGTCATTTGAACACAGTGCTGTTAACCAGCCTGATGGTGAAATTCTGGTTCTGTCATTTGTAAATTTGACCTAGATACACTATGAACTGGGTTGAGTTGCCTTCATCAAAGTTGTAACCCTTTGTCTTAGCTTCGAAACGGTATAAGGTTCACCCCAATTTAATAAACTTAACTCCAGTTGTGACCAAAATGCTACAAGATGTCAAATCTGCTAAATCTGCTGTTTAGCTTTTTGCCTTCAAAACTGATTTCCGATTGTATTATTACACTTGTATTGTAATTGGATGATTTTGGAGCCTAATTGAAGGGCTATGTTAGTAACATTGCTTGTGTGTGACCTTGGAGGCTGATTTGAGGAAAACAATGAAGTCATAAATGGCTGGAGAATAGCTAAATACAAAGGGCATGCCGCCTAATTTTTCACTTGAGAGTTAGGAATGTGTACTCACAACTTGAGCAAAGATTTGAAGACGAATTGAACTTAATTTGTCTAAGGTATTCGAGTCCTCTTTTGTAGAGATATATAAGCTGGAATTTGGCCGAAACTCATACCCTTGAAAAAATGAAAGTAGCGACCAATAGAAATACGTTTTCCTCGTCTTTTCAACTCAAATGGGAATTCCAAAGTTTTAATCGTTTCATTGCCAAAAGCAAAAGAGCGAGCATGAATTTTCTAGAGTTTGATACGTAACATGAACCCTATCTAAATGAGTTTCATTTACTTGATCTTTTTGAAGCGAAACTCTTAAGTTTCGAACCCTGGTTGATTTCAAGCTTTTAAATGATATTGTATCGCAAATTTGGACTCCAACCAAGGAGTTACACCTGAGCGTGATTTTTGAAAAGAACTAAATCTTTGGTGAGTGCTTCCAAATACCTGATTGAACTGGACACTTGTTTTCAATACTTGACCAATGCGATCGAATGAAATGTGATTGGTATGGTCGGGCAAGGGTGTACTTTATCGCACTTGCCCTAATGTGATATGTACTTGTTTATTGGTGCAATTGACTTGATATACTTGTACTTGATTTGTATGTGCTGAGCGGCAGCATGTACCACACTCAATCCGAGTGGGAGGTGCCTCTCATTCCCGTCTCCGTACTTTTATCTTGATTCAATCGATTGGAGATGTTATCTCATCGACTTCTTGGGAACCCAAACCCCACTGGCTAGTTAATCGAGTCGAGCCGGCAAGGGCCTGGTCGATTAGATAACGAACCATGGGTATCTAGTGTTGTCGAGTGGAGTGTTATCTCCTCGACTAATCGATTTACTCGAGTATTACCACCAGTGTTTAGTTGGTGTTCGGGCCCGGTAAGGGGGTTGAATGGTGGACAGATTGGAGTTAAGCGAAGTACTACTGGATTGGTTACTACTTGAAAGTTGACGGAGTGTCAACTAATACTTGATCAAGCTCTGGTGAAGCAATGGGAATTTGGCTCCTGAGAGCCATCTGTATCCTTATCCTCTGATTGTTATTCGTAGTGTTATTGTTTCTTTTAGAAAAAGAATTTTACACTCGCTCATTTTGAGATTTGCTACTTGAAGTGTTATTACTCACTTTTATGAACGTGTTATACTCGCTATTTTGCTACAGGGATATTTGTACTTTTAAATAATGGTCAACTTGCTATTTGGAACCTCACTGGGCTTTTAGCTCATTCCACGCCATTTGTTTTCCTTACAGGGGGTACGAGCGTATAGGCGTGAGACTGGTATAGGCTAGCTTAGTCTAGTTTTTTGAAAATTTTGTAATGGTACTCGCACTAGTCGCTCGACTAGGGTTGAATGTATTTGGAACTCCAATCTTTAATGTATTTGGGATTGTATGGAAATTTGAGACGGAAATGAATGTATTTGTATGTTCCAAATTTGAAAACCATTGTTCCATTCCCGTTCGAGGTTGTGAATTATTTTATCCGAAATAAGTGAGCGAGTCCTGGCGAGAGCTGGGCAGGCGGTCCGCTAAACCCTGGGGTACGTCCTAGGGGGAGGTGGGGTCGTCACACCTTAAATCTCCACTTAGTCGATTCGACGCGAAATACGCGAACTTCCGATTCGCGCGCGATAAGGCGAAAGTTAAAAACGATTCATGTAACGATAATATAATTAACCAATACTAGGGTAAATAATTATAAAAATAATTATTTTAGGAATAAAAACATGAGCCCTCACATTACTTCTTGTGTTGACACTTGTCACTCATCCATCCAACCTTTTGACCAAGACCAAGCTTTATACTTATCCAACCAAGCTTCCATTTTAGCCAAGAAAACTTCTCCATTTCTTCTTGGGCTGGCCGAAATTGTGAAGGAGAGAAAGAGGGAGAGAAGACCAACTTCTAGCCTTGATTTCTTGTCCAAATTAGTGAGAAAACAAAAGAGAGAAACCATACTTCACCCCATCAAACCTTGAATCAAGCTTGGAAGGAAGCTCTTGGAGAAGTACTAGGAGGAGGAAAGCCTTGCAACCTTCTTGATTTGCTTGCCATCCTAGGTTTTAGAGGTAAAGAGATGAACTTGACTAGAAACCCTAGCTTTCTTCCCTTATCTTTGAGTTTATGATGTATGATGTTATAGAAGCAAAAGGAAGGACTTTTATGGAGGATTTCATGTTTTCTCAAGTTCTATTATAAATTTCCAGCTTTAGTGAATAAAGTATATAGCCTAGTTTAGGGTTTATATGTGTGGAATTTTGATGGAATCCTTTATCAAGAATATGTACCATGCACCTCATGTCATGTTAGCTTTGATTGACAGTGGATTTGCCATGGAGTAAGTTTGAAATTTGGATGTTTAAATAGAGGAAGAGAGAGAATTTCAGCTTTATATCCACAATTATTATGGTGATTTTGACATACTTTTACTTGTTTCCTTGATCTTAACATGTATGTTCAATTTGAATGAAAAACAAAGAGTTTTAGTAGCAAAGGAACTCATCTCCAAACTATTTTCTTGTTGGAAAATTCCAATTTTGAACCAAGAGAGTAAAGCTGCCATTTTCGGTTCTTCTCTTCAAAACTTTGTTCGATTTTGTCTAAATGTACTATATATACCTCCTATCTCTGTTTCTATTGTGACGAACCCACCTCCCCCTAGGGTTTGGCGGACCGCCTGCCAAACTCTCGCCAGGACTCACTCACTCACATTAACTTTAGAGATAATATTACTATTAACTGCCAAACTTCATTATATATATATGAACCTCAACTGTCCAATAGCAAGAACAAAACCTCTCCCAAACTTAAATATATATATATATATATATATATTCCTTGTAATCAATTGCCCATACAACCCTAGGTACGATCAGGGGTTCAAGCTTACAAAACAAAATCAAATAATCTCGATATAGAGCCAAGAAATGCTCACTAGAATATTTATCAAAACTTAGACAAAAGCTCTGGCTTCTTCGATTTTCACTCTCAAGTCACGGCCCCCCTGTTAAGGAAAACAACTAAAGGAATGAGTTAAAAGTCCAGTGAGGTTCCAAAAAAACATGCAAGCAAACTAGCAGATAGATAACATTCACATTATTTCAGGAAGCAGGTAATAACCAAATAGATCATGCAATAATGTACAGTAAAGAACACATTCACATAAAAAGATATAGTATGCTCTCAGGAGAAGGTTCCATAGCAGCTTGTCTGAGATCCGTTAACACTCCGTCAACCATGAAATTATAATGTTCATAGATTGCCACTTGTCTCCAGTCCCGTTCCTCCGATCATCTCCCTGTACTGGGCCCGAACTCCAAAGATAAATAGTACCCATGATTCATCAATCTCCTTGATCAATCCCTTATCGGTTTGATTCGACCAACTAGTCAATGGGGTTTGAGATCCCATCCCTGGTACTCAGTATTCAAGCAAGTCACGAGTAGATACGTTGGCTGTCACCCAACGCTTAAGTATTGCATGTAAACAGTGTATTTCACTTGTCACTTGTAAATAGTGTATTTCACTGGTTCAGGCCACTTGTAAACAGGTTAGGAATCTTTTCTTTACCCAAGGCTGTCCAGCCTACCTGGATAGGGGTTCCAGCAAAGGGTTCAGTTCAGCCGATGTGATAAAGTACACGTCAGGCCTACATTCACTGTGAGGGCCCAAAAATTATTTTAAATTTTCTTCTATTTTTGAAAAAAAAATTTAATTTATATTTCCTTTTAATTTCACTTTACTCACTTACTTTCTAGCCTTAATTTAGTAGTCATTTTAAAGGTTGAGTTAGGGTTTTTCTCTTTTCTTTTTATATTTTTGTGCATGTTAAGTTTTATAGAGTATTAAGGTAGTTTGATCGACTAGTGAGATGTGTGCGTTAAATTTGATGGATGAGAACGAGTGTGGTACTAGAGGAAGTACGTGATTAAAAGTGCTAAGAGTACATTGGTGAATCATAAGTTAAAAACATAAACACAAGAGAGACAAAGAAATAGGCTTGAACCGACTCGCGCCGTTTGTACCGATCAAAGACACCACTTGACCGAGACTTTCTTTCCCTAATCTTCTTATTTTTCTTTTATTTTTCCTTCCCTAATTTTGCCTAGGGTTGGCCAAAATTCTTGACCAAAAAAAGAGAGGAAAAGAAAAAAAAAGGAAAAATGATTGAATGCCAAGTGTTGGCAATCAAGGCCAACTTTGACTAGACCTTTCTTCCATTTTTATCTTTCTTTTCACTAAAAATTCCCTTCATTTCCTACCATTTTGGCCGACCCTTAGAGAGTAAAAAAGAGAGGAGAAAACTTCACAAATCATCTTGATCTTGCCTTGATTTAGTAAGAAATCAACAAGAACCACAAATCTAATCCGAACAAAGGTGCAACAAAGTGACAAGGAAACTTGAGGTGGAGTTATTTTGCATAGGCAGCCTTGGTTTTGTATTTTTCCTTGAGGTTTGAAGGTATGAAGCTAAGGAACTTGCTTCTCTTTCAATTCTTGCAATTTATTGGCCATATGACTTGAATATAGAAGTTTTGTGACTGGTTTCATAGATATGTTTGATACGAAATATGGGCCGCTTATGGGCCATGTTTTGGGCTGCAAGAGATTGAATCTTTTAGTAATAGTTAGTAGTTCATTTTCCAGATTTCTATTGTATTTGGTAGGAATAAGTTCGGTCCAAGACCTCATGTTGAGTTGGATCTGATTTATAGAGTCTAGGCTCACTATTACTTAAGTTGGTTAATTAGCTTTTATTGGGTTATGTTGGGCTAGCTTAAAGCCTTCATTGGGTCGATTATAAACTAACCATTAGTTAGTGGATTTGAGTAGTAGAATCCGTCCAAAAGCCTAGCCTAGCGGAGTTAGGATTTTCAAGTCACTTTAGGTTGTCAATTGTAAGGCTTTATATAGCCAATGCAAGAGACCTTTACAATCAGTTTTTTTCATTAATAAAAATCGTGAGTTTTTCACTTTCTCTTTCCAAGAGAGCTTCTTTGAATATTTGAGAATCTTTCTCAAGTTATTCAAGTGAACTTATCAATCAAGTAACTCCTTGGTTGTGGCGTTCCTCTACCTATAGTTTGGTTCACTAATTTGTTAAGTAGTGGGTTGAGATAGTATCAACATTGTTCGCTACTTCGGGGATTAGATTGGGTCAAATTTCCGCTGCTCAAACCGTTGGTGATTGGTTGTCTAAATCGTGTCAATCGTGGTTTCACATCAATGTTGTTGGAATTTTTCGATTTTATTTATATTTTCTAGCCATGAATTGGGAGTTTCTAGCTTTGATTTGGATATGATAGTTTGGATATGAAGATTTCTAGCTTTGGTATGAAATTTTAGCTTCAAAATAGGATTTTCCAGCTTTAGTTGTGAATTTCCAGCCTAGGGTTTAACTTTTCTAGCTTGAGTAAATCACCCATATTTGAGATTCCTACTTGACGTACATATCTATTGTCCCTAGCAATAGTAACTCGTTCCACACTTAACAGGCCATTCCCCACAGTCCAAGAACCCTCTTTCGGCATGAGCTCATTATGAGCTCTGATACCATCTGTGATGACCCTATCTCCCATAGGGCGTACCCCAGGTTTTGGTGGATCATCTGCCCAACTTTTACCAAGACTCGCTCACTCATGTTAACTTGAGAGATAACATTACTATTAACTGCCAAACTTCATGATATACACATGAACCTCAACTATCCAATAGCAAGAACAAAACCTCTCCTAAACTTAAATATATACATTCCTTGTCATCAATTGCCCATACAACCCTAGGTACGAACAAGGGTTCAAGCTTACAAAACAAAATCAAATAATCTCGATATAGAGCCAAGAAATGTTCACTAGAATATTTATCAAAACTTAGACAAAATGTGACAGCCCCACCTACCCCTAAGGCGAACCAAAGGGTTTGGCGGACCGCCTGCCCAGCTCTCGCCAGGACTGCGGAAACAAATCACACAAAACCTAGAGTTCGCGCGAGAATTTTTTCTTTTCCTTGCTCAAACGCCACGCTCGTCCAATCATCCAATGGTTTCATGAAACGGTCACCAAAGCCATAGAAGCGTAGCATCTCAAATGAATACACTTAATAGGCAAGGTTAAACGCTTACACATATTTTTACATCGAAGTCTTGAATAAATTAACTGAAGTACAAGCCAAAGTATTCATATCGGTCAAAATACAATTAGGGTTTCAGTCGCAAAAGAGCTTAACAAAATACATATACAATAGCTCGCCCCTTTTCTTCAAAAATCATGATTTCTAAGTTTGCCCCCTGTAAGAAAAACAAAGATAACGGGAACGGGGTGAGCTTGCGCTCAATGAGGTACCAAGAATACAAGTAGACACAAATCAGGGCAATTCACTTTAAGGCACATATGCACATATGAGGAAATGAACAATTATTTCAACTGGAAAGGATACAGGTAGCTCTCAGGAGCTAAAATACTCGATTGCGGTACTTGATCCAAACCCGTTGACTCTCCGTCAACGTATATAGAACCAACATGTCCGTAGACCCCACTTTACACCGAATTCCGTCCACCAAACATACCCCTACCGGGCCCGAACACCTCAACAGTAACAGTGGGTGGTAATACTCGAGTATACCAGAAATCCAGAGTCTCATTACCCAAAGATTTCTTAAAACAGACTACCGTGGTTCGTTATCTAATCGACCAGGCCCTGGCCGGCTCGACTCGAGTAACTAGCCACAGGATTTGAGCTCAGAGGTAACAGAAAAGTCGTTGGATGCAATGTCCAAATGGCAGTAGATTGAGCACAGATAACAGATTCAAATTTTTCCACAGTAAATGAGCATATTGATAAGAGAACGAGGGTGATAAAGTACACCCTTGTCTCAACAGAATAAACAGATAGTACAGTCATTCAAATTACAGATTTCATGAACAAAAACCCAGTTAAGGAACAAATAAGGGGGAGTGGTACACTCACCAATTCAAGTGCAGATACTTCAAAAGTTTTCCCCAAAATGACTTTAATCGCCCAGAAACCCTAAAATAACCAAAGTAGCAATTAAGGTTTTTACATCCCAAATTCTAGTAAATGAAGCGCACAAGTGAGGCTCGATAACAAGTCGAATGCCTATTCAAATGAACTACGAATGCAAGATTGCAAAAGCGTGATTTCGGAACGAAAAGGTAACGGGAGGACCTAGGGCTTGAATGACCTAAAAGCCGTTCATCTACTAAGAATCAACTCAAACTTGAAGGAACTACGCGGCCTAGAAAATTGGGCAGCATGCCCTTTGTTTTTACCAAATTTCCAGCCATATATGGCTTCCTTATTTTCCTTAATCAGCCCCCACAATCACATACAAATATTATCATTACAATAGCCGTTCAATAGGCTCCAAAACCATCCAAGAATAACACAAGTGCAAAAGTACAAGCAAATATCAATTTTGAAGACAAAAGCTAAATGGCAGATTTGACATCTCGTAGCATTTTAGTCATACCCGGAGCTATGGTTATCGAATCGGGGTGAACCTTATACCATATCGAAGCTAAGACAGAGGGGAACAACTTTTATGAAGGCCACTTAACCTAATTTAGAGTTTATCTAAGTCAAATGTCCCAATCACAGATCCAAAAGTTCAAGATCAGTCTAGTTATCAGCACTGACTTTAACCGACAATAACTCAGGCTACACAATTCCGTTTTGGGTGTTTTTAGAGGCGTTGGAAAGCTAACACATAGGGCTACAATTCTTATGAAGATACCTCAACCCAGTTTTCAACCTAACCTAGTCAAATTTACCCAAACAGCCCTAGATTTTCCAGTTTGAAACTCACTGTGAAAGTCAACTAGCATTCCTGATTTATTCAATCATATCTCAGCACACACAACTCCGATTCAGTTGATTCCAAATCCATATGAAAGCTAAGATACAAGTCTACAATTCTTAAGAAGGCACCAAAAGCTAATTCATTCATATTCCCAGCCAAACGAGCCAATTACAGAGGCTGATAATCATTTCCGGACAGAAACAGGGAAGCAGGGGCAAATTAGTCATTTCACAATCTATCCTGCTCCGATTGAGCTGAAAATTTACAGGCATAATCTACACTCAATTCTCTACAACTTTTATGTTTTGAGCTAAGTCCAATTCGGCCTCCTTGATGGCCGAATATATCTGGGCAGAACAGGACAGAAATATTCACTATAACCGAAAATTACCACTAAACTACTTCAAACCACAAAATATGCTCATAAAACTACCACAACTACAACTTTAAGCCACAAATTGGGAATTATTGAGAACAAAGAGGGATTTCCTTAGCAAGTTACCTTGGATCCTCAAGAAAAATGATGACCTAGGCTTCTTCCTCCCAAAATTGCTCCACAACCACCTTAGAACTCCTTGGACTAGCACTTTTATGGAGTGATTTGCAAAAGCTATGGTTGGAACTCAAGAATTGGACAAGAAATTGAAGAGCAAGATGAAGGTTTTCTCTCCTCTCTCCTCTCCTTATTTTCGGCCAAGAAGGGTAAGAAAGTAAGGATATTTTGGGTCAAAATCTGATTTTAGTAAAGGTGAAAAGCTTAGTCAAGTCCAACCTCCAATCGGAACGCGACACGTGGCGTCCTTTAGGTTTTAAGCTTATCTTCTTTCCTCCAATGGTTAATCTGTCTAGCTAACCTCTAATTGTCTCCTAGCACCTTGTAAAATAATATCACTTAATACTTCATCACCTAATCGGCAAAATTATATCGCACTAGCGGGTCCCACGTCCTAATACACTTCCAAACTAACCCGAACTAACTTATACTAGAAAAATGTTTTAGAAAACTATATTCACTTATAAAATGTCTAGAAAATTAAGGTAGTAGAATAAAATAAAGAAAATGCATATAAAGAAATAGAATTAAATGATATGAAATAGCAAAATTTTACGGGTCCTCACACTCTCTCCCCCTTAAAGAAATTTCGTCCTCGAAATTTTCTTATTAACGAGATCTATCAAAATCTAAGGTAACCAACGGATCATACCTTCTACGTCCTCAGACGAGTCAGGGACCTGATGTGGCTCTAGGCAATACACCTGAGCCGGTACTTTCATTTCAGTCCTTCCCCTCTCTGACTGTCCAGGGTTGGTCTTGTTTGGTTGCTGGGTCTCTTTCCCTTTGCGCAGTCGTGCGGGGCAGTTAGCAATCCGATGATCGGCGCTTCCACAGCGCAGGCATTTTCCCTCTTTCTTCCAACAATTTGTCTCCGTGTGATTTGGCCCTCCGCAATATCCACAGGAACCACGAGTAGCAAAGACCGATCCCCCCGGTGAGACGCCTCTGGACACCTCCGGTAGTCGTACTCCCCCGTTTCCCCTTCCAATCTTAGGAGGTGTACTCTTATCCTCTTGTTCCGAGCTGCTCCCAGGAAGTCCTCTTTTCTTTGCTTGGAAGTTTCTAACCTGTAGCCTCGCATTTTCAACTCGCTGGGCTTTCTCCACCGCGTCACTAAAGGTACTGAGTTGAGCTACAGCTAGGTCTTTTTGAATCTCAACGTTTAATCCTTGGACAAAACGCCTTATCCGTCTTTGTTCAGTTACGATCAATTCAGGCGCAAACTTAGACAACCGAGTAAACTGACTCTCATACTCGGCTACGATTTGAGTTCCTTGGCGAAGCCGAATGAATTCGTCTTCTTTCTTTTCTTGAATTAGAGGAGGGAAAAACTTGGTATTGAATACCCTCATGAAGTTCGCCCATGTTCTTGGGGTTTGTTCTCTTTCCCATTTCAGTCTTATAATATTCCACCAAGATCGGGCTGCTCCCTCTAGTTGGAAAACAGCGAAGGTCACTTGTCTTTCCTCGGTATAATGTAGCGCGGCAAAAATATCTATCATCTTCTCCAACCACCTTTCGGCCACGTCAGGGTCTGGCCCTCCAAGGAATTTTGGTGGGGAAAATTTTTGAAATCTTTCAAGGGCTCTATCCTCGCCCTCTACAGGGTTACCAGGGTTTCCAGGTTGAGAGTTAGGGTTGTGACCCTGGTGTTCTACTACGTGGGCTAGCAGATCGGTCATACGCTGGGATAGCAGCTGCTACTTGAGCATTTGGGTCGACCCTAGGTTCAGGATTTGGTCCAGGCCTTGGTTCCCGGTTACCCCTTCATTCGAGGGTTGCTTACGTCCGCGCCCACGACCTCTTTCACTACGAGTACTCTCCATCGGTCTAACCAATCTAGGGTCGAAACGTAAATATAATATTAAAGGTAATTATATACATAAGTAAGTTACAAAAGGTACACACAGATCAAAAGCATATATACATAACACAACTGTACCAAACAAGTCACACAGTAGCAGTCAGTTAGATACAAGCAAAAGAGGTCCATGAGGGTAGCAGGGTCATCCAAAAGTAAGATAGACAAACGAGGCCAAAAGTACAAAAGCAACGAACGAAAAATTTTCCCCCTATAGGGCTCGGTCCACAATCTACAAGAATAACACAATTTATACCTTAGAAAAAAAATTAATCATCCTCAGTGAAGCCCTAATACATCGCAGGAAGTTCCGTGGAATCCAATTTCTAGTTCGCCCAAGTCTTTTCTAACCTAGGCTCGCATCCCTTTTAGTAGCCGGGAACAAGAATTCCAAATAAGATAATTCACAACTCGAGCCGGCCGGTCCCAAGAGTAAATCATCCATATTAAGGATTCCTACCCAACATACATACCTATCTTCTTCAAGTCACATGATAAAGATCTTTACACTTATAACATGCACGGTTCATAGCTTACGCCTAAGAAGAGCACTTAATCCTTTAAACACATTTGCGAAATCAAGACCATAACACCACTCGGCCCAAGCTCGCTCCGCGCAGAGACCACGCGAAACGGCTCTGATACCAACCGTGACAGCCCCACCTACCCCTAAGGCAAACCAAAGGGTTTGGCGGACCGCCTGCCCAGCTCTCGCCAGGACTGCGGAAACAAATCACACAAAACCTAGAGTTCGCGCGAGAATTTTTTCTTTTCCTTGCTCAAACGCCACGCTCGTCCAATCATCCAATGGTTTCATGAAACGGTCACCAAAGCCATAGAAGCGTAGCATCTCAAATGAATACACTTAATAGGCAAGGTTAAACGCTTACACATATTTTTACATCGAAGTCTTGAATAAATTAACTGAAGTACAAGCCAAAGTATTCATATCGGTCAAAATACAATTAGGGTTTCAGTCGCAAAAGAGCTTAACAAAATACATATACAATAGCTCGCCCCTTTTCTTCAAAAATCATGATTTCTAAGTTTGCCCCCTGTAAGAAAAACAAAGATAACGGGAACGGGGTGAGCTTGCGCTCAATGAGGTACCAAGAATACAAGTAGACACAAATCAGGGCAATTCACTTTAAGGCACATATGCACATATGAGGAAATGAACAATTATTTCAACTGGAAAGGATACAGGTAGCTCTCAGGAGCTAAAATACTCGATTGCGGTACTTGATCCAAACCCGTTGACTCTCCGTCAACGTATATAGAACCAACATGTCCGTAGACCCCACTTTACACCGAATTCCGTCCACCAAACATACCCCTACCGGGCCCGAACACCTCAACAGTAACAGTGGGTGGTAATACTCGAGTATACCAGAAATCCAGAGTCTCATTACCCAAAGATTTCTTAAAACAGACTACCGTGGTTCGTTATCTAATCGACCAGGCCCTGGCCGGCTCGACTCGAGTAACTAGCCACAGGATTTGAGCTCAGAGGTAACAGAAAAGTCGTTGGATGCAATGTCCAAATGGCAGTAGATTGAGCACAGATAACAGATTCAAATTTTTCCACAGTAAATGAGCATATTGATAAGAGAACGAGGGTGATAAAGTACACCCTTGTCTCAACAGAATAAACAGATAGTACAGTCATTCAAATTACAGATTTCATGAACAAAAACCCAGTTAAGGAACAAATAAGGGGGAGTGGTACACTCACCAATTCAAGTGCAGATACTTCAAAAGTTTTCCCCAAAATGACTTTAATCGCCCAGAAACCCTAAAATAACCAAAGTAGCAATTAAGGTTTTTACATCCCAAATTCTAGTAAATGAAGCGCACAAGTGAGGCTCGATAACAAGTCGAATGCCTATTCAAATGAACTACGAATGCAAGATTGCAAAAGCGTGATTTCGGAACGAAAAGGTAACGGGAGGACCTAGGGCTTGAATGACCTAAAAGCCGTTCATCTACTAAGAATCAACTCAAACTTGAAGGAACTACGCGGCCTAGAAAATTGGGCAGCATGCCCTTTGTTTTTACCAAATTTCCAGCCATATATGGCTTCCTTATTTTCCTTAATCAGCCCCCACAATCACATACAAATATTATCATTACAATAGCCGTTCAATAGGCTCCAAAACCATCCAAGAATAACACAAGTGCAAAAGTACAAGCAAATATCAATTTTGAAGACAAAAGCTAAATGGCAGATTTGACATCTCGTAGCATTTTAGTCAAACCCGGAGCTATGGTTATCGAATCGGGGTGAACCTTATACCATATCGAAGCTAAGACAGAGGGGAACAACTTTTATGAAGGCCACTTAACCTAATTTAGAGTTTATCTAAGTCAAATGTCCCAATCACAGATCCAAAAGTTCAAGATCAGTCTAGTTATCAGCACTGACTTTAACCGACAATAACTCAGGCTACACAATTCCGTTTTGGGTGTTTTTAGAGGCGTTGGAAAGCTAACACATAGGGCTACAATTCTTATGAAGATACCTCAACCCAGTTTTCAACCTAACCTAGTCAAATTTACCCAAACAGCCCTAGATTTTCCAGTTTGAAACTCACTGTGAAAGTCAACTAGCATTCCTGATTTATTCAATCATATCTCAGCACACACAACTCCGATTCAGTTGATTCCAAATCCATATGAAAGCTAAGATACAAGTCTACAATTCTTAAGAAGGCACCAAAAGCTAATTCATTCATATTCCCAGCCAAACGAGCCAATTACAGAGGCTGATAATCATTTCCGGACAGAAACAGGGAAGCAGGGGCAAATTAGTCATTTCACAATCTATCCTGCTCCGATTGAGCTGAAAATTTACAGGCATAATCTACACTCAATTCTCTACAACTTTTATGTTTTGAGCTAAGTCCAATTCGGCCTCCTTGATGGCCGAATATATCTGGGCAGAACAGGACAGAAATATTCACTATAACCGAAAATTACCACTAAACTACTTCAAACCACAAAATATGCTCATAAAACTACCACAACTACAACTTTAAGCCACAAATTGGGAATTATTGAGAACAAAGAGGGATTTCCTTAGCAAGTTACCTTGGATCCTCAAGAAAAATGATGACCTAGGCTTCTTCCTCCCAAAATTGCTCCACAACCACCTTAGAACTCCTTGGACTAGCACTTTTATGGAGTGATTTGCAAAAGCTATGGTTGGAACTCAAGAATTGGACAAGAAATTGAAGAGCAAGATGAAGGTTTTCTCTCCTCTCTCCTCTCCTTATTTTCGGCCAAGAAGGGTAAGAAAGTAAGGATATTTTGGGTCAAAATCTGATTTTAGTAAAGGTGAAAAGCTTAGTCAAGTCCAACCTCCAATCGGAACGCGACACGTGGCGTCCTTTAGGTTTTAAGCTTATCTTCTTTCCTCCAATGGTTAATCTGTCTAGCTAACCTCTAATTGTCTCCTAGCACCTTGTAAAATA
The DNA here is from genome assembly GCA_023065735.1 of Coffea humblotiana. Taxonomy (NCBI): domain Eukaryota; kingdom Viridiplantae; phylum Streptophyta; class Magnoliopsida; order Gentianales; family Rubiaceae; genus Coffea; species Coffea humblotiana. Next base: position 27,793,450 of record CM041218.1, read on the forward strand.
ATATCACTTAATACTTCATCACCTAATCGGCAAAATTATATCGCACTAGCGGGTCCCACGTCCTTAATACACTTCCAAACTAACCCGAACTAACTTATACTAGAAAAATGTTTTAGAAAACTATATTCACTTATAAAATGTCTAGAAAATTAAGGTAGTAGAATAAAATAAAGAAAATGCATATAAAGAAATAGAATTAAATGATATGAAATAGCAAAATTTTACGGGTCCTCACACAAAAACTCTGCCTTCTTTGATTTCCACTCTCAAGTCACGAACCCCTGTTAAGAAAAACAACTAATGGAATGAATTAAAAGCCCAGTGAGATTCCAAAAAAACATGCAAGCAAACTAGCAGATAGATAACATTCACATTATTTCAGGAAGTAGGTAATAACCAGATAAATCATGCAATAATGTATAGTAAAGAACACATTCACATAAAAAGATATAGTCTGCTCTCAGGAGAAGGTTTCACAGCAGCTTGTCCGAGATCCGTTGGCACTCCGTCAACCATGAAATTATAATGTTCGTAGATTGCCACTTGTCTCTAGTCCCGTTCCTCCGATCATCCCCCTGTATCAGGCCTGAACTCCAAAGATAAATAGTACCCATAGTTCATCAATCTCCTCGACCAACCTCTTGCAAACTCGATTCGACCAACTAGTCAATAGAGTTTGAGATCTCATCCCTAGTACTCAGTATTCAAGCTAGTCACGAGTGGAGATGTTGGCAGTTACCCAATGCTCAAGTATTGCATGTAAATAGTACATTTGTCACTTGTAAATAGTGTATTTCACTTGTTCAGGTCACTTGTAAATAGGTTATGAATCTTTCCTTTACCCAAGGCTGTCCAGCCTACCCGGATAGGGGTTCCAACAAAGGGTTCAATTCAGCCGATGCGATAAAGTACACATTAGACCTATATTTATGCATACGCATGAGCAACCCAAGGTTGTCCAGCCTAGATAGGGGTTCCAACGAAGGGCCCAGTTCAGCCATTGCCGGCCTACATTCATGCATATGCATGATTAACCCAAGACTATCCAGCTTACCTGACGTCTTGCATAAGGGTTCTAGCGAAGGGCCCAGTTCAGCCTATGCCGTAAAGTCTACAGCCAGCCTACATTCATGTACATGCACATTCAAGTTCGCATTCAATATCATAGAATTCAAGTTCACGGAGGTTGAGTGTAATAAAGTACACACTCGCCTAGCCAAGGTTAAGTCAAGTGAGTTTAGTATTTCAACTATTTCAAGCATTTGAAGTAGTGATAATAGTTGCATTTCAAGTACTCGACAATGTCGTGATAATAACATTTCAAGCAAGACACAAGTCACATGTATATCCATTCACTTATAAACAAGATATCAAGAGTTCAATTAAGTTAGGTCGAATACGATAAATTACATATTTGCCTATGCAATAGCAATTCAGTGTTCCTAGCAATTTCGAGCAATAAGTCATATTTTGAGCATCAAGTCACATGAAGAATCAATTAACACTACAAAAAAAGTGCTTTTTGTGACAATGTTTTCTGACAAGACCTGGACTTGTCAATAAAAGTTGAGTTTTCATGATGAGTCCTTGTCATTTAGTCACCATAAATTGGGCTTGTCATCCAAATTGTGGGCTCTCATCACGAAAACATTTAGTACACGGCAAACGTTGTCATTTGGCTTTCCAATGCCCTTTATTTTGCTTTTTGGGTTTAAACAAGAGCAATTAGAAACCCCTAAACTCTAACTCTCGATTCCATCCATCTCTCGAATCTTGTAGCTTCTTTAGATCGCTGCCCAACATTCCGTTTCATCTCCACTGCATAGACACAGGACCACCAGCAGATTTTTTATTGTTATTCAGCCCTCACAAGATTCAATTCTTAGATCAGAAACCAACATCGCAAGATCTAACCACAAAGCTTCCTCTCATACATCGAGTTCATCAGCAATTCTAGGTTGGTACACCAATTCTTTCTCCTGCTTTTCGTCTATTGTTCTCCTTGTTTCACATTTTCTTTTTAATCTCAGATTAGTTCCCATTCTTTCTAATTTTCTGTAAATAAAATTCCACAAGTTTGTTATGAGTTTTGAAGTTGAATTACAAGACTCTTATATGATTTTCTATTAGTCTCGAAGACAACCTAAAAGGGGGTGAATTAGGTTGATTAAAAATCTAATCAGGTTATGAGCAATTTTTACTCAATATGAAATTTACCCTCTTTTCTAAGTGATCACACAATGAATCAATCAATAAAGGAGCAATATCACTTAAGAGAAGTAGAAGAGATAAGCAATTTAAGGTTCACAAGATAATAAATAAAAAGAGAAGAATTGCAAACCAATTGACTACCAAGCTCCTCTCGAAGATCAATTCCCAAAACAAGCTTCTTCAAGTTGATAAAATACAACCAATCTTGTGTACAAAGGAAGGCTCACTTCCTCCTTACCCCAAGTTTCACTCGGTCAAACAAGGAAGTTTTACGATCCCTCAGGATAACGCTCACAAAACTACACTATTGAAGTATTCTCTCACAAATGAAAAACTTACAAAGAGTCTTATACCACAAAGAGTACAAATATTCTTTGGAGAGTATTTTCTCACTAAAACTACTCTTGATCTTTTGTATTCTTAGTGTGCAAGCTAGTTTTGAAGTTTCTGACCATGCTCTATTTGTAGGAGACCAAGAAAGTGTTTCATTAAAGCTTCCAACGGATAGAAGGTAGCTGAAAAGTCAACTAGCCGTTGGGAGTATCGGACGTTTAATACTTCCGATGCTTGCGTCCGAAAGCAGACAGAGAGTTTGAAAAATCTTTTCAATTCTTTCTGATGTCCGATACTTCTGATGCTTACGTCCGAAAGCGGACAGAGAGTTTGAAAAGTCATTTCAATTCTTTCGGAAGTTCGGTGATGATGTTCTTTGTCTGATATGATCTTTCTGTGTCTGCCCTGTCTATCGGACGTCCGGTATTTCCATTGTGAGCGTCCGACAGCTTTGACATCCTTTTTCTTCTTTCAATTGCTTTTTGAATCAAATTTCTTCAGAGTTGAAAAGCTTTCTCATTGAAAAAATATTAGTTTATCCAATTGTTTTGTAAACATCAAAAAATCAGGATCAAGATCATTATTCTCCCCCTTTTTGATGATGACAAAACAATGGATGATATTTTGAAAATTTTGAACAAAAACTCCCCCTTACACATAGCATCTATAATCAATTCAAAATCATTCAGTACCAACATGAGCAAAGTAATTTCCATCATATAGCAAAAATTTCCCCTTACATATAGCATCCATAATCAAAATCATTCGGTAATTTCTCCCCCTTTTTGTCGTCATAAAATCAGAAAGTAATTGCCATCAAAAGCAACATCATCAGATAACATCAAAATCAATCAATGGCGACCATCACCAGCTAATATCAACAAAAAAATAATATCAAAGGATATCAATGAACATCAATGATACCATCATTCATATCAACCAAAATCTATTAATGGTAACATTCAAAACGTCAAAGGAAACATAATACTGAACATAAAAAACATCAAAATATTACAAAAGAAAAACTGAAAATGCAGTCCAATATGAAGTGCAAATAACCCTAAAATACTGTCGGACGCCTGTTCATCAACTATCGGACGTCCGATAAATCTTGACAGAAAAATTTTTTAGATAGTCTTTTCCAAAACGCCTAATTTTGTCCTTAAAAATATAAACTGATCCAAAGATAAAGCTTTGTAAGAATATCAACAATTTAAATGAGATTCTTTAGGGGAAGATTGGAAACGAGCACACAAGCAAACGACAAGCATAATATCGGGTCTACTTGCGGTTAAATAAAATAAGCTACCAATCATACCTCTATATTTCTTCTCATCAATTTTTGTATCTTTTTCATCTTTGTCAAGTTTGGTGGATGTACACATAGGCGTTCCAACTTGATTTTCTTGAAAATCATCTTCCTTTGATTTCTCTTCTAATGGGGTATTTCTTCATCTTGAATCGTGAGTTTCTTAAATCTTTCTTGAACACCTACATCATCATCTTCACAACAACTCTTGGAAATATCATCATTAATTTTATCAAATTGACATGTATGGCTTCTTTTATAACAAGAGTCCAAGAAATAATATTTGGTACCCTTTAATTTTTTTGGTCCTTGAGAGTTAGCATCATGTCTATCTATCCACATGCATTTCATGCCTCTTCTCATGTTTTTCCTCACATAACAATCACTTTTCATGTGATATTTTTGATAACAAAAACTACATATAACCAAAGACTTATTTACATGAAAAGATTTAATAGATCTTACTTCTCTTCTCTTATGATTAGTAAATTCATTTGCACCAGAATTTAACTTCTTTTCATGAATGTTAAAATGAGGTTTTTGAGACGACCCCACCTCTCCCTAGGGCTTACTCCAGGGTTTAGCGGATCGCCTGTCCAACTCTCGCTAGGACTCACTCACTCATGTCAAGAAAATAGGACGACCTCAAGAATAAAAGAAATAACAGTTCCCAAATTTGGAACGTACAAATACATTCATTTCTATCTCAAATATTCATACAATCCCAAATATATCACAAGATTTAAGTTCTCAATACATTCAACCTTAATTGAGCGACTAGTGCGAGTACAATCGCAAAATTTCCAAAAACTAGACTATGCTAACCTGTACCAGTCTCACGTCCTCGCTCGTATCCCCTGTAAAGAAAACAAATTTAATGGAATAGGGTGAGTTAAAGCTCAGTGAGGTTCCAAATAGCAAGTTGACCATTATTTAAAAGTTCACGTATCAAAGTAGCAAAGTAGCGAGCATAACAAGTTCATAAAAATGAGCAATAACACTTCAAGTAGCAAATCTCAAAATGAGCGAGTGTAACATTCTTTTTCTAAAAGAAACAATAACACTACGAATAACAATCAAAGTATAAGGATACAGATGGCTCTCAGGAGCCAAATTCCCATTACTTCACCAGAGCTTGATCAAGTATTAGTTGACACTCCGTCAACTTTCAAGTAAAGTAACCAATCTAGTAGTGCTTCGCTTCACACCAATCCGTCCACCATTCAACCACCTTACCGGGCCCGAACACCAACTAAACACTGGTGGTAATACTCGAGTATACCGATTAGTCGAGAAGATAACACTCCACTCGACAACACTAGATACCCATGGTTCGTTATCTAATCGACCAAACCCTTGCCGGCTCGACTCGATTAACTAGCCAGTGGGGTTTGGGTTCCCAAGAAGTCGATGAGATAACATCTCCAATCGATTGAATCAAGAAAAAAATACGGAGACGGGAATGAGAGGTACCTCCCACTCAGATCGAGTGTGGTACATATTGCAGCTCCGCACTTACAAGTCAAGCACAAGTATATCAAGTCGATTGCAACAATAAACAAGTACATATCACATTAGGGCAAGTGCGATAAAGTACACCCTTACCCGACCATACCAATCACATTTCATTCGATCACATTGGTCAAATATTGAAAACAAGTGTCAAGTTCAATCTGGTATTTGGAAGCACTCACCAAAGATTTAGTGCTTGTTAAAAATCACGCTCAGGTGTAACTCCTTGGTTGGAGTCCAAATCTGCGATACAATATCATTTAAAAGCTTGAAATCAACTAGGCTTCGAAACTTAAGAGTTTCGCTTCAAAAAGATCAAGTAAATGAAACTCATTTAGATAGGGTTCATGTTACGTATCAAACTCTAGAAAATTCATGCTCGCTCTTTTGGTTTTGGCAATGAAACGATTAAAACTTTGGAATTCCCATTTGAGTCGAAAAGACGAGGAAAACGTATTTCTATTAGTCGTTACTTCCATTTTTCCAAGGGTACAAGTTTCGGCCAAATTCTAGCTTATATACCTCTACAAAAGAGGACTCGAATAACCTAGACAAATCGAGTTCAATTCAACCTCAATTCTTCGCTCGAATCACAAGTACACACACCTAGTCCTTGAGTGAAAATTTGGGCGGCATGCCCTTTGTATTTAGCTATTTCCAGCCATTTATGGTTTCATTGTTTTCCTCAAATCATCCCCAAATTCACACACAAGCAATGTTACCACAATAGCCCTTCAACTAGGTTTAATGTCATTCAATTACAAAACAATACTAGTAATGCGACCGGAAATCAAGTTTAAGGACAAACAACAAAACAGCAGGTTTGATGTCTCTTGGCGTTTCTATCACAACTAAAGCTACACCTATCGATTTGGAGTGCACATTATACCATTTCGAATCTAAGACAGAGAACTACAAGTCTTATGAAGACATCGATAGCCATTTCATTCATTTTCAAGGTCAAAAGGTGCAATCTCAGAGAAAACAGAAAACTGTCCGCGAAACAGTGCATTTGGCAGTTAGGGGTAATTTTGTCATTTCACCTGATACAGTACTCCGATTGAGTTGAAATTTTACAGGAAGCTATATAACTCCATTCCCTAAAACGTTTATGTTTTGACCTAGGCCTGATTCGGCCTCTAGCATGGACGAATTAAACAGGACAGAACAGAACAACTTGGTTTCAAATTTCTGGAATTTGGACTTTTACTCTAGAAATTCATATCTAACAAGTACTCTATCAACAAAACCCTCAAGTACTAGCTCAATAACATCAATTGATAGGTAGATAACCATAATCAAGGCTGAAAATGTAAACCCTAGCTAACATTCCACCATATCATGAACAACTCACTAATTAACCGTCAAAACCAAGATTAAGAGTTTCTATCCAAACTTTAGCAAGAATAAGAAGAGAAAAAGGAAAGACAGCCATGGTACCTTCCAAAAACTCCTTGTAGGTATGAAACCAAACACTTTCTTCCCAAACTTTTACCACACACAACTACCTAAGCACAAAAATGAAAGTTTAATCAGTTTGGATTGGGTGATTTCTCTCAAATGAAGATGATTCAAGGTGAAAGTTGGAGGTTGCTCACTTGGTTTCTTTCTCTCCTCAAGCTCGACTGGAAATGCAGAAAATGAAGAGGAATTGAAGTGATTTTGAGGATAAAAATGAAGGAAATTGGTTGGTCAAATAACCCTTGGATGTTTGCCACTTGTCACCTCAAGATTACATCTTGAATTTTTCTTCTTTTTCCTTTCTTTTTGGTCAAGAATTTCGGCTCTCTCTTGGCTGATTAAGGGATGATATTTATGCAATAATAAAAATGATATTAAGTTAATAAAGTGGTGGTCAAGTGGTGTGTTCAATCGGTAGCGAACGGTACACGTCGATTCAAACCGATTTTCCTTAAATCGCGTGTACTAGTATTTTAATGTATGATTCACTCAATTATTATTAGCACTTCTAATCACACATTTAATATCATCTAAAACTCACTCTTAATCACTAAATTTAGTACACGCTCCGTATCGATTAATTATACTACCAAAAGACACAAAAACCCTAATTTACCCTAACGATGAACCTAAAGGAGAAACCCTTAATTCTAAGATTGATTGTAGCTATTGAGGGAGTGAATGAGTAGTAAAGCTATTATAAGTAATTGAGTCAAAATAAAAGGGAATTTTAAGAAATTATGAGCGAATTTTCCAGTCGTCACAACTTTGATCTATTTTCTTGAAAACATTTTTATTTTTTATGTTGGAGAAACTCATTTAGATTGTCTATTCTTTTTTCAAATCACCTTGTTCCTCTTTGAACATTTCACAAAGTCTTGTTTTTCTATCAAACTCATTTTGTAGATCAATCTCACTTTCTTTCAAATAATCATTTTTAGTTTTCAGCTTTTTGTTTTCTTGAAAAAGACGTGTATTGTCCTGAAAAAGAAAACTAATTTTTTGTTTTAATTCCTTGTTTCTAGTATAAGATTCTTTCAAACTATCATGTAATTTTTCAATGAACGATTCAAGATCATCATCAGTTTCATCATCACTCTCAAGTTGAGGGTTACAAGTTGTTATCTCATTATTTTCAATGGCCATAAGAGCCATTTGAGAAGGTTTTTCTTCCTCTTCTATTTCACCATCGGAGTTGCACTCATTCCATATGAATTGGAAGTTGTTGAATCTTGATTTTCTTCCTTCTTTCTTCTTCTTCATTGGACACTCACTCATGTAGTGTCCAAGTTGACCGCATTCATATCATTTGTCACCTTGCTTTTTGTTGGCCTTTTGCTTTCCTATATTTCTTGAAATGTTGAATTGATTGGAGTTCGAATTGCTAGGTCCTCCTTTTCTGAATCTCCTTTTGTTGAGGATTCTCTTGAAACTTTTTGTGATGAGAGTTAGGTCATTGTCATCAACATCCATATCTTCACCATCCAATGAAACCGAGTCATCTTCATCTTGAGATGCTTTTACAGCAATGCTCCTTTTTACTTTTACATCTTCTTCTTCTCGTACCTTGGTCTTAAGGTTCAACTCATATGATGTTAGAGAGTTTATAAGAGATTCAATAGGCATTGAATTCAAATCTTTCGCCTCTTCAATAACAGTCACTTTACTCTCCCAATCTTTAGACAAAGCATTCAAGATTTTTCTGTTTTTCTCTTCTAAGGAGTATTTCTTTTCCAGAACCTCTAAATTCTTAACAAGATCATTAAATTTATAATACATTTTATCAATATCTTCATGAGATTCCATCTTAAACGACTCATATTTAGTAACCAAGATATATTTCTTTTGTTCTCTAACATTCTCACTACCTTCATGAATTTCTCTCAATTTGTCCCAAATTTCTTTAGCTGACTTACAACCTTTGACCCTAATAGATTCATTTGAGTCTAAAGCACTATATAACACATTCATAACTCTATCCTCTGCAGTCAATTCATTTCTTGTTTTTGGTCTAGGTCTGTGAGTATTTTCATCTACTATAGAGGCATCAAATGGACCTTCATCAACAATAAACCACATTTCAATGTCAATCGATTGCAAGAAAATAACTATTCACTCTTTCCAATGCACATAATTTGACCCATTAAACATTAGAGATCTAGTTACAGATTGTCCTTCAAAAAAATATGGCATTGTTGGTTGTCATCTTTGCTCATAAGCCGCTTGAACTTAATCTCTAGGAGACCGCTCTGATACCAATTGTTAGTCCCGAAGACAACCTAAGAGGGGGTGAATTAGGTTGATTAAAAATCTAATCAGGTTATGAGCACTTTTTACTCAATATGAAATTTACCCTCTTTTCTAAGTGATCACACAATGAATCAATCAATAAAGGAGCAATATCACTTAAGAGAAGTAGAAGAGATAAGCAATTTAAGGTTCACAAGATGATAAATAAAAATAGAAAAATTGCAAACCAATTGACTACCAAGCTCCTCTTGAGCTCGAAGATCAATTCCCAAAACAAGCTTCTTCAAGTTGATGAAATACAACCAATCTTGTGTACAAAGGAAGGCTCACTTCCTCCTTACCCCAAGCTTCACTCGGTAAAACAAGGAAGTTTTACGATCCCTCAGGATAACCCTCACAAAACTACACTATTGAAGTATTCTCTCACAAATGAAAAGCTTACAAAGAGTCTTATACCACAAAGAGTACAAATATTCTTTGGAGAGTATTTTCTCACTAAAACTACTCTTGATCTTTTGTATTCTTAGTGTGCAAGCTAGTTTTGAAGTTTCTGACCATGCTCTATTTATAGGTGACCAAGAAAGTGCTTCATTAAAGCATCAAACGGATAGAAGGTAGCTGAACAGTCAACTAGCCGTTGGGAATATATCGGACGTCCGATACTTCCGATGCTTGCGTTCGAAAGCAGACAGAGAGTTTGAAAAATCTTTTCAATTCTTTAGGACGTCCGGTACTTCTGATGCTTGAGTCCGAAAGCAGACAGAGAGTTTGAAAAGTCATTTCAATTCTTTCGGACATCCGGTGATGATGTTCTTCGTCCGATATGATCTTTCTGTGTTTGCCCTGTCTATCGGACGTCTGATATTTCCATTGTGAGCGTCCGATAGCTTTCAACATCCTTTTTCTTCTTTCAATTGCTTTTTGAATCAAATTTCTTCAGAGTTGAAAAGCTTTCTCATTGAAAAAATATTAGTTTGAATTATCCAATTGTTTTGTAAACATCAAAAAATCGAGATCAGGATCATCATTTTCTCGATCTTTTTTTTTGCTACAACAAATTTTACATAATTTTTGGGTAACATATTTCCTCCTACAATCCTAATAGATTTAAGGACAGTTAATTAGGACAATGTTGTAGTATCAATTGCACTATTAGATCCGATTTGTCCCCCTTCTGTAAAATTCCCAACCTAATGCCCTTTGAGATGGGATAAAAGAAAGGACAAATATTTTATGTGCTTTTTTTTGGCACCCTAATTTTTAGCCTATGCATTTACCTCTTTTCTTGGTTTGGTTGTTTAAATGTAGATTATATTTTAGAGGTAAATCTTTACAAAGTAGAAGCAATTTTGAGCTGTGCAGAGTTTTCTTAGTTTTGCTTCTTGATCTTGTTTCTGCCCTTTGCTAATGAACTAAGTAAAGGATTTGGATGGGGATGGGACTTCGGCATTTTAGTGGTGTTTGACTAATAGATGAGATATCATTCAAAGGGGTAGGATTCTGGGCAGGATTTTCTCTAGCATTATTTCTACTCATGGATTATACCTTGATGTATGGGAAAGTTATATATACAATGGCTCTTACCATGAATAAGATATATGTTTCTTACCTTTCTTTACATTGCATTGCTTTTATTGCTTGTTTCTTACCATGAATATGTTATTGCTCTTATATATACTTGTATTTGGTTTATTGCTTTATGGAATTTGATTTATAATCTTTCCTCATATTTATCTGGTTTTGATCCTTGCAATCTATAAACTTACGGATATATTAGCCATGTAAAATTTTTGTGAGTTTGCTTCTACAGCTATATCCTATTGTTAGCTGTGTTCTTCAAGCTTTGGTATGTAGTTAACTTTGATATGTTATTTTATGTTAATATGAGTCATATATACATCAGCTATGTGCTTAAGTAATAAAGCTGAAAATTTTAATAGTCAGAATGTTCTTTTTGCTTTAGCTACTATTAGTATTAGAAATCTTTTTGGTGAGATCAACATTGTGAACATATTAGTTAACTAATGCTTTTGAAGATAAAGTAGCAGTTTTCATGTTGAATACCTACTATATCAATAAGAGTCAAAAGCTGATATTTTGGATCAGTTTTGGTCGAATCAAAAGATATTTTGCCCCCTATCAACTTATATGTATGTTTGTCCAGCAATGGAATTTAATGGGATGATACTACTATTAGTTTGTAGAATTTGTCAAGAATGATTAATTAAATGGTGGGGAGGTCTTACAGTTTCATGTATATTGATATTGCAGCCAAGATAACACAATGTGAAGCACGTAAATCTTGGTTTGCACATAAATTTTGGTATCTTTGACTTATCTTATTTTTATTTTATTACTTGAAAAAATTGATCATGTTGGAAAATCATCCAAGGTTATTCACTCTTTCAAGTATTTTAGTTCTAGCTTCTGCCTTATTGCCCCTGCATCTCTGGTTCATACCTCCATTTATTTGTTCTCTTAGATAAGCTTAGGTAGTTGATGAATTAGTGCTTGAATTTTATCTTTACTCTTTGACACAGATTGCCTATTTTGATAAGTTTTCTTGATGGACTTATCTAAGTAACAAATCATAGTCCTGACTTAGGCTTGTACTCTCTGTGACGCCTCCACCTCTCCCTAGGGCAAACCCTAGGATATCAGCGAGGCGCCTGCCCAACTCTCGTCAGGATTCACACACTCATTCAAGCTTAATAAAGAACCACATGTCAACCATTGACTTATAATAAAGAAATACTTTGAATATACAAGTCCAAAACTCTCAAGGCTACCATGTACAATTACAATCCAAAATATCCAAGTATAACAAAATTTTACACTTCAAATGTCTCCCATAACATACAAAAGATATACTAGCTTCCACCAAAAATCGTTAGTCTAGAATCACCAACTTCCACTTCCAAACCTGTTAAGGAAAACAACTTGGGGTGAGCTAACGCTCAGTGAGGCCAAGAAATCAAGCAAGCAAGCAAACAAGTAGCACGAACCAACTCAATTAACACACTTAAGAGAGACTTAACACAAATTTCATATAAACGAGTAAGTAAGAAGTAAAACACAAATGAAAAAGATACAGGAGCTCTCAAGAGCTATTTCCACTTCATGACCGGTTCAAGCCATCTTTGGTTGACCCTCCGTCAACTCAAGTAGTAACATGTCCGAAGAGCTCCACTTACTTCCTCCATCCACCATATCACCCTCTCGGATTCGGAACCAAACACGCATGAGATGGCAATACTACTCGAGTATGCCAACCAAGATCTCAAAAGACCAAGCTTTATAATTTTCCATGGTTCACCAAGCTTCTCGACCAAACCCTTGCCGGCTCGAATTACGAGCCTAGCCAATGGGTTTTGGGCGTCCCCACGAGTATAAGTGTTCGGTGAGACAATGTTCCAATCGACTTAAAATCGGTCATAGTACTGAGTCGGAATGAGAGGCACCTCCCACCCGAATAGGATGTGGTACATGCTGCCGCTCAGTACTCACGATTACAAGCATGTTCAAGTACAAGTTCAAGTCACACAATTCATATTTGAAGTAACAAGTATTCAAGAGGGAGAGGACAAGGGCGATAAATGTGACGCCCCCACTTCTCCCTAAGGCGAACCAAAGGGTATTGGCGGGACGCCTGCCCAACTCTCGCCAGGACTCAATACAAATCCAATTCAAACTTAAGGTACAACACTAACACTGAAGGTCGGAATAAAGGTACGAAGTCATTTCCCATAATTAAGTATTCAATCTTACATCGCCAGTTCAAAATACATTCACTTTCCCAAAATATACAATTTTCCAAAAGGATGTCTAGACAAATACATTTCAAAATCCTAGTCAAAAGAGCCATCAAGTAGGCTTCTCCATAGACCCTTCCAGTTCAGCTCCTGTTAAGGAAAACAAATCTAACGGGGTGAGCGGATGCTCGTGAGGCCAAGAAAACATGCAAAACACGTAGTTCAAATAACAATAACACTTGAACAAAAATGAAAGCTGTAACATTCAAGTAATTCACAATTAACAATAAAACACACTTAAAAAGGATACAGGAGCTCTCAGGAGCTATTTTCCACTTGCTCGATCCAGAACCTCCACGAGTTGACACTTCGTCAATCGGGTAGGTTATAATCCGTAGAACTTCACTTACACGTTCCCCGTTCACCGTTACTCCCCCTGCTCCGGGCCCGTACTTCTTTTATATAAGGCGATACTACTCGAGTATGCCAAGCGAGATCTCTCCAATAGATCACGCTTATACACTTTTCCCATGGCTCACCAAGGTTCCCGACCAAGCCCGTGCCGGCTCGAGTCCAAGGTCGGCCAATGAGATTTGGGCGTCCCCCATTATTATCACTAAGAGTCGAGGAGATTCACTCCAACGACATATGCAACCATAGCATATTTAATCATTTCAACACTTCACTTAATACACTTGACAATTCACTTCAAATAATTTAATTTCACTTTACTTAAACGAGAACGAGTGCGATAAAGTACACATTCGACTCTGCATATTCAAAATTCTCATTCAACAATAATAATTAACCACGTAACAATTTGTCACACAATTGACACTTACCAAGTCAAAGTAGGGGGTAAGCATTCAATCAAGTGTTTAGGCGTCCGCTGTGAGGTCCTCTTGAAGGTCCCCTTGAGTGCCTGAGCAAAATATAATTTACTATCACACACTATCACTTACAAACCCCTTATTAACAAGGAAGATTGTACATTTGTACAATACTAAGAAAATTATCATGGAAGAGAGCCTTAACTGCTCGTAAATCGAGGCTCAAAAGTGGGGTTTAATAACACAAGGAAAAACTGATTTCCTTCATGAAATCAAGTTTAAAATAGTCATTCAATATCAAAGGGTAGTGAAGAGTTTCTAAAAACTCAATCCCCCTCAAGTTCGAAAATTTCAGTTTTAAGGAGTAATTTTTGAAAAATCGGATCTTACACTCCGTAGGCCCAAAATTGGAAAACTTGGTACCGTTGGAAACTAGTTCCAAAGTACTAAAATTTTCTATAAGACACTTTTCCAAGATTCAAAATGGAAGACACTCAAATTTCAGCTTAAAGTGGCTGACTTGTACTCCCAAGACAGTTTCAATCTTAGTTTTCAGTAAACTTTGGAAATTCAGCAAAATTCACAGAACGTGAACTTGCCTATCAAATTTGTAATTCAATTAGAATTCCAATTAAGGTTTAAAACACAACAAGAGAAACTAAAATCGGAGTTTCGAGCGTCAAGATATAGCCGCTCAAAGTTGGTTAAAAATAAGGGCTGCTCGGTCCATTTTCCAGATTTGGAAGAACAACTTTGGTATCTTATTTGTATATCAAAACAGTTTTAGATTGACACAAAAATTGGTACAATTCAACTCCCCTATGAGGACTACTCCTCTATCAAATTTCATTTGAAAATTCGCACGGGAAGGTAGTGAACAAAACTACCAAAGTTCAAGGAATTTCCAAGACAAATCTGTCTCCTTACTTCCTTTTCCTTTTCCAAACATTTTGCCCAATGAAATCAACTCCAATCTGACTCATTTGTGAAACCAAGACCCAAGAAACCTTTAATATACATTTGGTAGGTGTTTAACACCAAAAGTTTCGAAACAACATGTCCCAAGTCAAACTAGGCCATTTGGCTAGCAGAAATTAGGGTTTTCCATCTTTGGTACAGGTCGGGAATTGGGCTATATCTCACTCAATACAACTTGAAATTGAGAGTGGTCAGTGGAGTTGGAAACTAGATTCACAAGCCTACATTTTATCAGAAGAAATCGTTCTGAAATTCTGTTCGCAAATGAGAGAAATTAGAGCTACAAGTTGCAGTTTCTAACTTCCTCTCGGTTGGACTAATAGAACAGGGCAGCCAACTTTGATCAATCACTACAGATGACTCAGTTCGAATTAGAAGGTTCATGATACACCGTTAGAAAACTACAGATGTCTAGTTTTAAATGCCATAAACGGCACTTGATTTTGATGTCTGAGAAGAGAGTTATGATTGTTCAAAAATGCCCTGTCCAGAACACCTGGACACCGTTTTCCAGATTTGAAAATTTTCGAAATTTCAACTTTTACCCAACCAAATCAAATGATTTTTGGTGGAAACTTCCCACACACCCTACACAACATATCTACATAAGATTCAAGGTCATTTGAGCATAAAAAATTCGAATCAAAGCTTCGAGAAAAACAGGGCAGATTTTCGGCCTCTTCATATACAATTTCTTTTGGTTTTCCTTTCACTTTTCCAACAAATCTCATCTTGTTTATCACATAACTAACACAAACAACACTTAACATCCCCATATCAGTCCTATATCATCAAGGTGGGATTTCATAGAGCCCACTCCAACCATTTAAATCCAACAACAACAATAACAATGAAGCTACAAGCTTCCTAGCAAAGATCAACCCACTAAAGCCAAGGTTAGATGGTTGGATGATAACCTCCTACTCCTTTGAGTGAAATCAGAATTTTGCACCTCTAAAGCCCAAGAAAAACCTTGAGAAAGATGTCCTCCACCAAGATTGAGTTGCTCTCCAAGTTGTTTAGGTGTTGTGTGAAGGATTTGAGGTGAAGTTGTGCAAGAATGGAGCAAGGCGGATGATGGGTTTTCTCTTCTTCTCCCTTGGAGAATAACGGCCAGCAAGATGAAGAGGAGAGAGAGGGTGAGCTGATGAGTGAAGCTTCTTGGAGAAGCTTGGATGTTTTGTGGTTAAACATTTGAGCAAAAGTCAACTTTGAATAGTAATTGCGCGCGAGGGTTTCGTGTCCGTTTTCTCTCGGGTTTGTTTCACTTATGCACTAAACCTTTAATGTACTTCCTTTAACACTATTATTATTCACTCTTTGTAGTCTAAAAGATAATTTTCTAAAGTCCTTCAATTAGTCGCGCGCGTGAAAACGCGAACTTCCGACTCGCGCGCGATAAAGCGCAATTTCTAAGAAATTCTTGTAACGATAATATAACTAACCAATACTAGGGTAATTAATCATAAAAATAACTATTTTAAGACTAACACATGAGTCCTCAAATCTCCAAGGTCTCTGTATTCTCAGATCGAATATTGCCTCCAAACGCGTATTCGCTAAATCTCACTAAACGAGCTTCCGAAAATTAAATTTACTAACGGAACATTTTAAAAATATATGCAGGTCATAGTTCCATGTAAATGGTTTTAAAATGGTTGAAATAAATTATTCGCGGAAAACGGGTGAATAAATATTTAAATAAGCCAGTAATATGAGATTAAAATAAGTAAATTTTTTGGGTCCTCACAATAAAGTACACCCTCGTCTTGGCAAGTTCACGAATCATAACAATTTCACGTAACACTTGTACAAATATCATTTCAATCATAGTACATGAAACATGCACTTGACACTCACTAATTTCCAAAAGCAAGCAAGCAATTAGGTCCTTTAGTTGTCGGCACCTGGATTCCTTTCGAAATCCTCTTGAACACCTGAAGAAATATCAACCAACCATCACTCACAGATACCCTATGTCACTTAGCATACAAGGAGAAAATTTGTTTGCTTAGAACTTAGGACAACGCCTCAAAAGAGTTTTAATCCATCGAAAATCGAGATTCAAAAATGAAGGTTTAAAGTCACAAGCAAACTTGTATCATCCATGAAATCAAGTTTGAATGGACTATCAATCTCAAAAGATAGTTGGGAATTCTTAAAAGGTTCATTTTGTTGTAACCTAGAAATTTCAAGCTTTACGTGACAATACGTGAAAAATCATATCTTGAGTTCGGTATGCCCAAAAACTAGAAAATTTATACCATTGGAAACTAGATTCAAAGTACTAAAACTTTCCAGAAGACACTTTTCCCAGATTCCAATCAGAAATCATTCAAATCTCAGCTGAAACTTGCTGTTTTATTGAAACAAAGCAGGAACAGTTTTGATTTTCAGTAGAGTTTGAAATTTTGGCAAAATTCACAGAAATTGAATTAGCCTTTGAAATTCATAACACAGAAAAAAATTCAATTCAAGTTTCAAACGCATCAAATAGAACTCAATTTGGATTTTCCTACACCAAGTTACAACAGTTTTAAGAAAACTGGTTTTTGGAACCTATTCCACAGATTCTCAGCCTTCGAGCTTCGACACAGTTTTTGAAATCAGGTCATAACTCACGCTACACAAGTCCAAATTGAAAATGGTTTATGGTGTTGAAAACTAGATTCAAAAGGCTATAAATCATCAGAGAAATCTTGTTTAAATTCTTTTGACAAGAGGAGTGAAATTGAGCTACAAGATGCAGCTATACAAGTTTCTCGGTTAAAACAGTAAGAGTAAATCAGTCAACTTTTCCAGTTCACTACAGCTCACAGGAAATGAATTAGCAGGGAAATTTTATACCATTAGAAAGCTCTTAGAGTCTAGTTTCAAATGCCGCAAACGGCACTTGATTTTGACTCTTGCACAAAAACGTATAGGCTATTAAATATACCCTGGTCGGCTGTCCTGAGCAAGTTTTTCCAGGTTTGCTTCTTTTCTCAAACTCAACTTTTACCCAATCCAATGAAATGATTTTTTAGAGATAATTTTTACACACACAATCCAACATATAACAAGCATTTTTCCAGCCATTTGAACAACAAAATTCGAAAATAATTCAAGGGAACAAAGCAGTAAAATTTCGGACAGCACCTCCCTTCGTCCTCTTCAAGTTTTCTCTCCAACATTCAAGCCACAAATCAAGCCATAAACCACAAGAATAACAACCAAACAAGCAAGAATCCTCAAGTCCGCTACCTAATAGGCCACTTCAAGACATCTATGTGAGAACCCGAAAATTTTCACATTTTTCAAGTATTATTTTATTTCCTCGCCCATATTTTTATACTGTCCTTGAAAATATTAAATGTTTTATTCATTTTACAAGTAAGTATAATTTTTAAATCATTTTCCTAGTATAAGTTAGTGTACGTTAATTCAAAGTGCATTTTTCGACGTGGGACCCGCTAGTGCGATATAATTTTGCCAATTAGGCGCTGAAGTATTAAGTGATATTATTTTCCATGGTACTAGGATATAATTAGAGGTTGGTTAGATAGATGACTCATTGGAGGAGAGAAGATAAGTTTGGAACCTTCAAGATGCCATGTGTCATGCTTTGATTGGAAGTTGGACTTTTGACCAAGAAGATTAACCTTTACCAAAACCAATTTTTGACCAATTTTCCTTCCATTTTTCCCTTGCCTTGGCCGAACCTCTTGACAAGAAAAACAAGAGAGAGCTCTTCAATTTCCAACTTCAATCCTTGCTCAAATCTTGAGTTTTAACCAACCAAATTAGAAACTACTCCATACAAGTGATCACTAAGGAGGACTAAGGGCTTTGGTGGAGTTGATTTGGAGGAGGAAGGACTAAGCTACTACTTTCTTTGAGGTTCTAAGGTAAATTGCTAAGAACATCCTTCTTTGCTTCTAATAGATGGAAATTAGTGGCTTGTGGTTGCCACTTTGGTGGTTTTGTGCATTATTTCTTAGTTATGAGTAGTGATATGTGGATTTTTAGTTTATAGTGAATTTTTCTGCCCTGTTCTGACCAGTGTTGTTCGGCCATGATGGAGGCCGAATTGGACTTACCTCAAAACATGAAAGTTGTAGAGAATTGAATTTAGATTATGCCTGTAAAATTTCAGCTCAATCGGAGCACTGTATCCTATGAAATGACTATTTTACCCCTGCTGCCCTGTTTCTGCCAAAACTGGAAATCAGCATCTGTAATTGGCTCTGTTGGCCGGGAATATGAATGAATTAGCTTTTTATGCCTTCTTAAGAATTGTAGCCTTGTATCTTAGCTTTCGAATGGCTTTGGAATCAACGGAATCGGAGTTGTGTGTGCTGAGATATGACTGAATAAATCAGGACTGCTAGTTGAATTTCACAGTGAGCTTTGAACTGGAATCTGGGTCTGTTTGGGTAAATTTGACTAGGTTACATTGAGAACTGGGTTACGGTGTCTTCATAAGAATTGTAGAGCTATGTCTTAGCTTCGAAACAGTATAAAGTTTACCTCAATCCGATCAGTGTAGTTTTGGTTGTGACCAATACACTAAAAGATGTCAAACCTGCCATTTTGCTCCTTGTCTTAAACCTTAATTCCGGTCACTTTTCTAGCTTAGTTTTGTTATTAAATGACTTTTAGCCTATTGAATGGCTATTGTAATGAGATTATTTGTATGTGATTTTGGGGGCTGATTGAGGAAAATAAAGAAGCCATAAATGGCTGGAAAATAGATAAATACAAAGGGCGTGCTGCCCAAATTTGTACTCAAATGGCGATTTCAAATTTTAAGAGCAGACATAAGTTTTACAACTATTTTACTCATGTCTTTTGGACTAAATGCACTCTTTTTACTTCCAAAATCATACTTATACATTGTACTATTAGTTATTCGGATTTTCTTTGATTCACCAAACATTTTGATGGTTGAACCGTAATGTGTTTTCTTGATTACTCTTAGGGTTCCTTGGTGACTAAGGTGTTATCCGGAAGGAATACTTTGGACGTCATTTTGCTTGTTTAGGTGAGTGTTCTATATACGCTTTGTTTCTAATGACTATGTGAACTATTGTGACTATTTGGATTGTTGCTTTAATACGTAATTGAGGTATGTTATGTTTCCAAAATGATTTTTGCTAGGCGAGTGTGTACTTTATCGCACTCGACCTAAATGAACGTGAACTTTCAATGATTGAATGATTAAATGTTACGTGTGCATGAATGTAAGCCTTCTGGCTGAACTGGGCCCTTGCCCTTTGTTACTGGTCGACTCGAGCCAGAAGCGGACTCAGTCGGGCGATTAGTGACCCTGGGTGAATGTTTGGTATACTCGAGTATGACCACGAAGTTGGTGGAGATTGGGGAATGAAATGAATGAACGAACGACAAGAAAATGAAGGAGTTTTCACTTACAAACAATGTTTTAATGATCGGAGAAATAAGGAAAATATTAGGCGAATGAATGAACGAACGAACGAATAGCTCCTCGTGAGCATGTATCCTTTTATTGTTATGTGTTACTATTGCTTTCATATTGTGAATGTTTTCTGGATTACTTGTTATTATGTGATGAATGTCCCTGTTTAATGGTTTGGTTAAGTATATAGAACCTCGCTGGGCTTTTAGCTCATTCCACGCCTTTTGTTTTCCTTACAGGGGTGGAAAGCATGGGCGAGAGGCCTGTATAGAATAGAATAGCCTAGTTTTGTTTTGAATTGTTTTGTTTTGGCTTTTTTTTCCGTTCTAGTGCTTGGATAAGGTGGACTGTATTGTGAATTCAGAGTTGGTATACATTTGGGACTGTACTTCTGGTAGAGATTGAGATGAAGGTAAAAATATGTTTGCAGTTTGGGAATTGTTTTTCGGTTATCCTCGAGGTTTTATCTTATTTTGTTTGATGTGAGTGAACGAGTCCTGGCGAGAGTTGGGCAGGCGGTCCGCCGAACCCTTTGGTTCGCCTTAGGGGGAGGTGGGGCTGTCACAATCTACCTAGATATGAAGCAAGAAAACAAGGGTTTCCTCAAGCCATCTAGCCTAGTTTTGGTTAGGGTTTCTGTGAGAACCCTCACTTGAAACCACAATTTTCCTTAAATACATGATTTATTCTAAGATCTAGACCATTTATTATATGCCCTTGCATGACATTCCCCATGTGTTACAACATTTTACATACATTGCACTCCATTCCTTTTGACTTGAAGTAAAACAATTGCTTGAGTTGATTTCAAATAATTCACCCCTTACATGTTTCTAAGTGACTTGTATTTGTGGTAGGGACTTTATGTGAGAGGTTAGGGGTGTTAAACAGGTGTTAGTATATTTGGAAGGGTTGGAACATCATTAGTGAAAGAATTAAGAGAAGTAATGGACATGAAGTGGGCTATGTGGCAAAACCCTAGCCAAGTATTTTGTTGACCAAAGGTTAGAAGATAATTTAAACCATCTTGGCCCTTTTATTTCTTCATCTTGGCCGAATTTCTTGGCTCCAAAAGAGAGAGTGAGAGAACTTCATATCCTTGCTTTCTAACCCTAGTAATCAAGAGCCAAACAAATCAAAGAGAAAGATCTTGAGTTAGTAAGAAACTTTCCTCCAACCCTAGTGTTTGATTCAAGCTTGAAGTCTTCAATTTGGTGGGTTGAGTTGGTGGTTCAAGCTTCCTACAAGAGAGGTAAATATTCTTTAAATGATAGTTTTATGGTGTTTTAGCATGTACTAGAAGTTGTAAGGGCAAACTACAAGTTGATTGGTTGAGGATTGGGGTTAATCCCTTGAATTAAACAAGTAGAAGTTAAGGTAGTTAGTATGCCTACCAAGTGTTTGATGAAATGTTTGCATCTTGTTCAAGGTTGTTTATGAAGTATTTACATGTTTTAAACCTCTTTTGAGTAAGATCTACACTTGATATGTGGTTTAAGTGAAAATCATTAGAGAATGAAGGTTGGATGAATAGAGGAAAATATGGACTGTTTTCGTTTGCTATGGCTGACCGGTTTGTGAAGGAAGGGTTTTTCTTGATTTTTGTGGTTTATTTACACCTTAATCATGCCTAAGCATCTTGGCTAGAGATTGGTTAAGCTCATGTGTGAATTGGAATGAAATTGGAGCAAGTAAAGTGGTAGTTTTAGCCTCTAGTGGACTGGTTTAGGTTTGCATGATGATTAGCTTATTATGGTAACCCTTAATCATGCTTATGTGTTGTATTTTGAGCTCCAATGGTACCATATGACCTAACCCCTTGTATATGATCATTAGAGGACTGATTTGGGTAAATTTGAACCAAAACAAATGAAGTTAGCATGAAGAACTAGTGTGCATTTGTTATGGTTTAGGGCTGATCCAGGGTTGGAAAATCATCCAACTTCTCTGAGTTACTAGTAATGGTAGGAGACGAACTAGAATGTGTTCTTGGTACCGTTGGAAAACCATTCGAGTCTAGTTTCCAACGCCACCAACGACACCTAATTCAGACCTTCCTACAGTGAGATATAACCGTTTTAACGAGACTGCGCGGGCGCGACTGTTTTACCCGCGAAGAACCTTTTAAGCTTGAATGAAACTTTTCTTTTGCCCAACTTTCTTGCACTTGTTAAACTTGTTTTCTCATGAAATTTTACTGTATTTTGGGCCTAAATTTCATGGTTAATTGAGTAGATTTAACCACTCACTTAGTCACTTAATGAGCTCATTTTTGGCTCGGATTTAAACCTAGTATGTTAACAATTTCACTCGTTTGCCCTAGGAGTGGGAAACGGTGGTGAACGTAACCGCACGACTTGACGCTTGATTACTACTTTGCTTGACAGGTGAGTGTTCCACTACCTGCTACCTGCTTATATGAACTAACTGAATACTTGAATTCCTACTGTTTGAGCCAAATCATGTTTTGATAAAAATGGAGGCGAGCGTGTACTTTATCGCACTCGACCTTTCTCATTTTCCACTAAGGCTCTGTATACTGTTATTATGAGATGTGATATCTCTATATGTGACTGTATGAGATGTGATTTCTCTATATGTGACTGTACTTGAGTTGTTTGGGTGATACCCCATCAACTATTGCTACTGTTTGGGTACCCAACCTCATAGGTGAGTCGGTTGGATCGAGCCAGCAAGGGCTTGGTCGAGACGGCCGATAAACCTTGGGGACTGTTTACTGATCACTGGAAACCGGTATACTCAAGTATTACCTAACTACTGTTATGGAGTGCGGGCCTGGTAAGGGGTTGACTGGTGGACGGAGATTGGAGAAAGTGGTGTTCTACGGACTGTATATTCTTTAAATGCAAACGTTGACGGAGAGTCAATGGACCCCGGTATGATCAAGCTCAAGGGGATTTGGGCTTTTGGAAGCCACATGTATCCTTGAATTGAACTGTGATTAAATTGTTACTGTACCATACGGTTTACTTGGTTATATTATGCCCTTATTTGGCTATGTGCTTACTTGTTTTACTTGGAACCTCACTGGGCTTTAGCTCACCCCACTCCCTTTGTTTTCCTTAACAGATCGGGGACGGATTTAGGGTCAAGAGCTTCTTAGCTTTATTTTGCTTGAACTTATAACCTTTTGTTTAGGATGACTTTTGTAACATCCCGTATTTTCTAAAATGACATTTTATGTGTTAATTTTGGTTTATTAATTTTGGCAATGACATTTTACGTGCAAGTTGTGGTTTATGAATTTTGGGCATAAGGATTTAAAATTTTTCCAACATCCTAGTTTTGTACACTTGATTTTGTTTGTTAATTTTGGTGTCATTTGATTAATAAAGTTTGCTCTAAGATGTTTAAAATTTTGTTTTAAAAAAAAACCCTAGTTGAATGCAAAGGTGATTTCTTGACACCCTATTTTATAAGAAACTTGATTTTTGTGAAAATCCTAATTTATTTGTCAAACCCCTAGTTTTATTCAAACTAAAAAGTGTGGTCTTCAATTGGGATCATGCGAGACAATGAGAGTTAGCGCAAAGGTGATTAAGGTGCATTATTGATGATTGGATTCATTAAGTGCCATTGGTGATTTTGGATTACGTGGATTAATCTAAGTTAATAGTTTATGGATTAAAGTGATAAGAATACAATTTCTCAAACCAATTGGCAAGAGTGCAAGCCAAGGGAAATGAGTTGTGCTAGGTTTACCTAAGCTAATTGTGGTTGGAAGTTGAAACTTGACAAAATTGACCAAGAGACAAAAGCAAAACTTGGATTTAACTTGGTACTTTGACTAAGTTATATTAACCAAGACAAGACCAAAAACAACAAGAGACAAAGGGGGAGAGAGAGCCGTGAGAGAGAGAGAGAAAATAGAGAGGAAAAGGGGAGAAAAACCAGAGGAAATCTGGGAATTCAATCCACTATTTATCCCTCCAATTATGTGTGAAAGCAAGGAGAAGGAACGATTGGCTGCTGGCTGTCTTCATCATCTCTGTCCAGCTTTGTTTCTTGAAGATTGAAAGGTAACCTGATTTCCTAGCTCTCAATTCTTACGGTATAGCTTGTAGTAGTAACTAGAAGTTGGAGTTACTAAGCTAGGAACTGATTTCATAGCTGGAAATTTGTGGGTTGAAATTGATTGAATGAATTTGGCAGTTTTGATTACTGTTCCAGATTTCTTGTCCGAAATTGGCTTGAATATTCGGGTATGATGGAGGCTGAATTAGCCTCAGCACAAAACATGAAAGTTGTAGAGAATTGAGTGTAGATTATGCCTGTAAAGTTTCAGCTGAATCGGAGCAGGATAGCTTGTGAAATGACTAATTTACCTCTGCTGCCCTGTTTCTATCCGAAATGATAATCAGCCTCTGTAATTGGCTCGTTTGGCTGGGAATATGAATGAGTTAGCTTTTGATGCCTTCTTAAGAATTGTAGCCTTGTATCTTAGCTTTCAAATGGCTTTGGAATCACCTGAATCTGAGTTGTGTGTACTGAAATATGACTGTCTAAATCTGGTCTGTCTATAAATCTGATTTTGAACCTGAGATTGAAACCTCTGGGACATGTTTTCGTGTTTTTGACCTGGAAGGAGTAAATCTGGGCAGAAATGGTCTTCACAAAAGTTGTAGCTCTATCTCTTAGCTTTCCAACACATTTGGAATCGCTTGAATTGGATTTCTGAATGTTGAGTTATGCCTGTTTAAGTATGTCCTGTTCTTCAGCCTGCAATAGATCATTTGCTGGACTGTTCTTGCTAAATCTGGGGCATTTTCGAGTTGATTTAGCTAACAGTGTCTTCATGAAAGTTGTCAAACACAGTCTTGTCTATCCACTTGTAAATTCTTAGGTCATTTGACCAAGTTTTGCACATGTAACGGTTAAAACGTTCTTAACCGGCAAAACTGTCCAGCATAACCGTTAACTTCTTGAGGCAGTTCACTTCAGCTACTGTCTCAGCCGAATTTGACCTTGAAAACATTGGATTTAGCCTTTGATATCTTCTTGAAAGTTTTAGTTCATTGTCTTAGCTTCGAAACGCCACCTCGTACACTCCAATCCGATAATCATAAATTGAGTTATGATTAAAATCATAGGAAGTGTCAAATCTGATCGTGCACATAGTGCACCTCGCACGAGGTGTTTTCCGTTTCCGTTTCGTTTCCTTTTTCCGATGAAATTTTCTAAACCCTTTTAAGTTGAGTTTTATGTTTGATTTGGAAAACTCTTAGTTACTTATGCCCTTTGATCTAAAAGTACTCTTTTTACTTTAAAACTCATACTAATACCTTGTACTAGTAGGTATTCGGATTTTCTTTGATCTACCAAATATTTTGATGGTTGAATCGTAATATTTTCTTATGGTTATTTTTAGGGTTCCTTGGTGATTAAGGGTGTTATCCGAAAGGATACTCTGGACGTTATTTTGCTTATATAGGTGAGTGTTCTTTACTTGCTAAAGGATTTCTCAAAGTGTTCTAGTAAAATCTGCTTTATGTGCTTAATGTGAGTGGTCATCTTTTCTAAATGCTTTACTCGAATGTTTTAGTTAAATATGCTGAATATTCGCCAAATGATTTGCTGAAGGACTTTTGCTAAATGTGCACTAGATTCCATAGAAATGTATTTACTGTTACTAAAGGTGTTTGGTGAATGGATTTGCGAACTGGTTTATCTTTTGGTGAGTAATTGGATTCTTATTGTGTTCACTGCCTTATGTGACCAAATGAGACTTAGACGGGGGTGTACCTTATCGCACTCGATTTAGGTCTCAATATTTCGATATTGGATGTGTGATATGTGATGTGATGTGCATGTGGGCTGGTCACTTGTTGTGGGTAACACCCCACCTCCTGGAGGGGTGCTAGGTTCCTTGACCTACGGGATTGGACTCTTCACTTGTTGTGGGTAACACCCCACCTCCTGGAGAAGTGACTATGCCCGATCTCTGGGTTAGACGGACTATTCGAGCCGGCCAGGGTTTGGTCGAAGTCAGTTCAATGCTAACTTTGAGATCCGAATATTGTGACTTAATATTTTTACCCTGGGTAGCATGTGTGCTGAAAGCCCGGGAGGCTTGAGTTGCTGTGTGCTGTAAGCTCAAGCTGGTATTGCTATTGTTACTGTTATTGACCCCGAGTTGCTGTGTGCTGTAAGCTCGGGAGGCTTGAGTTGCTATGTGCTGTAAGCTCAAGCTGGTATTGCTATTGTTACTGTTATTGACCCCGGGTTGCTCTGTGCTGTAAGCTTGGGAGACTTGAGATGCTCAGGCTATTATCATTATTGTTAATGATATTGTTATTGAGTGGACTGGCCAGAGTGGGTGATAAGGTGGACGGGTGGAGTTCTACGGATTATTGGTTGACGGAGTGTCAACATAAGATCAAGTGTGGAATTGAATTGACTTTGGAGCCGCTCGTATCCTTTGATTGTATTGTTCTATTTCTGTTATTGATTTGGTATATATTGAGTGGTTGAGTGATATGTTATTGAATTGCTTTGTTTCGTTTGGAATTTTAAATACAAGATTTTAGCTAAATGACTTGAAAAACTCAAAGACTTTATGGAATTGATTGGGAAATCAATGTTTTAACTAAATGAGATTTTGCTCACCGATTTTCACTGAGCACTCACTGAGCTTTTAGCTCACCCCAAAAATATTTTAGTTGCCTTGCAGGAACCAGGAATGGAAGAGTTCAAGTGAAGCGGAGACTTTATTTGGATTGTCTTTATTTCTTGAAATTGTATTAGCATTCGCTTGGACATGAAATGGGATGTAAATATTGTATTTATTGGAATTGAAGTGTAATTTGGTTGAGGTTTGTATAGAGTTCCGGCGAGAGTTGTGCAGACGGTCCGCCGAACCCTCTGGGTTACCCTAGGGAGAGGTGGGGCCGTCACAACTTTACTTTTGACTCTTGTAAGTTTGAATTCATAAGTTCGACTTATGTTATGTAATTGTAGTTTGGAGTGGTAAGTGTGACTTTTAGCTTGACATTTTAAGTTTGAAAAGTTGGCTTGACGATTATTTGCCATTAGGGTTTGTACGCTTTGATTTGAAGTTATTCCACTGGTTATCTTGAATTGCTAGTTCTTTGATCGACCGAGCCCCGGCGAGAGCTGGGCAGGCAGTCCACTGATACCCTAGGGTTCGCCCTAAGGAGAGGTGGGGCTGTCATAGTTTCAAACCTCCTTGCATAACAACCCATAACCACTACTAACTCTTGCATAAAACTAAAAATCAAGGGAAGTGAAATTTGCTACCTCTTCAAGGCTTCTTGAACCCTAGGTAGAGCCAAACTATGCATCTCCAATCCACCAAGAGATCACCCAAGGTAGGAGCTTTCTTTAAGTTAGATCAACTACAAAAGGTTTTGAGGATTTTGTATGAATTTTGGAGCAAGATTTGTGATTAAAGTTGGAGTCTTTCTTCCCTTGTTTTGGAGCTATAAGGGCCGGCCACTTAGAGAGAAAAAGGAGAGAAGATGAAGCTTGAGTTGTGATGTGAAGGTGAGAAGAAAGCTAGCTTTTTGGTGGGAAAAAGGTCAACTATGAATAGTAGCCCGAATAGTGCCATGCACTACTAGTTTCCTTCTTGTTTGCTACACTCAAATACTAATCTTCCAATGTAGTTTTTCTTGCACCACTAACACTCATCCTTACTAGTCCAAGATAAGTTCTCCAAATCTCCAATTAATCGTGCCGGTGTGACTTTTGAAAAATTTTTGACGCGTAAGCGATAAAAATATGACTTGAGTAAAATTCATGCTAAAATGATAAAATTAAATAACATGCCAATGCAAATAATTTTAAAATAGGTGAAATTAAGAATAAAAGTACGAGTCCTCACACTCTCGCCTTATATGTTATGGAAATCTTGTGTCCTTATCTTAGAAAACATTAAAAACTTGAGTTCTATGACCTGTGCATACAGAATTTTGGTTTAGATCTTTTTTTTTATCAAATTCTAAATTCTCATTTGTGAGACTTACTGGGCTTTGTCCTTATTAAATGTCAGAGTGGTTTTCACATAGGTGAAGACAATTTTTTGCACAGAAGATTGTCACTAGCTGACCAGTTTTAATTCTTTTAATCATATTGTCACGCCCCATTTTTTAATGAAAAATAACGGGTTTTATATAAATGATTTTGATTCAATTTTTGATTGAAAATGATTTTTATTTTTAAAGAAAATAAATAAGAAAATGAAAAGGGCCTAAATGGGGTTTGAAAGTGCGACGATTTGGGCCCAAATTATAGTTTAAAAAGGGTTTTAAATAAAAACAGGAGTCGCCACTTGGTATCGAGTTAAGGTGTACCAAGTCACCTAAAAAATGAATTTTTAAAGAAAAAGATAGAAAAACCCTTTTTAAACGACTCCAAATCTACGAAAATCAGAGAAAAAGATTCGGGAGTCACATTTGAAGAAAGGGAAGGCAAGGATAAAAATCCAAGGCACCCTTTCAACCTAACCAAGGCTAGTTGCGTGATTTAGTCAAAGATTTTCTTATTTTAACCTAAAAATTTATCACATTTTGGAGGTACTTACATGAATGCAAGCCTAGACCTAATTATCGGGGTCAGAATATTTTTTCGAAATTATTTGATGCAAATTGCATTAATTGCGATGCCCAAAAGTAAACTTTCGAAGAAGTCATGAATTGTGCAAAAATATGAGAGTCAAAGACAAATGAAAAGGAAAAATCAAATAAAAATAATAAAATAATTATGTACAAATACATGATCTAAAGGGATGCATCATATCGGGTACGGAGGACTATTGTTCGTGACTCAATTTTCCCTTTAATTAGAGGGAATACGAGCGTGCTAAGGTTATAAAGTCAAACTCGTCCATATCCCATATTTAAGGGGTATTTCCTACCTAATCAAGCAAATGATCTAACCTAATTTCTATTTCCCTAAATGAAATGCAAGTCTAATGTCATGTTTTTCACACAAATGAGTAAGGAATATACATATAAGGGGAAATATGGGATAAGGGCCATACATAGATAAGGAAAGTGTTATACAAAATATGGCAAAAACCCTAAAAGTAAAAAATGCATGAGATGAAATGATTTTATTACGCAAGCATGGTCTAACGCATGGATGGGTCCCAAAGGGTCTAGCGTTAGACTAACCCATGTCTATGAATTCTCACTAGCATTGGACTAGTGAGAAAAGTCGGAACAAAGAGCCACAACTAGCGTTGGACTAGTGTGGAGTCGAGAAAAGGGCCACGACTAACGTTGGACTAGTGTGGTGACGTTATACATTAATTTACAACTAACTAATCATGTAAAACTAATAAAAAGCAAATAAACACATAAGTTCACATAACACATAGCAAATAAGCATGATATCTAGATGCAAAATCCTAGGAAAGCGGTAAACACGTAACACATAGGCATGCAAGGCACACAAAACAAGTAAAGCAAATAAAATCCTAACTATTACATTAGGGGCCCTAACTACAATCTAAAGGGGGAGGAATAAATAAATAAAATAGCTAACTATTACATATACTATCTAAATACAGATCTCGAACCTCCTAACTATTACAACTTGGCATTCGAGTGCCTTTTAAGTAATCAAAATTGAACTAAAATAAATAAACATTTAAAAATTGAAACAAAAATAATGCAAATAAATAAATGAAATAAAAACATTCAAGGGGCATACAATTAAACACATAAAGTCACATAAGTGCACATAGGGTCAAATAAAGCGAAAATAAGGGATAGAGTGTACCTCCCTTGAGTTGGGGCCCTAATGACACGAATTTACTTATTTACCCTTCAAAATAATAAAAAGGGTCAAGGCATCACTTTAATTAACAAATAATTAAATGAAACGAAAATTAAACACAAAAGTGAACATTAATCACGAAATGAAAATTAAACACGGAATAAACCACCCATGTGTATAAATTAAAGCAAACACGGGCCTAATTAAGATAATTGAAAAGTTGGAAGGGTCTAAAGTACTAAAATTGATGGCTTAAGATGAGACCAATCAAAATCAAATGCCAAAACTTTACAAAAGACGAATAGAAACCTATTTATGAAAATTAAACATAAAAAATTACCAAAAGTTTATTAAAAATAAAATCAAACAAAAATCTATCAAAACTCATTAAACCTCAAAATTCATGCCAAAATCATAAATAATCTATCCAAGTGATTATATTAAAACATACCAATCTAACAATAACATTTCAATGGGACCAAATGGATCAGTTTTCCCAATTTTCTGGGCCATCATAACAATAAATGCAAATCAAGGGGTCAAAAGTGTGATTCTAGGAAGTATTGCATGCATGAGCTTACGAAGAAGCTTTCTTCTTCATTTCTAGTTGCTTGGTTTCTGCAATTTTTCTTATGCTTTTAAACCTCAGCAACTTCACACGGTAGACTTTCACAAATGTCTCAAATCAAAGCCCAACCTCAGGTTCTTATTCTAGGAAACAAACTCCTAGTAGAATCACTGAACATCAATAAGACTTTCCCATTCTATTTGAAGATAACGGGTTTCGGGAAACAAAAGAAAGAACTGAAAAGATAGATACAAAACTGCAAACTTGCTCAATTGAAGGAAATCTAATGTTAGTCAAATCATTCACATGCAAAACCACGAGCAAAGTGCAAAATTTTTCTTTGAAAATTCCATACAAAGCCCCGAAGGAACTTTCTTTTTCAACAACAATGTTTTCTGCAATTCTGATGCCGAAATCCCATGCGAAACTTCAAACAAAGTTAGCTAACCCATCACCCAAACACCCCTTAACAACTGACTGAACACTTCAATCAGCAAATGAACCCAGCGTTGATTACAAAACTTGGATTGAAGGCAATGACAAAAAGCAAGGGAAAGAGCAATGAAACTTTAAAGGGGGTGGAAGTTATATGCATTCCAAATAGATACTATACCCAGAACTATTGCCTACGAACGCAAATTTCAGCAAATCACATCTTGCGGCCCAAACAATGTTTCAGACAGAGCTGGTGTAATGTAAATAATGTTTCAATATTGCAGTCTGCCATTATACCACGTCTTGTTACAAGTTATTCATGATAACACATCTTAAAACCAGCAAACCAGAAGTTCATGCTAACCAAGACTTCTTGTGACTAAGCAATGTATCATTTACCACATGCTGCACCAAAGCAGAGAGCTTTGAGCTTGTTGCAGCAGATTTGTATGCTCAAATCTAAGTGCAATGCCAACTGAACCTAAGCGACAAGATTATCAAACATTCCTCCTACTTTGACCACAGAATTCTTATGTTTAAACGCAAAAGTTGAGAGGAGAAGAGCATGCAAAAATCTGGAAAATGTCCGCAACTTCAAAAACTTTCTACAACTTTCTTCTGGGTTAGCTCCAGCAAATTTTTTTTTATCCAAATAGCCAAGTTCAGAAACAAAATGGAATCATAATGCAACTTCCAACGATACCCAAATCTTATTTACTCAAATATCACATACAATCACAAGAAAACATGGAGGAAATTTCGGAGATGAAAACAGTAAGACAGATGCGAACGGCAAGAGCAAATGAAGCAACGTTTTGGCATGCTTGTTGCATCTTCAGTAATAGATGAGAAAAAAGAGAAGCATGGGATACCTTTCAACAGCTTTGGGCCTCAAACGAACGTGGAAAAACTCACGAAAAACAGGTTTCAATGTTGGAATCTGACCATCAATCTTGCTGCAGAAAACTTCAAAAACCTGGCTCGAATTTTTCAGATTTCGAAATGGGTCGTTGTTGATTAGTGAAAGAGAGCTCGACCTACTTGTTTTTTCTTGAACGTTGGTTAGAGATGGTGGAGATGACTGAAGTGGTGGTTTGCGGCTGCTGCAGCAACTGCTGGGAACAGAGGAATATGTGACGACCCCACCTCTCCCTAGGGCGTACCCCAAGATTTAGCGGACCGCCTGCCCAGCTCTCGCCCGGACTCGCTCACTTATTTCGGATAAAATAATTCACAACCTCGAACGGGAATGGAACAATGGTTTTCAAAATTTGAACATACAAATACATTCATTTCTGTCTCAATTTTCCATACAATCCCAAATACATTAAAGATTGGAGTTCCAAATACATTAAAGATTGGAGTTCCAAATACATTCAACCCTAGTCGAGTGACTAGTGCGAGTAACATTACAAAATTTCTAAAAACTAGACTAAGCTAGCCTGTACCAGTCTCACGCCTCGCTCGTACCCCCTGTAAGGAAAACAAATGGCGTAGAATGAGCTAAAAGCCCAGTGAGATTCCAAATAGCAAGTTGACCATTATTTAATAGTACAAATATCACTATAGCAAAATAGCGAGCATAACACGTTCATAAAAGTGAGCAATAACACTTCAAATAGCAAATCTCAAAATGAGCGAGTGTAAAATTTTTTCTAAAAGAAACAATAACACTACGAATAACAATCAGAGAATAAGGATACAGATGGCTCTCAAGAGCCAAATTCCCATTGCTTCACCAGAGCTTGATCAAGTATTAGTTGACACTCCGTCAACTTTCAAGTAGTAACCAATCCAGTAGTACTGCGCTTAACTCCAATCCGTCCACCATTCAACCCCCTTACCGGGCCTGAACTCCAAGCTAAACACTGGTGGTAATACTCGAGTATATCGATTAGTCGAGGAGATAACACTCCACTCGACAACACTAGATACCCATGGTTCGTTATCTAATCGACCAACCCCTTTCCGGCTCGACTCGATTAACTAGCCAGTGGGGTTTGGGTTCCCAAGAAGTCGATGAGATAACATCTCCAATCGATTGAATCAAGATAAAAGTACGGAGACGGGAATGAGAGGCACCTCCCACTCACCTTGAGTGTGGTACATACTGCCGCTCAGCACTTACAAGTCAAGTACAAGTATATCAAGTCAATTGCAACAATAAACTAGTATATATCAGATTAGGGCAAGTGCGATAAAGTACACTCTTGCCCGATCAAACAAGTTACATATCATTAAATCACATTGGTCAAGTATTGAAAACAAGTGTCCAGTTCAATCAGGTATTTGGAAGCACTCACCAAAGATTTAGTGCTTTTCAAAAATCACGCTTAGGTGTAACTCGTTGATTGGAGTCCAAATCTGCGATACAATATCATTTAAAAGCTTGAAATCAACCAGGGTTCGAAACTTAAGAGTTTCGCTTCAAAAAATCAAGTAAATGAAACTCATTTAGATAGGGCTCATGTTACGTATCAAACTCTAGAAAATTCATGCTCGCTCTTTTGGTTTTGGCAATGAAACGATTAAAACTTTGGAATTCCCATTTGAGTCGAAAAGACGAGGAAAACGTATTTCTATTGGTCGCTACTTTCATTTTTTCAAGGGTATGGATTTCGGCCAAATTCCAACTTATATACCTCTACAGAAGAGGACTCGAATACCTTAGACAAATTAGGTTCAATTCGTCTTCAAATCTTTGCTCAAGTTGCAAGTACACATTCCTAACCCTCGAGTGAAAATTTAGGCGGCATGCCCTTTGTATTTAGCTATTTTCCAGCCATTTATGGCTTCATGGTTTTCCTCAAATCAGCCCCCAAG
Source organism: Coffea humblotiana (assembly GCA_023065735.1). Taxonomy (NCBI): domain Eukaryota; kingdom Viridiplantae; phylum Streptophyta; class Magnoliopsida; order Gentianales; family Rubiaceae; genus Coffea; species Coffea humblotiana. The sequence goes on from CM041218.1 coordinate 27,827,090, forward strand.
GTCACACAAGCAATGTTACTAACATAGCCCTTCAATTAGGCTCCAAAATCATCCAATTACAACACAAGTGTAATAATACAATCGGAAATCAGTTTTGAAGGCAAAAAGCTAAACAGCAGATTTAGCAGATTTGACATCTTGTAGCATTTTGGTCACAACTGGAGTTGGATTTATCGAATTGGGGTGAACCTTATACCATTTCGAAGCTAAGACAAAGGGTTACAACTTTGATGAAGGCAACTCAACCCAGTTCATGGTGTATCTAGGTCAAATTTTCAAATCACAGATCCGGAAGTTCATGGTCAATCTGGTTGTCAGTACTGAATTTAATCGGTAATACGTCAAGCTACCCAATTCCCGTTTGAGGTGTTTTCAGAGGCGTTGGAAAGCTAAAACATAGAGCTACAAGTTTTATGTTTTGGCCAAAAGCTGATTGAATACGAATCAGGGTGAACAAACGAAGCCAAACTGGTGAATTCACAAAACTGTCTACGAATTGAAGCTTGTGGCAGTCAGGGTATTTCGGTCCTTTCACATCCTACCATGCTCCGATCGAGCTGGAATTTTACAGAAAGCTAAATAACATCATTTCCTACAACTTTCATGTTTTGAGATAAGCCCAATTCGGCCTCCATCATGGCCGAATAGAACTGGTCAGAACAGGGCAATATAAGAACTCCAATCTGGAATTTAAGGAATTCATGGTGTAAACTTCACTTTTCTAGCTTGAATCACTACTTCAACCTCCTATACAAGATTATAGACACCATATGCCATCCAAACATCAAGATTTATGATTGAAAATTTCCAAAACCCTAACTCAAATAAGCCATCATGAGCCTCAAAACCATGGAAATAACTATCATAAGCCACAAGTATGGGTTGTTCTACAAAATTAGGCAAGAGTAGGAAAAGCAATAAACGAAGATAGCTATAATACCTCTTTAAGATGCTTACAAGAGCAATCCTTCACCTTTCCTTTCAAAACTTTGGCACACCAAGCTTCCTAAGCTCTCAACTAGAAGATTAATCGGTTTAGATTCTTGTTTTTCACTCAATTCAACTAGCAATCAAGATGGAATGAAATATTGTTTCCTCCCTTTTTTCCCTCTTGAGGTTCGGCCACCTTGAGAAGAAAAGAAAGAAAAATGAAGTCCTAGAAGGTTTAAGAAGGTTGGTCTTGGCTTGGGGTCAAAGTTGGTTAGATGCCCTCCACTTGTCACTTTAAGATTTCATCTTAATTTTTTTCTTTTCCTTTCCTTTTTCTAGTCAAGAATTTCGGCTGGCTCACTAGGATAATTAGGCTGGATATTTTGGTACTAATGACAAGGAGATTAAGGTAATGAAGTGGTGGTCAAGTGGTGTGTTCAATCGGTAGCGAACGGTACACGCCGTTTTTCCTTAACTCGCGCGTACTAGGGTTTTCACTTATAATTCACTAACTTATTATTATTACTTCTAATCACACGTTTAATATCATCTAAAACTCACTCTTAATCACCAAATTTAGTACACACTCTGAACCGATTACTCATACTACGAAAAGACGTAAAACCCTAGTTTCTCGTAACGGTGAAAGTAAAAGGGGTAACCCTTGGTTCTATGATTATTTGTAACTAGTGGAGAAGTGAATGAGTAGCACAGCTATTGTAAAGTAATAATTTCCAAATTAAAGGGAATTTTAAGAAAAATATAAGGGATTTTACACGTCCTCACAGAATAGACCAGCGGACTAGCAGTAGTTGCATTACTTAACTGATCGGAAAACAGGAAATGAGTTGAAAGAGGCCTTAAATACAAGAGCTGCCAAAGAGCAGCGACCACCTCCCACCACCCTTATCCGCTCTCTCTCTGTGAATATCTCTCTGCGCTCTGCTACTCAGTCTCATGCTACCTCCTCTCAGCCACCCCCATATTCTTGCCGTCACTCACCCCAGGCCGTAGCCTCTCTCTTCTTCTCTGCTCTCTTGTTACTCAACCTTCCCCGAAGCCCTTTTTTTTCTTTTTCTGGTTTTCTCACCAGCTCAGCCCACAACCTCTCTCAATCTCTCGGCTTTTCTTGCTTGGTTTCTTTTTCCAGCTTCCTCTTTTCTTGCTCTCAACCCCGAAGCCTTTCACCAGCTCCTTTTCCCTCTCAGCCGTTACCCAGCTTTTGCTTGCCCCGAAACTCTCTCCTTTCTGGTTTCTTTCCTTTCCATCTCTCCCTCTCGGTTGCTCCCTTCTCTAACCCTAGCCGCCACCCAGATTCTCTTTCTAGCTCTCTCTCCAGCTGCCAACAGATTGTCATCCTTTTCTTGGCTGCGTCTATGATCCTTTTATAGGGAACTCCACTCCCTAAATCCTCACAGCAAGGGTGGGGGATGAAGCTGCATTTCTTATGTCATTTTGAGAGCCGTCTGATGATTCTTGCTTCTGGAATCATCTTTGTTGGGGTGAGGTGGCCTGTATTGGATTTGGAGGGATAAAAGAAAAAAAATGCAAAAGGAATAAAAAATGGGCAAATGACAGCTGCAATTCTTGAGCTTGCTCCTGGGAAGAAGAAAATGGCGCACGTGCCAAGCACGCGCGCGTGGAATATTTTTTCTTTTTTTTTTTTGCTGATTTGATTTTTCTTTCCTTTTTAGCTCTTTTTTCTTTTCTCTCTCTTTTTTCTTTTTTTCTTTCTAATTTTTTTTTCAATTTTTTAAAATGATTTTCCTCAAGAAAAAAACAAAAAAAAATTAAACTAAACAAAATTTGTGAATAAAAATGAATAAAAATAAAATGATGAAATTTTGGTGTCTACAGTTTGCCCCTCTTTGTCTGAGTTTCGAAGAAACTCGAGACAAAGATGTAGACACCAAATATTTACCTGTATTTACCTGTATTTATTTTGTCTTGAACTAGAACCGAGGTTGGTGGCACAAAATCCAAACCCAACGAGATATTTGTGATGTTGGTGGCACAAAATCCAAGCCCAACGTGACACAAAATGGTCAGCGGGATAAAACCCGGTCCTGCCGAGAAATTGAACATTGGTGGAAATTACATTGTTAAGAAAAGGGGGTAGAAGGGTGCGCGGTGGACGCTGAGACTCACCAAAAGAAAATTAAATTGCCAACAAGAGAAATTAAATTTGATTTTTTGAGAGGCGGGCATAGAAGGGTGCGCGGCGGACGCTGAGACTTCACCAACAGGAAATTAAACTGGAAATTAAATTTGTCAAGAATGGGGGTTAGAAGGGTGCGCGGCGGACGCTGAGACTTCACCAATAAGAAATTAAAATTGGAAATTAAATTTGTCAAGAATGGGGGATAGAAGGGTGCGCGGCGGACGCTGAGACTTCACCAACTGGAAATTAAAATTCGAAAATTAAATTCGTCAAGATAGGCGGATAGAAGGGCGCGCGGCGGACGCTGAGACTTCACCAACAGGAAATTAAAATTCGAAATTAAATTTGTCAAGAATGGGGGATAGAAGGGTGCGTTTGAAATTAAATTTGTCAAGAATGGGGACTAGAAGGGTGCGCAGCAGACGCTGAGACTTCACCAACAGAAAATTAAATTCAAAATTAAATTTGATTTGTCAAGAAGAGGGATAGAAGGGTGAGCGGCGGACGTTGAGACTTCACCAACAGGAAACTAAATTCAAAATTAAATTTGATTTGTCAAGAAGGGGTATAGAAGGGTGCGCGGCGGACGCTGAAACTTCACTGAGACTTCACCAACAGGAAATTAAATTCAAAATTAAATTTGATTTGTCAAGAAGGGGGATAGAAGGGTGTGCGGCGGACGCTGAGACTTCACCAATAAGAAACTAAATTCAAAATTAAATTTGATTTGTCAAGAAGGGGTATAGAAGGGTGCGCGGCGGACGCTGAAACTTCACTGAGACTTCACCAACAAGAAATTAAATTCGAAATTAAATTTTTCAAGAATGGGGGATAGAAGGGTGCGCGGCGGACGCTGAAACTTCACCAACAAAAAATTAAATTCCAAATTAAATTTGATTTGATTTTTGATTTTTGATCTTTGGTTTTTTGGTTTTTTTATTTTTTTATTTTTTGGTTTTTTGGGAGAATATTTTCAAAAATAATTTACCCCAGTTTTGACCAATTCTTGTGCCACCGATCCTTCGATTTGCATTATGGCATTACTGCTCATCTTTTAGACTTTGATTCACACCTCTTCCTTGGTCCGAACCCTTCAATTCTTGGGTGACATTCCATAATTATAAGAAATTTGCCCCAGTTTTGCTTTTTGGTATTCGAATCTGTAAAAATAGAAATAATCATAATAACAGATAATGCCACCACCATCCGATCACCCCCTTTCTTCAAGAAATGTGTAAACATAAGTACTTGAGCGTTCTCCTCTTGACGTTGCGAAAACTCAACTTTGCTCTGTGATCTGATCAAGTTTCGTTGACTTTCAATGCTAATAAGACACTTGGGCTTCAGGCCATTTCAATAAATCACATGGATCGCCCTTTGATAAATCCCCGATATAGCAAAACTCAACTTCGCTCTGTGAACTATATCAAATCTTCTTAACTTCCAATGCTTATCAACTATGACCTTTGGTATCCAGACAATTTCAATAAATCATAGGGATTGTCATTTGATAAATCCAAAGAGATAAATGAGACCATGAAATTCAAGAAAAATATTTTATTTACACAAAATGATAAAATCCAAGTAACATGAAAACAATCATTCATTTTGAAAGAAAATTAATTTAAGAGAAATGAACCTGTAAACTTAATAATTACGCTGGAGAAACCAAAATATTTTGATTTCAAACAAAATGTCACATTTGACCCTTTGGATATCATTCTTCCGGCGTTCAATGTCGGCAACTGAACCACAAGATGAAGAAAATTTTCAATGAACTAAGTCTCTAGCCATTCCATTCCAACATCACATTTCCTTATAAAAACCTACCTTAGCGCCCTTTCAGGTTTTCACTAAAGCTACCCCCGCCTTTTTATTTTCTTTTTGTCATTTACCATTTTCATTTTTGCTTTTCTTCTTTTCCCCCTTTTTTTTCTTCTTTTCTTCTTCTTTTCTTCTAAGGTGCCCTTTTGAGTTTTCACATGATGAACAAATCCCACCGATAGTCTTTATCAACTCAGAAATGTGTTTTAAGAAATGGTGGCATTAGTACGACAAACCTTCCCTTGCAAAAATTGGTGAAGGTATATTGACATCATTTGCCATGTGATTTAGAAAATTTCCTGAAAGAGGTGATGCAAAGAACGGAAGTCAGGGCTTTTAGTTTTTTGTAATGTGGTCAGGTGAGGTGCTAAGAAAAGGTTAAGACTTGAAGGCAGATTTCCAAAAGTGGTTTTAATGACCTGAGATCGCATTATTACGCCAACCCTATTTTATGGTTAAATCAAAACTTGCCCCAGTTTACTTTCAACCGAGGTTCCTTTTTTTCTTTAATTTTCTCTTTTCTCTTTCTTTTTCATTCCATTCATCGTTTGAAATTTTTCAAAATTTGCCCCAATTTATTTTTAACTGAGGTTCCCTTTTGTTCATTTCCTTTCCTTTTGGCTTTCCTTCAACGGTTGAATTTGCCCCAGTGTGGGGTTTTCTCTCTTTTCTTCTTTTTCAAAACTAAATTTGCCCCAGTGTGGGGTTTGCGATTCTCAGGGGCTGTCAAACGAAATAATTTATTCTGAACGCTCAAAAGGGATAACTAGAGATAAAATGTCTCAATGGGAAAAGAAGAAGGCCTGACTTTCATTCCATTCTTCACATTAACCCTAAAAGAAACTTTCATTTATCAGATGAACAATTTCTTGCACATATCCGAATTGAACGGTTAAGGGAAAATTTGTCCATTCATTTCTACTAGAACAAGTGTTCCACCAGGCAATACCTTTTTTATAATAAGGGAACCTTGTCAATTTGCGGCAAACTCTTCTTTTGGCCTCATTTTGCACTGACAAAAGCCACCTTAATACCTTGTTTCCTCGTCTGAATAGCCATGATTTGACCCTTTTATGTTAAGCACGGGCCAATCCTTCTCTTTTGATAATATTGACCATGACGGACTGCATTTATCTGCTTCTCATCAAGTAATCACATGTTTTATTTCCTTAAACTTGACCCCAATTCGGCTTGAGTTTCTCTTTATACCATTCGAGCCTCTTTGAAACATTTTCGGATGTCTCTTCGATACTCTTTTCATTTTGAAATTCAAATTCACACTCGTGAGATTTTGAGGTTGCCGCCATCGAATTTCGAAACGGTGATATCCAAAGGAATTTTATTCTCAGCCATTTGAAAAGAATGTGTAAGTAACACTATATATAGAAAACTGTACATTTTATTGAATTTCAAGATAAAGACCAAACTGTACATTTTGTTACATGTTAAACAAGACGTGTCTTGCAAAAAGCCACTTGATTTAAGAATATTTACAAAAATATAGTTTAATAAAAGACACATGTATAAATGATTTTCATGGACTTTAACCAAAGACAACTCCCCAAATTTATCGAAACTCCCTTCAAGAAGGAGGGATCTCACTAATTCAGCCCCTTCCAAGATTTTCAAATTTCTTCATTGGTATCCTTGTGTTCAGGAAGAGGATTCGCACTTGTGCTCGGTCCTTGTCCTTCCATTTTCCTAAACACTATATCCCCTGCATCGATCATATCCTGAATTTTATGTTTCAATGCCCTACAGTCATTGGTGGAATGCCCGATAGTTCCAGAATGATAAGCGCAGACGGCTTGAGGATCATAATCGCGGGGAAACCCTTTAAGATAGATTTTGGGAGGCATAACACCAATTTTTCCGGCAGCTTTGAGTTGTTCATACAATTGATCAATGGGTCGGCCCAGGTTGGTGAAGGTTCGATATGGGGTTGGATTTCGAACTTTACGGTTTAGAGGATAAGTTCGGTTATTTGGTCGAAAAGGTCTTGGATTATAAGGAGGGCGAGGTCGAGTTTGAAAATTGGGTTGAAAAATTGGGATAGGTAATATAGGTGGGTTTGTATAATTTGGCCGAGGTCGAGGGTGATTGATAGTAGTTTGGTAAACAGGGCGTGGGTTTGGGTAATATGACTAGGGGTATGGGTAGGTAGGTTGACTAGCAGGTAAGGGATTATGCTGAACACCGTTGTTGCTACCAGCGACCAATTGATCAATCATGTGCCGTTGTGTAGTCATCTCCCTGCTTAATTCATTAAATTTGTTCAAAACTTCGCTCAGATGAGTTCCTAAGTTGGCCAGGTCAGTTGATGGCATCGTCGCAAGCCTATCGGATGACTTCGGATGCGTACTCATGTTTACACTAGTTCTTTAAGCTCGGCTACGCAATCGGCTAATGATGGGGCTTTTTCGTGTAACTATGTTTGCAGTTACCTAAAAATTGAGAAAAAACCCTATTTAGACGCCCTTTTTGATTAACTGCTGTCAAAAAGAAAGAAAAAGAAAAAGACCCGAGTTAGTAAAAATTAAAGTAATTCGGATGCATGTCCTATTGGGGGACCCTTTTTGTGCCAAGGGTAAGCCTAACATGACGCAATCCTCTAAGGTAGGCACTATACAATACCTGATGGATCCGATCAACTTATTACCATTTGATTGGAAAGCAATTTGAAAAATTTGGCCAATTGAACAGCAGGAGATCTCTAACAAAATGAGGACAAATACGAATGAATGAATGGTTTTGGTTGGCACAGGAATTCATTCAAATCGATTTAACTATTGCAATTTCTTAACATGGATAGAAACCCTAATCAATCCAAATAGAATGAACGCAATGGATGATTTTCTCAAAATCGACTAGGTTTCTCAATTTGCAATTTGACATTGAAACCCTAATCAGTCAATGGGTTGGATGAAATTGATGATTTATTTAAAAATTGACTAAATTGCCCTAAAAAAAAGGTAAACTTGTCAAATGTATTGAATGAAATTTGATCATTTATTCAAAATTGACTGGATCACCCTAAAAAGGGTAAATTGATCAAATGAATGAAATGAAATTGATGATCTATTCAAAATGACTAGATTGTCCTAAAAATGAATGAATTGATAAAATGGATTGGATGAATTTGAAAATCGATTGAATTGTCTATCCATTGGTAGCTTTAACCAATTTATTGCAATGCATTAGTCCATGAGCCTTTTAAAATCAAGATTTGGCCTCAATATATTTACCGTCTCAACAATGAGGAATTGTTTGTGAATTTCTTCAAATTAATGTCCTTTACGCAAGGGAATTTTACCAACTATATTAAAATGGCCAAAAGATGATTATTAGATGCTCATATTCTAATGTACAAAGATTGCTCTATCATCTTGAAAAAGATCGGATCTTACCTTACCTTGTGCACTACCCCTTCGGATAATACAAGAAATGTAGACGTGCAAGTCTCATTGGATTACGTATCCGAGACACAAGGTGGCTTATTCCTAACTTGGGATCCCCTAAATGGCATTCCCTCTAAGGTTTATGCATGATGCCAATTTATCAAAGCAATTAAATATGCAATTTTATGAAAACATGACCTAAAGGGACCATTTGTACGCCAGGATGAGACTAAAATGATATGCACTTATTTAACCTACAAATGCAGTACATTTGAATTAAAACGTGCAATAGCCTATCTAAAAAGATAGGTTCTAAAAGAGGATCATGCCAGATCTCTTATTTTCTAGCGTTTGTGAATGCAAAAGACAAGAAAACAAGGAAATGTTAGTTTAACACATAACATGTTGTGCAAATAAATGATACAAAAAGCAATAAGACAAATAAGGAAAGAGGGGTGGAATCCCTCCCCTCATGCCTAGTGTCCCTAGTTAGGTATGGTCGACTCTAACCTAGGCAATCTAATCATGGATGCATGAGGTTGGCCTCACTAATGCATCTAGACTCAATAAAGTTTCAGGTCCCCAAACCTTCAGACCAAAGGCGAAGGGTCATCAATCCCAATGCCCAAGAGTCGGTGGTTCGAGTGATCCCTCGGATATTGCTACGTGCACGTCGTGCCACGGCCACATGTCCAAGTGGATCGATCTAATCCTAATAAGGGAAGAGTGGTATGACAACCACTAAAAGTAAAAAGAAATGAGTGATATAAAATAAAGCGTATGCACGCATGAAATGCCCTAGCGAAGGGAAGGATCAAATACCATCAAACGCGGTCGACGGTTCTAGGGCGACTATTTCCCCCCACCCAAAATGCAAGCGCGATATACAAACACAAATGAAAAGTAAACACATAAACGATCGCATACGTGGATATTTGAGATGATTGTGTGTTAGATGCATGAAAATCCTAAAAAAGGAAAAATGCAACCCTAAACCTCCAAATGTGATATATAAAAAGGTTAAAAGAAGAAAAAGATTGACTAAATCAATTTTGCTCGGACTCTATAAGTCCCCAGTGGAGTCGCCAACTGTCGCGCCCCATTTTTTAATGAAAAATAACGGGTTTTATATAAATGATTTTGATTCAATTTTTGATTGAAAATGATTTTTATTTTTAAAGAAAATAAATAAGAAAATGAAAATGGCCTAAATGGGGTTTGAAAGTACGACGATTTGGGCCCAGATTATAGTTTAAAAAGGGTTTTAAATAAAAACAGGAGTCGCCACTTGGTATCGAGTTAAGGTGTAGCAAGTCACCTAAAAAATGAATTTTTAAAGAAAAAGATAGAAAAACCCTTTTTAAACGACTCCAAGTCTGCGCAAATCAGAGAAAAAGATTCAGGAGTCACATTTGAAGAAAGGGAAGGCAAGGCTAAAAATCCAAGGCACCCTTTCAACCTAACCAAGGCTAGTTGCGTGATTTAGTCAAAGATTTTCTTATTTTAACCTAAAAATTTATCACATTTTGGAGGTACTTACATGAATGCAAGCGTAGACCTAATTATCGGGGTCAGAATATTTCTTCGAAATTATTTGATGCAAATCGCATTAATTGCGATGCCCAAAAGTAAACTTTCGAAGAAGTCACGAATTGTGCAAAATATATGAGAGTCAAAGACAAATGAAAAGGAAAAATCAAATAAAAATAATAAAATAATTATGTACAAATACATGATCTAAAGGGATGCATCATATCGGGTACGGGGGACTATTGTTCGTGACTCAATTTTCCCTTTAATTAGAGGGAATACGAGCGTGCTAAGGCTATAAAGCCAAACTCGTCCATATCCCATATTTAAAGGGTATTTCCTACCTAATCAAGCAAATGATCTAACCTAATTTCTATTTCCCTAAATGAAATGCAAGTCTAATGTCATGTTTTTCACACAAATGGGTAAGGAATATACATATAAGGGGAAATATGGGATAAGGGCCATACATAGATAAGGAAAGTGTTATACAAAATATGGCAAAAACCCTAAAAGTAAAAAATGCATGAGATGAAATGATTTTATTACGCAAGCATGGTCTAACACATGGATGGGTCCCTAAGGGTCTAGCGTTGGACTAGCCCATGTCTATGAATTCTCACTAGTATTGGACTAGTGAGAAAAGTCGGAACAAAGAGCCACAACTAGCGTTGGACTAGTGTGGAGTCGAGAAAAGGGCCACGACTAACGTTGGACTAGTGTGGTGACGTTATACATTAATTTACAACTAACTAATCATGTAAAACTAATAAAAAGCAAATAAACACATAAGTTCACATAACACATAGCAAATAAGCATGATATCTAGACGCAAAATTCTAGGAAAGCGGTAAACACGTAACACATAGGCATGCAAGGCACACAAAACAAGTAAAGCAAATAAAATCCTAACTATTACATTAGGCGCCCTAACTACAATCTAAATGGGGAGGAATAAATAAATAAAATAGCTAACTATTACATATACTATCTAAATACAGATCTCGAACCTCCTAACTATTACAACTAGGCATTCGAGTGCCTTTTAAGTAATCAAAATTGAACTAAAATAAATAAACATTTAAAAATTGAAACAAAAATAAAGCAAATAAATAAATAAAATAAAAACATTCAAGGGATATACAATTAAACACATAAAGTCACATAAGTGCACATAGGGTCAAATAAAGCGAAAATAAGGGATAGAGTGTACCTCTCTTGAGTTGGGGCCCTAATGACACGAATTTACTTATTTACCCTCCAAAATAATAAAAAGGGTCAAGGCATCACTTTAATTAACAAATAATTACATGAAACGAAAATTAAACACAAAAGTGAACATTAATCACGAAATGAAAATTAAACACGGAATAAACCACCCATGTGTATAAATTAAAGCAAACACGGGCCTAATTAAGATAATTGAAAAGTTGGAAGGGTCTAAAGTACTAAAATTGATGGCTTAAGATGAGACCTATCAAAATCAAATGCCAAAACTTTACAAAAGACGAATAGAAACCTATTTATGAAAATTAAACATAAAAAATTACCAAAATTTTATTAAAAATAAAATCAAACAAAAATCTATCAAAACTCATTAAACCTCAAAATTCATCCCAAAATCATAAATAATCTATCCAAGTGATTATATTAAAACATACCAATCTAACAATAACATTTCAATGGGACCAAATGGATCAGTTTTCCCAATTTTCCGGGCCATCATAACAATAAATGCAAATCAAGGGGTCAAAAGTGTGATTCTAGGAAGTATTGCATGCATGAGCTTACGAAGAAGCTTTCTTCTTCATTTCTAGTTGCTTGGTTTCTGCAATTTTTCTTATGCTTTTAAACCTCAGCAACTTCACACGGTAGACTTTCACAAATGTCTCAAATCAAAGCCCAACCTCAGGTTCTTATTCTAGGAAACAAACTCCTAGTAGAATCACTGAACATCAACAAGACTTCCCCATTCTATTTGAAGATAACGGGTTTCGGGAAACAAAAGAAAGAACTGAAAAGATAGATACAAAATTGCAAACTTGCTCAATTGAAGGAAATCTAATGTTAGTCAAATCATTCACATGCAAAACCACGAGCAAAGTGCAGAATTTTTCTTTGAAAATTCCATACAAAGCCCCGAAGGAACTTTCTTTTTCAACAACAATGTTTTCTGCAATTCTGATGCCGAAATCCCATGCGAAACTTCAAACAAAGTTAGCTAACCCATCACCCAAACACCCCTTAACAACTGACTGAACACTTCAATCAGCAAATGAACCCAGCGTTGATTACAAAACTTGGATTGAAGGCAATGACAAAAAGCAAGGGAAAGAGCAATGAAACTTTAAAGAGGGTGGAAGTTATATGCATTCCAAATAGATACTATACCCAGAACTATTGCCTACGAACGCAAATTTCAGCAAATCACATCTTGCGGCCCAAACAATGTTTCAGACAGAGCTGGTGTAATGTAAATAATGTTTCAATATTGCAGTCTGCCATTATACCACGTCTTGTTACAAGTTATTCATGATAACACATCTTAAAAGCAGTAAACCAGAAGTTCATGCTAACCAAGACTTCTTGTGACTAAGCAATGTATCATTTACCACATGCTGCACCAAAGCAGAGAGCTTTGAGCTTGTTGCAGCAGATTTATATGCTCAAATCTAAGTGCAATGCCAACTGAACCTAGGCGACAAGATTATCAAACATTCCTCCTACTTTGACCACAGAATTCTTATGTTTAAACGCAAAAGTTGAGAGGAGAAGAGCATGCAAAAATCTGGAAAATGTCCGCAACTTCAAAAACTTTCTACAACTTTCTTCTGGGTTAGCTCCAGCAAATTTTTTTTATCCAAATAGCCAAGTTCAGAAACAAAATGGAATCATAACGCAACTTCCAACGATACCCAAATCTTATTTACTCAAATATCACATACAATCACAAGAAAACATGGAGGAAATTTCTGGATGAAAACAGTAAGACAGATGCGAACGGCAAGAGCAAATGAAGCAACGTTTTGGCATGCTTGTTGCATCTTCAGGAATAGATGAGAAAAAAGAGAAGCATGGGATACCTTTCAACAGCTTTGGGCCTCAAACGAACGTGGAAAAAACTCACGAAAAACACATTTCAATGTTGGAATCTGATCATCAATCTTGCTGCAGAAAACTTCAAGAACCTGGCTCGAATTTTTCAGATTTCGAAATGGGTCGTTGTTGATTAGTGAAAGAGAGCTCGACCTACTTGTTTTTTCTGAACGTCGGTTAGAGATGGTGGAGATGACTGAAGTGGTGGTTTGCGGCTACTGCAGCAACTGCTGGGAACAGAGGAATAGACCAGCGGGCGAGCACTAGTTGTATTACTTAACTGATCGGAAAACAGGAAATGAGTTGAAAGAGGCCTTAAATACAAGAGCTGCCAAAGAGCAGCGACCACCTCCCACCACCCTTCTCCGCTCTCTCTCTGTGAATATCTCTCTGCGCTCTGCTACTCAGTCTCACGCTACCTCCTCTCAGCCACCACCAGATTCTTGTCGTCACTCACCCCAGGCCGTAGCCTCTCTCTTCTTCTCTGCTCTCTTGTTACTCAACCTTCCCCGAAGCCCTTCTTTTTCTTTTTCTGGTTTTCTCACCAGCTCAGCCCGCAACCTCTCTCAATCTCTCGGTTTTTCTTGCTTGGTTTCTTTTTCCAGCTTCCTCTTTTCTTGCTCTCAGCCCCGTAGCCTTTCACCAGCTCCTTTTCCCTCTCAGCCGTTACCCAGCTTTTGCTTGCCCCGAAACTCTCTCCTTTCTGGTTTCTTTCCTCTCCATCTCTCCCTCTCGGTCGCTCCCTTCTCTAACCCTAGCGGCCACCCAGATTCTCTTTCTAGCTCTCTCTCCAGCCGCCAACAGATTGTCCTCCTTTTCTTGGCTGCGTCTATGATCCTTTTATAGGGAACTCCACTCCCTAAACCCTCACAGCAAGGGTGGGGGATGAAGCTGCATTTCTTATGTCATTTTGAGAGCCGTCTGATGATTCTTGCTTCTGGAATCATCTTTGTTGGGGTGAGGTGGCCTGTACTGGATTTGGAGGGATAAAAGAAAAAAAATGTAAAAGGAATAAAAAAATGGGCAAATGACCGCTGCAATTCTTGAGCTTGCTCCTGGGAAGAAGAAAATGGCGCGCGTGCTTGGCACGCGCGCGTGGAATATTTTTTCTTTTTTTTTTTACTGATTTGATTTTTCTTTTCTTTTTAGCTCTTTTTTCTTTTCTCTCTCTTTTTTCTTTTTGTTTTTCTTTCTTTCTTTCTAATTTTCTTTTTTTCGATTTTTTAAAATGATTTTCCTCAAGAAAAAAACAAAAATAAATTAAACTAAACAAAATTTGTGAATAAAAATGAAATGATGAAATTTTGGTGTCTACACATATTTTTGTGTAATTCACTTTTTGGTGAAACTAGACTTGTTGAACATTAGATAGCTGCAATTTCTCTACCATGGTTTTATGGATTATTTGCTCTGTATTCTATAGCTCCAGAACATTAGCTACTTGCTGCATACACTACAGATCAAGAACATTCTCCATTGAAATCTTTGCATTAGTATTACATTATATGATCAGCAGGTTGAAACTAAGATGATTGCCTGACCCTTTAGTCTAGGAACTCCAGTTTTCTAAAGGCCAGGAGGCAGCGAAAAAGATACCAACTAGGAGTAAATCTTTGCCCACTTGCTTTGAAGAAATGTCACTTAAGCCATTTTTCCACATTATCTTTAGGTTGGTGAATTGCAAATGAAGATACTAGATCACTTATAACAGATTTTAGCTTCATTTTCCAAATTTTTAGGATAATTTTTGGTTATATTCTAGTGTTTATTCTTGTTGAATTTGTTCTTTTTTGTTTACACTCAAGTTTTTGTTGCATTTATGCTTTTTGAACTTGCACTTGTCATGTATAATCCCATGATGTGACGACCCCACCTCCCTCTAGGGCATACCCAAGGGTTTGGTGGACCGCCTGCCCAACTCTCGATAGGACACTACATTCACTACAATCAATTTTCAAAATAACAGTTCAAACCTCCAATGAGCACTGGAGTTCTACAATTCAACCAAAAATTCAAGTTTAATTATAAACCAAAAGCGAAACATAGGGTATATTACCAAAATATCAAAATAAAATCTATCTGCCAAAATATATGTATAAGAGAGTCATTACATTCAAGTTCATACTTATCCGCTCCGGGTCTCCATTCCTGCAAGGAAAACAAATCTAAGGAGAGGTGAACTAAAGGTCAGTGAGGTTTTATTTTCTAAAAAAAAATAAAAGATGACTATCTAGCAAGCAATCCAAACAGTTAAATCATGAGAACATCTCATTTAACGATTCAAGGCAGTCTGGAAGTAAATGTTCAAACATTTAAAGATTTGAAATCGTTCAAACCATTCCAAGAGTAATAAACATTCAAGCGCTCACTTGGAGCCATTCATTCAGTCATTCAGTCATTCATTGCATTCCATCCACTGACCAATTCACTGGCCAATTCTCCACCTGACTTCATGGTCATACTCGAGTATACCAAAATAGTGGCCCAGGGTTACCAACCTACCCGACCGAGTCCGCTTCTGACTCGAATAGGCTAGTGATGAAGGGCAAGGGCCCAGTTTAGCCAATGGCTTACATTCATGTACAAATAACATGTACAAGTAACATTTAGTCATTTGTTCATTGAAAATTTCACATTCAGTTAGATCGAGTGCGATAAAGTACACACTCGCCTATCAATCGTAAAACAATCTTTGAAAATACATTTCGAAATAATCTTTGAAAATACATTTAACAGTCAAACAAGTCAATAACAACACAATAAAAGCATTTAATTCACAAACACAAAGAACACTCACAACTTGACATCACCAATTGGTCACCCTGGTTCTTCCTCTAGAACATTCTCAAGCCCTGTGATCATGTAATCCATTAAGAGTCTAGCCAATTAAAGCCAAGATGATGAGAAAATATGAGATTCAAAACTTCACTTAGCAACCACAGAAACTACAAGTTTAACCCTAATATTAAAAGACCAAAAGGGCCACGGTTTCTTGTTTAAATCAAGTTCTTATCAAGTTCAAATTAAGTGAAATATTTCATGCATGCTAAAGTTAACACATCACTAAGTATTTCAAATCAAAATATGCAGGATTTAACCAAAGAAAGATAGGTTTAAAACCTAGAAAAGTCTTCCAAAGCTTTCCGAGTCGCACTCAATCCATTTGATAAATTTCCCAACTTTGGTGACATTTTTTGAAAAGGTATAACTTGAGTTCCATAGGTCAAAAAATCACAAATCTTACGCCGTTAGAAAATAGACTCAAAGCATTAACAGGCTTTAGAAGACATCTTCATGAAATTCAGCTCATAGATTAGTCAAATTTTAGTTTAAAAATTACTGCTATCACAAGTGCAAAAACAGAATAGTCATGATTTTCAAGAAACTTTGCATATTTACTGGTATTTATAGAAATTGAACTAAATCCTAAATTTTATATTGTTGGAAGCTCTATGAGTCTAGTTTCAAACGCAATAAACGGAACTCAATTTTGAATTTTCTATACAAAGTTATAGTCAATTTCCCAAAACTGCACAGAGCTTCATGCGAAAATTTTCCAGCAGGCAAATAGTTTGGAAAACTAGGTTTTTCCCTTCCTAAACCTCTTTATTTTGGCTCAATATCAACATACATATGAATATTAGCTTTGAAGAATTAGCTTTGAAGAATTTCAATATAGGGTTGGAAGATTAGCTTTGAAGAATTTCACAAACTTTGGTCATTTCGTTAAGTGCCTTCCCGTGCGATTTTTTGCCTAAATTTTGATAGAGAGGTAGTCCGCATATGGAAGTTTAAGTGTACCAAATTTGGCGTAATTTCAATATCATTTCGAGGCCCAAATAATGCCCCAAAAGTTGCTCTTCACATCTGGAAATCCACCGATCAGGTTGCAAAAATCAGCCGACTTCAAACTGTTATATCTTGTTGTTCAAAACTCCGAATTTAGTTCCACTTGTTGTGTTTAAAACTTGATTTGGAACTCTTGTTGTGTTATAAATTTCAGAGGCTAATTCTGTGATGCCCCCACTTCTCCCAAAGGTGAACCCAAGGGTATCCATGGGACGCCTGCCCAACTTTCGCCAGGACTCAAGACAATTCAATTCAAACTTAACGATACATACCAAATAATACAAGTCTAAAATGAAGAAAAGTCACTTCCTTAACTGAATATCCAAATCTTACATCATGTTCTCAAAAGATACATCAAGTCCCAAAATACAACCATTAAAAGTCGACTAAACATTTACAACCAAGATTCCGATCAAAAGTATAACCTAGTCGACTTTTCCAAAATCTTCCAATCCACCTGTTAAGGAAAACAAATCTATGGGGTGAGCGATTGCTCGTGAGGCCAAGAAACACACATGCAGACACATAGCTCAAGTAACAATCACTTATACAGTAGATAAAACTGTAACATTCCATTCATTAACGGTTCAAGTAGAGAAAGTAAACAGAAACAATTCAAGAATAGGGTAGCTCTCAGGAGGTAAGTTCCACTTGCTTCGACAAACCTGGATCGAATACCTTCCCACGATGACACTCCGTCAATCGGGTCGGTAGTTTAAGTCCGTAGAACTCCACTTACTTCACAGTTCCGTCCACCATACACCGCACCGGGCCCGAACTTCTATAAAGGCACTACTACACGAGTAGGCCAAGCAAGATCTTTCCAATAGATCAAGCTTTTAGTTATCTCATGGCTCACCAAGATTCCGGACCAAGCCCATGCCGGCTCGAGTCCAAGGTCGAACGATAAGTTTGGGCGTCCCCCAGTTCAGTTGTGTATCGAGGAGATTCACTCCAACGATATGTATACAGTTCAGTTATTGGTCGAGGAGATTCACTCCAACGACATATGCAGCCATAGCATATAATTCAATTCAATTCAGTTCAGGTAATTCAATTTAATTCAGGCAATTAAATTTCAATTTATTTAAATGGGAACGAGTGCGATAAAGTACACATTCGACTCAGCAGTTATAAATTTTTCAGTCCATAAGGAGCAATTCACATAATTGCAACAAAACATGCACTTGACACTCACCAATCAAAAATAAGGAAGTAGTGTCCAAGTGAGGGTTTTAGGCGTCCACTGTGAGATCCTCTTGGAGGTCTTCTTGAGTGCCTGAGCAAATAATAATTAACTATCATACACTATCGCTTATAACCCCTAGTTAACAAAGGAGATTGTACACTTGTACAATTTAAGAAAATATCATGAAAAAGAGCCTTAATTACTCGTAAATCGAGACTCAAAAATGGGGTTTAATAATGCAAGGAAAAACTGTTTTCCCTCAAGAAATCAAGTCTAAAACAGTCATTTAATATCGAAGGGTAATGAAGAGTTTCTAAAAACTGAATTCCCTTCAAGTTCAAAAATTTCAGTTTTAAGGAACAATTCTTGAAAAATCATATCTTACACTTCCTAGGTCCAAAATTGGAAAACTTGGCACCGTTGCAAACTAGTTTCAAAGTACTAAATGTTCCTAGAAGACACCTTTCTAAGATTCTAAATGAAAGACACTCAAATTTCGGCTTAAAATGGCTGACTTGGACTCCCACGGCAGTTTCGGTCTTAGTTTTCGGTAAACTTTGGAAATTCGGCAAAATTCACAGAAAATGAACTAGCCTCTAAAATTCACAGGACTATTAGAGTTCCAATCAAAGTTTTGAAAACAACAAACGGAACTAGAATCGGAGGTTTGAACGTCAATATATAGCAGCTCAAAGTTTGCTAAAAATAAGGACTAACTGAACATTTTCCAGATTTGGAAAAACAACTTTGGCCTATCATTTGTATATCAAAACAGTCTTAGAATGACACCAAAATTGGTACAATTCAACTTTCATATGAGGGCTACACCTCTATCAAATTTCATTTGAAAATTCGTACGGAAAGGTAGTTAACAAAACTACCAAAGTTTAAGGAATTTCCAAGACCAATCTGTCTTTTGCTTTCTTCTTCCTTTTCAAACATGTTGCCCAATGAAAGCGATTCAAATCTGGCTCATTTATGAAACAAAGGTCTAAGAAAAATCCAATATACATTTGGTAGGTGATTGACCTCAAAATTTCCAAAACAACAAGTCCCAAGTCAAGCTAGGCCATTCGGCTAGCCAAAATTAGGGTTTTCCAGATTTGCTACAGTTTGGGAATTGGACTATATCTCACTCAATACGACTTGGAATTGGAAATGGTTGATGGTGTGACGCCCCCACTTCTCCCTAAGGCGAACCAAAGGATATCCGCGGGACGCCTGCCCACCCAGCTCTCGCCAGGACTCGGTACAAATCTCATTCAAGCTTAATACAATACTAGCTATCACGACAAGACAAAGTAAGAAAGGTAAGTCGCTTCCATAAATAACATTAAAACTTACACCACGAGTTCCAAAATATATCAATCTTCCAATTCTTACATTGGTTCCCAAAATATACAACAGCCACAATAACTAGTCAGTTCCATTGGAAACCCTATTACAAAAGTACATCAAAAGGGTTCCTCCGAGTCTCACTCCACGTCCATTCCTATTAAGGAAAACAAATCTACGGGGTGAGCAATCGCTCGTGAGACCAAGAACACACATGCAAGCACATTGACCAAGTAACAATCCCAATTAATGAGTAAAACAATAATATTCAAGTAAGTAACAATTCGAGCAAGAAAAGTAACCAGAAACAATTCAAGGATATAGGAGCTCTCAGGAGCTATTTTTCCACTTTCACGATCATGAACCTCCACGAGTTGACACTCCGTCAATCGGGTAGGCTATAGTCCGTAGAACCACACTTATCATGTCCCCGGTCACCATTACATACCCCTGCACCGGGCCCGCCTGTCATTCATTTGAGGCAATACTGCTCGAGTATGCCAAGCAAGACCTCTCACTAGGTCAAACTTACGTTTTCTCATGGTTCACCAAGGAGCCCGACCAAGCCCATGCCGGCTCGAGTCCAAGGTTGGCCAGTGAGAGTTTGGCGTCCCCCATGTACATTTGTGAGTCGAGAAGATTCACTCCAACGACGTATGCAGCCATAGCATACTATTTCATTCATTCAATCATTCAATATCATTCAATCATTCATTTCATTCAATCATTCAATATCATTCAATCATTCATTTCATTCATTCAATCATTCAATATCATTCAATCATTCATTTCATTCATTCAATCATTCAATACATTTCATTCCATTCATTTCAAATGAGAACGAGTGCGATAAAGTACACACTCGAATCCATTTTCAAAATCTCCAATCATCTATAACAGTTGAGCATGTATCAAGTACTCATACACTTGACACTCACCAAGTAAACAAAGAAGAAATGTCACTCGAAGGTTCAGGCGTCCACTGTGGGATCCTCTTGAAGGTCCTCTTGAGTGCCTGAGCAATTAATAATGAACCATTACACATTATAGCTTAAAACCCCTAATTATCGAGGAAGATTGTACTCTTGCACAATCTAAGAAGAAATCATGAAAATGAGCCTTAATTACTCGTAAATCGAGACTCAAAAGTGGGGTTGAAATGTACAAGGGAAAATCTGATTTTCATCTTGAAATCAAGTGTAAAACGGTCAAGCAATCTCGAAGGAAAATGGAAAGTGCAAAGGACTCAATTTCCTTTAAGTTCGGAAATTTCAGTTTTTGACAAGCAATCTTTGGAAAATCATATCTCACTCTCCACAAATCCAAAATTGGAAAACTTAGTACCGTTGGAAACTTCTTCCAAAGTACTAAAAGTTCCTAGAAGATACTTTTCCATGATTCCAAATGGAAGGTATTCAAATTTTGGCGGGAAGTCGCTGAATTAGGCTATCAAGACAGTTTCGAGGTTGGTTTTTGGCAAACTTTGAAAATTCGGTAAAATTCACAGAATGTGAACTAGCCTCTCAAATTTAAAAAACAATTAGAGTTACAATCAAAGTTTACAACACAACAAGTGGAAAAAGAATTGGAGTTTTGATCACCAAAATATAGTAGCTCAAAGTTACTGAAATTTCCTCACTAAACAAGGGTTTTCCAGGTTTAAAATGTGAACTTTGAGACTTTTGTTGAGCATCGAAATGAACTTGGAATGGCACCAAATTTGGTAGTATTATCCTACCATATTAGGGCTATTCCTCTGCCAAATCTCATATAAAAATTCGTTCGGAAAGTTAGTTAACAAAGTCACTAAAGTTCCATGATTTTCTAAGGCAAATCTGTCTTGCACCTTCGTTTTTTTTTTCTTTTCTTTTCTCAAACATTTGGCCAAATGAAATCTTTCAAACATGGTCCATTTATGAAGACAATTACTAAGGAACATCCAAAATGTGTTTGATAGGTGATTAACACCAAGAGTTTCGAAATAACAACTCCCAATCAAGATTAACCATTGATCAGTCCAAAAACGAGGGTTTTCAAGCAATGGGACAGGTCTGAAATTCGCCCATAACTCACTAAATTCAACTTGGAATTGAGCATGGTTGGTGGCGTTACAAACTACATCCATAAGGCTAAAATTTCACAGAAGAAATCGTTTTAAAATTCTGTCCATAACTAGCTCATATTCGAGCATCAAGTTGCAGCTCATAACCTGCACTCCAGTAAATCAGAGAAACAGGACAGGCATCTTCAAACGATTGGTACGGTTCACTCAGGTGGAATCAGGGTATTCATTTTATACTTTTGGAAAACTGGAAATGTTTAGTTTCTAATGCCGCTGACGGCACTCGATTTTGATGTCGGAGCAAAGAGTTATAGCTGTTTGAAAATCACTGCCAGAGCAATTCGGGACAAAATTTCCAGTTTTGATAAAATTTCGAAATCTCAACATTTGGCCAACCAAATCAAGTAATATTTTGAGGAAACTTTCCACACAACCTATATTACACATTTACATCAAAATCAAGTCAATTGGACCACAAAAATTGCACAAAAGGAGCACGGCAAAACAGGGGCAGAACCGTCCCTTTTTCTCATTTCACTTCCTTTGAGTTTTCTTCCACAATACAACTGATATTCACTAGATTAAGCAATAAACCAACATAAATAACACCCAATATCATCAAATCAGCTCATCAAGTCCATTGTGGGATTTCATAGAGCCCACTCGTAAGATTTCCAACAATATAGAGCTACCCACATGCATCTATAAGCTTACAAGTGCAATATAACTTATATAAATCAAGATTCAAGAGGTTGATCATTTGTTACCTCCTTAGATGACTAAAGCAGAAATTTTCGGTCCTATGAAGCTCAAGAAAACCGTGAGAAACAAGCTCCTTTCCTAGCTTAGGTTGATCTCCAAGTGGTTTGCAAGTTGTAGTAAAAGTTTGAGGTGATTTGATGAAGAAATGAAGCAAGAAAATGAAGAGCCTTGGTTCCTTCTTCTTCCTATGGGTGGCCGGCCAACAAGAGCAAGGAGAGAGAGTGTGTTTGCTGAAAATGAAGCTTCCTTGAGAAGCTTAAGTGTGTGGCCAAAAGTGTCTCAAAAGTCAACTCTCCCCTCGCGCGCGCGCACTCGCGTTTCGTGCTCGATTCCTCTCGAGTTTGTTTCACTTGTGCACTAAACCTCCAATGCACTTCCATTCATACTATTATTATTCACTCTTAATTGTCTAAAAATAAAGGTCTAAAGTCCCTCAATTAATCGCGCGCGCGAAAACGCGTACTTCCGATTTGTGCGCGATAAAGTGTAATTTCCAAGAAATTCTTATAACAATAGTATTACTTACTAATACTTGGGTACTTACACATACAAATAACTATCTTAGGACTAATGTATGAGTCCTCACTCTCCAAGCTCACTGTACTCTCAAATCGATTATTCTTTCCAAATGCGTATTCACTATTCTCACTCAACGAGCTATCAATTATTAAATTTTGAAACGAGTCATTTTAAAAATAAAAGTAAGTCATAGTTCCATGTAATTGGGTCTAAAAAGGTTGAAATAAAATATTCGGAGCAAACGGGCAATTAAATATTTAAATAAGCTAATAACAGGGGTTCAAAATAAGTAAATTTTCGAGTCCTCACAGATGGAGTTGGAAACTACATTCAAAAGGCTACATTTCATCAGATGGAGTCGTTTTGAAACTCAGTTTGCAAATAAGAGAAAATGGAGCCACAAGTTGCAGCTTTTACAATTTTCTCGGTTGCACTGGCAGAACAGAGCAGTCGACTTTGATTAGTCACTACAGATGACTCACTTAGAATTAAAAGGTACATGATACACCGTTAGAAAACTACAGATGCCTAGTTTTAAATGCCTCAAACGGCACTTGATTTCGACATCCAAGTAAAGAGTTATGATCGTTCAAAGTTTACTGCCAGAGGGCCCCTGTTATACGATTTTCCAGTTTTGTTCTTGCCCAAAACTCAACATTTTCTCAACCAAATCATGTGATTTTTGGTGGAAACTTTCCACACATCCTATATAACATATTTACATCAGATTCAAGGTCATTTGATCAGCGAAAATTTGAATCACAAGCTCGGCAAAAACAGGGCAGAATTGGTCAGCTACCAACCGAAATTTTTCTCAACTTTCCTTTCAATTTTCCAACTAATCTCACCTTGTTTACCACTTAATTAACACAAACCACAATTATAATCACTATATCAGTCCAATACATCCATTGTGGGATTTCATAGAGCCCACTCCAATCATTTACAACCAAATAACAACACCCACAATGAAGCTACAAGCTTCATGGCCAATATCAAACCCACTAAAGCTAAAGATGGAAGATTGGATGGTTTGGATGATTACCTCCTTGCTTTGATGATAAATCAGAAATTTTACACTTCTAAAAGCTCCAAGAAACTGTGAGAAAGATGCTTCCTTCCTAGTTCAAGTGAATCTCCAAGTGAAGTGGAAGTTGTGTGGTGAATTTGGAATGAAATGGTGCAAGAATGGAGTGAAATGGAAAGAGCTCTTGCTCTTCTTCTTCCCTAAGGAATTTCGGCCAGCCTTGAGTGAGGAGAGAGAGAGAAAAATCTGATGAATGAAGCTTCCAAAGGAAGCTTTGGTGTTTTGTGGTTAAAAGTTGAGCAGAAGTCAACTTTGAATAGTGTTTCCCGCGCACGTGTTTCGTGTCCGTTTTCTCTTGGGTTCGTTTCACTTGTGCACTAAACTTCTAATGTAATTCCCTTAATAGTATAATTATTCATTCTTAGTAGTCTAGTATAAGTTTCTTAAATCTCTATTTATCCGATCCAAGTCGATATACGCGAACTTCCGATTCGCGCGCGATAAGGTGAACTTTAAAACGAATTCATGTAACGATGATATATTTAACTACTACTAAGGTAAATAATTATAAAAATAACTATTTTAGAAATAAAAACATAAGTCCTCACACGAGTCTAGTATTAATTCCTCAAATCTCCAATTTGTCGCGCGGTACAACTTTCGAGAAACTATCAATGTGCGCACAATAAAAGTTTTATTTAACTTAATCACATCTAATCTCTCAATTAACTCTTCTTAGTCTATTATTATTCATTCTTAATTCTCCAAAACTAATGCACTCTCGGATCGAATTTGCCTCGAAAAACGTGTACCGTTATTTCTTACCGAACGAGCCTCCGAAAATAAATTTTTCTAACGAAACATTTTAAAAACGTAAGAGAGACATTGTTTCATACAAATGGACTTAAAATTGGTTGAAATAAATTATTCGGAGAAAACGGGTGAATAAATAATTAAATAAGCCAGTAAAATAAGATAAAAATAAGAAAATTTTCGGGTCCTCACATCCTTCCCTCCTTAAAAGAATTTCATCCTCGAAATTCACACTTAGGACAATATCATTCTCTTCATGGTTAAGCCTATCAGATCAATCATTGATTTACGTTTTCCAACCCATATTTTGCAATTTCTATTCATCCAACTAGCAATCAAACTTTGATTTTCCCCAATAGGTGTTTTAACTTCCAAATCATAGGGCAACTTAATCGGCCTCATGTTTACCGCAAATAGGTAATGTTTCCACTTCTTTAACGCAAGTATTGCAGCCGCTAAGTCCAAATTATGAGTTGGATAATTTCTCTTGTAAGATTTTACTTTCTAGAGGCATATGCAATCACCTTATCGTGTAATAATAATTCACATTCTAAACCATCCTTTGAAGCATCTATATAAATCACAAAACTACCTCCTCCGCTCGGTAAGGCTAACACAGGTGCATCGGTTAAGCACTTTTTCACTTTTGAAAATCTTCCTCACATTTAAAATCCCAAATAATTTACCAAGTCTTGCAGCCTTAGAAAAGTCCTTGATAAGTCAAAGGTAATATTCGGCTAACCCTAAGAACTCCAAATTTCGGTAGGGTTTTCTGGTTATTTCCTCTTAAAACAACTTCCACTTTAGCTGAGTCTATAGCAATTCCTTCCTTAGATATTGTACAACCTAGAAAAGCTACTTCTTCCAACCGAACTCATATTTATTGAACTTAACGAAAGTTGGCGCTCTCTCTCGGGGTTTGTAAAACTATCATCAGGTGTCTTTCATGACTTCCTCAAACCTTAGAGTATACTGATATACCATCAATAAATATCACCACCAATTGACCCAAATAAGGCTTAAAATCCCAATGCATTAAGTCCATAATTGCTGCTAGTGCCTTAGTCAACCCAAAGGGCGTAACTGTGAATTCGAAGTACTATATCTTAAATTGAAAACGGTCTTAAGTATATCAGTTTCTAGGATCCTCAATCGGTAACAACTCTACTTTAAATCCAACTTGAATAATACTACGGTCCTTGCAGTTGATCAAACTCTCATCTATATGAGATGAAAGGGTATTTGTTCTTAATAGTCATATTGTTCAAGTCTCAATAGTCTATGTATAGCCTCAAACTTCCATCCCAAATATTGTATCATGTTCCTCAATTGTTAGGCTCATTCAATCTATCAAATATTTCCTTTCACTAACCCAAATCTCCCAACTTTAATATATCAATTTGGCAATCAAATATTGGGTCCCAACTTCAACCCTCAGTTGTCGAATTTTTTTTTTTTACCACCGATCCCTGGTCATCTCCAAGACCTCGGGGTTGCCTACGCTCTCAAGTACAATATCGACCACGTCTACTACCGTCCATGTCTTATTACCAATCTAAAGGTGTGGGGCAAAGTATAAATATACATATAAACCATGAAATCAATTAAAAGTAAGGTAAATTTTCATATTTCATAAAAGATCATAATAGTTGCATCAAGTTGGAATAGGTTTATCAAATCATTTCAAGAGGAGAAGGGAAACAACAAGATTATAACAAAACGTGCCAAGTTGCCAAGATACAAAACAACAAAAGACTTTCCCTTTTACAAAAGATTGCAACCTCCAAAAGTGCTAGTCTAGACTAGGGCAAAACTACAGCCTCTATCCCTCGAGTGGAGTCAAAACCATCCTCACTCGTAAAACTTCCACTACTAGGACCCCCTTCATAGCCATTAGTACTAAATACTCCCATCTGACACTTGATTGCTTTGTAGCGGACCTAGTTGGCTGCTGAGTATTTCCTCTTTTTGTTAGGGGTACTAGGGCAGCTTGCAATCTGATGTTTGGTACTACCGCACTTCAGACATTTTCCTTGCTTTCTCCAGCACTCGGCCTCCGTGTGGTTAATCTTGCCACAGTATCCACAATTTACAGGAGAAGTGACGGCTTGACCAGTTTGAGGACTTCCTTTGTATTTCTTCTCCGGTTCTATGTTCTTGCGTAGCAACCCAATTTTCTCTGCATATTCTTGTTTCCACCGTCCTTCCCAGTAGTCAGCCAATTTCTTTTGAAATTCTACCTCATTTCGAAGAACGTCTATTTCCTTACGCAATTCTTCCAAATTTGTCATCTTACCAGTTGGCTTAAATCAAATGCTAGCCTGCCAGGCAAATCAAGGGTCAAAATGAGTAACTATACACAATGGAAATTCTGGCTATATTACTATTTCACTCTTCTGCTTATAGGTTACCCCAGAATACAGTTCTTAACTATTCTCTTCTTAACATGGATGAGCTCTTGGGTTTCCACAAGATTACTATCATTACTTATAAACGTAACAAAATACGGAGATCTTATTCCCTAATAGTTCCAAACCCTAATTCACTCTCTAATACTCACTTACAAAGTTACTCGAGAAGAAACCCTAACCTCTTGCTTTTACTAGTGCCTTATTCGATCTCCTCAAATCAATTCTACTATTTCGAGGTTAGATTCTCCATGGAACTTAGATGAGCGAACTTCAAGAACCGCTCAATCCGCGCACCTCTCCTGGTTCCTAGGTTGGTTGGTTAGTTTAGGGCTTTGGTGCTCAGCTAACCATACTGAGGTATCAATCATATGGTTAATAGCAGGAGATACTTGGTTGTCCTCTTCATTCCTAGGGTTTTGATTTGGTCCAGCAGCCGTTCCCTAATCACCTCCTTGAGCTTGGGGTGGCCTAACCCCTCGCCCTCGGCCCCTTTCACTTCTTTGGCCGTCCACAATTTTAACATTTATAAAGGCATGATACAAAATAAGTACATATAAGCAAAGTTTGAAAATTGACACTTTGATCATGCAAAACAAAATAAAAAGGAAAAACACCGAAGTAATTGCAAATATGTACAACCCATAGCATAGATTGGAAGTTATAAAACAAGAAGGTCAAGCACTTCATAAGTAACGTTCAATTGTTTCAAAAAGTTAGGAAGTATAGTTAAGCAAAACACAAAATGCAATGGCATTTAAACAAGCACCACCCCGACTATCCTTGACAAAACTTTTAAAGTGGTCCAAATCACTAGTTTAATGATTGGTAGAGCCAAAAGTCTCTGTTATTTCAGTAAGATTATTTTCCATCTTCAGCACTAGGAGTTGTTTCCTCACTTTCCCCGTCAAGTATCTTGCCATCCACCACTTGCACAACCGAAACAACACACTCAGCCATCATCCCCTCAGTCCGGTCTTCTAACTACATGTACTACCCTAACAAGTCGGTGCTTAGCCTCCTAAAGCTGCTCATAAGGAGTCTCGGTCTTTTTCCGTCCCTCAAGTACCTCCGTCTCCAATTCATGAATTCTAATGGTCTGGGCATCCTCAGTTGCCCCAAATCCTTGATTATTCCCTCAAACTACCGTATTTTCCTCGGATAACCGCCTCCGATCGTCGATTATTACTAACACCTCGTTATTCGGGTACGAGTAAGTCCTCTAGTAGTCACATGAAGTCCTAGTTCGATAAACTAGGGTTCATTGCCAAAGAGACCCCCAAAGTTTGTTTCGATAAAGAATCGCTGGAAAGTGCCCCAGAGGTAATCCATCTCCATCATTTCCTTCCATAACTTACATTACATTTAAAATTAAAAGTTTAGGTGGATCTAAGTGTACTAAATGAACTAGATTTGATCATTTCGTACTATCCCACACATTCTCGCAAGATCAGGGCTCTTAGCCCATTAATTCAAACCTAGGCTCAAATTTCCACCCCTACAAGCGGTCACCTAACTTTCAAATCAGTCACATAGTCCGGCATCCTAAACATCAACCCTAGGATACACTACAGAAATCTAAAGCCTAAGCTCTGATACCAACTGTGACGCCCCCACTTCTCCCAATGGTGAACCCAAGGGTATCCATGGGACGCCTGCCCAGCTTTCGCCAGAACTCAAGACAATTCAATTCAAACTTAACGATACATACCAAATAATACAAGTCTGAAATGAAGAAAAGTCACTTCCTTAACTGAATATCCAAATCTTACATCATGTTCTCAAAAGATACATCAAGTCCCAAAATACAACCATTAAAAGTCAACTAAACATTTACAACCAAGATTCCGATCAAAAGTATAACCTAGTCGACTTTTCCAAAATCTTCCAATCCACCTGTTAAGGAAAACAAATCTATGGGGTGAGCGATTGCTCATGAGGCCAAGAAACACACATGCAAACACATAGCTCAAGTAACAATCACTTACACAGTAGATAAAACTGTAACATTCCATTCATTAACGGTTCAAGTAGAGAAAGTAAACAGAAACAATTCAACGGTATGGTAGCTCTCAGGAGCTAAGTTCCACTTGCTTCGCCAAACCTAGATCGAATACCTTCCCGTGATGACACTCAGTAAACCGGGTCGGTAGTTTAAGTCTGTAGAACTCCACTTACTTCACAGTTCCGTCCACCATACACCGCATTGGAACCGAACTTCTATAAAGGCACTACTACACGAGTAGGCCAAGCAAGATCTCTCCAATAGATCAAGCTTTTAGTTATCTCATGGCTCACCAAAGTTCCCGACCAAGCCCATACCGGCTCGAGTCCAAGGTCGGCCGATGAGTTTGGGCGTCCCCCAGTTCAGTTGTGTATCGAGGAGATTCACTCCAACGATATGTATACAGTTCAGTTATGGTTCGAGGAGATTCACTCCAACGACATATGCAGCCATAGCATATAATTCAATTCAATTTAGTTCAGGTAATTCAATTTAATTCAGGCAATTAAATTTCAATTTATTTAAATGAGAACGAGTGCGATAAAGTACAAACTCGACTCAGCAGTTATAAATTTTTCAGTCCATAAGGAGCAATTCACATAATTGCAACAAAACATGCACTTGACACTCACCAATCAAAAACAAGGAAGTAGTGTCCAAGTGAGGGTTTTAGGCGTCCACTGTGAGATCCTCTTGAATGTCTCCTTGAGTGCCTGAGCAAATAATAATTAACTATCATACACTATCGCTTATAACCCCTAGTTAACAAAGGAGATTGTACACTTGTACAATTTAAGAAAATATCATGAAAAATAGCCTTAATTACTCGTAAATCGAGACTCAAAAGTGGGGTTTAATAATGCAAGGAAAAACTGTTTTCCCTCAAGAAATCAAGTCTAAAACAGTCATTTAATATCGAAGGGTAATGAAGAGTTTCTAAAAACTGAATTCCCTTCAAGTTCAAAAATTTCAGTTTTAAGGAACAATTCTTGAAAAATCATATCTTACACTTCGTAGGTCCAAAATTGGAAAACTTGGCACCGTTGCAAACTAGTTTCAAAGTACTAAATGTTCCTAGAAGACACCTTTCTAAGATTCTAAATGAAAGACACTCAAATTTCGGCTTAAAATGGCTGACTTGGACTCCCACGGCAGTTTCGGTCTTAGTTTTCGGTAAACTTTGGAAATTCGGCAAATTTCACAGAAAATGAACTAGCTTCTAAAATTCACAGGACTATTAGAGTTCCAATCAAAGTTTTAAACACAACAAATGGAACTAGAATTGGAGGTTTGAACGTTAAGATATAGCAGCTCAAAGTTTGCTAAAAATAAGGACTAACTGAACATTTTCCAGACTTGGAAAAACAACTTTGGCCTATCATTTGTATATCAAAACAGTCTTAGAATGACACCAAAATTGGTACAATTCAACTTTCATATGAGGGCTACTCCGCTATCAAATTTCATTTGAAAATTCGCACGGAAAGGTAGTTAACAAAACTACCAAAGTTTAAGGAATTTCCAAGACCAATCTGTCTTTTGCTTTCTTCTTCCTTTTCAAACATGTTGCCCAATGAAAACGATTCAAATCTGGCTCATTTATGAAAAAAAGGTCTAAGAAACATACAATATACATTTGGTAGGTGATTGATGTGACAGCCCCACCTTCCCCTAGAGCGTACCCTAAGGGTTAGCGAACTGCCTGCCCAACTCTCGCCAGGACTACTAAAACGATCACACGCCCAAACTAAATCGTTCCGGAAGATATTACAACGGCTAAAGTTAACGACAACCACGCAAGATGAAAACAAAAAAATGAAATTGAAAATGAACAGTGATTGCCACGTCACAAACCGGCCAAGTACAAGTAAATTTTGTATAGTACTAGAAAAGGCACATTCCCAAGAGATTATATCATTTATACATGAGGAAACATTTACCCATACACATTATAAGGAGTTTTCAAATCAAAACGAGATACTTGATTAAAAGCAATTAGGGTTTGGATTACAAAAGAGCATAACAAAAGAACGTTTACACTAGCTCGACCCTTTCATCAAAATCACGGTTCAAAAGTGTTGCTCCCTGTAAGGAAAACAAAGATAACGGGAAGGGGGTGAGCTTACGCTCAATGAGGTACCAAAATACAAGTAGTCACGAATCATGACATATCACTTTTGAATCATGCAGTTATACACACCAATAGGGAAATGAATAAACACTTCAGATGGAAAGGATACAGGTGGCTCTCAGGAGCCAAAGTTCTCATTGCTTTACCGGAGCTTGACCAAATAGTAGTTGACACTCCGCCAACTTTTAAATAAAGTAACCCGTCCAGTAGAGCACCACTTAAACGGCAATTCCGTCCACCAAACATACCCCTCACCGGGCCCGAACACCTCAACAGTAACAGTGGTTGGTAATACTCGAGTATACCGGTTTCCAGTGATCAGTAAACAGTCCCCAAGGTTTATCGGTCGTCTCGACCAAGCCCTTGCTGGCTCGATCCAACCGGCTCACCTATGAGGTTGGGTACCCAAACAGTAGCAGTAATTGATGGGGTATCACCCAAACAACTCAAATACAGTCACATATAGAGAATTCACATCTCATAATTGCAGTATACAGAGCCACAGTGGAAAATGAGGGAGGTCGAGTGCGATAAAGTACACGCTCGCCTCCATTTTATCAAAACATGGTTTGGCTCAAACAGTCAAAATTCAAGTATTCAGATGTTTCATATAAGCAGGTAGCAAGTAGTGGAACACTCACCTATATAAGCAAAATAACGTCCAAAATTCCTTCCGGATAACACCCTTAATCACCAAGAAACCCTAAGAATAATCATAAGAAAATATTACGGTTCAACCAACCCAAGATTAAGTGAATCAAAGAAAATCTGAATAACTAATAGTACAATGTATACGTATGATTTTGGAAGTGAAAAGAGTACATTTAGCCCAAAAGACATGAGTAAAATAGTCGTAAAACTTATGCCCGCTCTTAACATTTTGAAATTGCCATTTGAGTGCAAATTTGGGCAGCATTCCCTTTGTATTTACCTATTTTCCAGCCATTTATGGCTTCATTATTTTCCTCAATCAGCCCCCAAAACACACACAAATAAGCTCATTACAATAGCTGTTCAATAGGCTAAAAGTCATTCAATTACAAAGCCAAGCTAGAAAAGTGACCGGAATTAAGGTTTAAGACAAGGAACAAAATGGCAGGTTTGACATCTTTTAGCGTATTGGTCACAACTGAAGTTACACCAATCGGATTGGGGTAAAATTTATACAGTTTCGAAGCTAAGACATAGCTATACAATTATTATGTAGACATCTCAACCCAGTTCTCAACCTAACCTAGTCAAATTTACCCAAACAGCCCCAGATTTTCCAGTTCGAAGCTCACTGTGAAATTCAACTAGCAGTCCTGATTTATTCAATCATATATCAGCGCACACAACTCCGATTTAGGTGATTCCAAAGCCATTTGAAAGCTAAGCTACAAGGCTGAAATTCTTAAGAAGGCATCAAAAGCTAATTCATTCATCTTCGCAGCCCAAAAGAGCCAATTACAGAGGCTGATTATCATTTCGTACAGAAACAGGGCAGCAGGGGTAAATTAGTCATTTCACAAGATATCCTGCTCCGATTGAGCTGAAAATTTACAGGCATAATCTACACTCAATTCTATACAACTTTCCATGTTTTGCACTAAGCCCAATTCGGCTTCCATCATGGCAGAATAACACTGGTCAGAACAGGGCAGAAAATTCTCTAAGAAACTGAAATCTACACATCATCACTTCTAACCAAGAAATATTGCACAAAACTACTAAAATGACAACCACAAGCCACTAAATTACAACTATTGGAAGCAAAGAGAGATGTTCTTAGCATTTTACCTTAAAACCTCAAAGAAAATGGTAGCTTAGTCTTTCCTCCTCCAAAACAACTCCACCAAAACCTTTAATCCTCCTTAGTGATCACTTGTATGGTGTAGTTTTCAATTTGGTTGGCCAAAACTCAAGATTTGAGCAAGATTGGGAGCTAGAAATTGAAGAAATTTCTCTTGTTCTCCTCCTCAAGAAATTCGGCCAAGAGAGAGAAAAAATGAGGAAATTTGGGTCAAAAATTGGTTTTAGTAAAGTTAATACCCTTGGTCAAAAGTCCAACTTCCAATAAGGCATGACACTTGGCCTTTCTAGACCTTTCTCTTCTTTCTTTTGGTAAAAAATGGTGGCTAATGTAAGAGATATTTTGGGGTTAATTAATTGAAATAAAAGCAAGGCTATTAAGGTAATAAAGTAGTGTTCAGGTGGTGCACTCACTCGATAACAAACGGTACCCGTCGGTTCCAACCCGATTTTTCGTATTTCGCGCGTACTAGGGTTTTAACTTATAATTCACTAACTTATTATTATTACTTCTAATCACACACATTTTCTCATCTAAAATTCACTCTTAATCACCAAATTTAGTACACGCTCCGTATCGATTACTCACACTACGAAAAGACGTAAAAACCCTAATTTACCCGAACAAGGAACCTAAAGGAAAAACCCTTGATTCTATGGTTAATTGTAGCTACTGAGGGAGTGAATGAGTAGTAAAACTATTCTAAAGGAATAAATTCCAAATAAAAAGGAATTTTAAGAAAAATAAAAGGGATTTTACAACTCCATAGATTAAAATTAGGGTTTTAAGTAAAATATGAGGGATTTAAGGAAAACTTGTTATTCACAAGCAAAACTAGGGTTTTGCGTACAAGTAGGGTTTCTAGTCTTTAAACTAAAACAACATCTTAAAACAAAAACAAAATAAAGAAACCATAATATCCTCGTTGAGACTAAAAAAAATAAAAAAATATCCTAAAAGTCGGGGTATCACAATTGACCTCAAAATTTCCAAAACAACAAGCCCAAGTCAAGCTAGGCCATTCGGCTGGCCAAAATTAGGGTTTTCCAGACTTGCTATAGTTTGGGAATTGGACTATATCTCACTCAATGCAACTTCGAATTGGACATGGTTGGTGGCGTTGGAAACTACATTCAAAAGGCTACATTTCATCAGAAGGAGTCGTTTTGAAACTCAGTTTGCAAATAAGAGAAAATGGAGCCACAAGTTGCAGCTTTTACAATTTTCTCGGTTGCACTGGCAGAACAGAGCAGTCGACTTTGATTAGTCACTACAGATGACTCAATTAGAATTAAAAGGTACATGATACACCGTTAGAAAACTACATATGCCTAGTTTTAAATGCCTCAAACGGCACTTGATTTCGACATCCAAGTAAAGAGTTATGATCGTTCAAAGTTTACTGCCAGAGGGCCCCTGTTATACGATTTTCCAGTTTTGTTCTTGCCCAAAACTCAACATTTTCTCAACCAAATCATGTGATTTTTGGTGGAAACTTTCCACACATCCTATATAACATATTTACATCAGATTCAAGGTCATTTGATCAGCGAAAATTTGAATCACAAGCTCGGCAAAAACAGGGCAGAATTGGTCAGCTACCAACCGAAATTTTTCTCAACTTTCCTTTCAATTTTCCAACTAATCTCACCTTGTTTACCACTTAATTAACACAAACCACAATTATAATCACTATATCAGTCCAATACATCCATTGTGGGATTTCATAGAGCCCACTCCAATCATTTACAACCAAATAACAACACCCACAATGAAGCTACAAGCTTCATGGCCAATATCAAACCCACTAAAGCTAAAGATGGAAGATTGGATGGTTTGGATGATTACCTCCTTGCTTTGATGATAAATCAGAAATTTTACACTTCTAAAAGCTCCAAGAAACCGTGAGAAAGATGCTTCCTTCCTAGTCCAAGTGAATCTCCAAGTGAAGTGGAAGTTGTGTGGTGAATTTGGAGTGAAATGGTGCAAGAATGGAGTGAAATGGAAAGAGCTCTTGCTCTTCTTCTTCCCTAAGGAATTTCGGCCAGCCTTGAGTGAGGAGAGAGGGAGAAAAATCTGATGAATGAAGCTTCCAAAGGAAGCTTTGTTGTTTTGTGGTTAAAAGTTGAGCAGAAGTCAACTTTGAATAGTGTTTCCCGCGCACGCGTTTCGTGTCCGTTTTCTCTTGGGTTCGTTTCACTTGTGCACTAAACTTCTAATGTAATTCCCTTAATACTATAATTATTCATTCTTAGTAGTCTAGTATAAGTTTCTTAAATCTCTATTTATCCGATCCAGGTCGATATACGTGAACTTCTGATTCGCGCGCGATAAGGTGAACTTTAAAACGAATTCATGTAACGATGATATATTTAACTACTACTAAGGTAACTAATTATAAAAATAACTATTTTAGAAATAAAAACATAAGTCCTCACACGAGTCTAGTATTAATTCCTCAAATCTCCAATTTGTCGCGCGGTACGACTTTCGAGAAACTATCAATGTGCGCACAATAAAAGTTTTATTTAACTTAATCACATCTAATCTCTCAATTAACTCTTCTTAGTCTATTATTATTCATTCTTAATTCTCCAAAACTAATGCACTCTCGGATCGAATTTACCTCAAAAAACGTGTACTTGTTATTTCTTACCGAACGAGCCTCCGAAAATAAATTTTTCTAACGAAACATTTTAAAAACGTAAGGGAGACATTGTTTCATACAAATGGACTTAAAATTGGTTGAAATAAATTATTCGGAGAAAACGGGTGAATAAATAATTAAATAAGTCAGTAAAATAAGATAAAAATAAGAAAATTTTCGGGTCCTCACAGATTCACTTCCTGTGAATTTTTCCGAATTTTCAAACATTGCCGAAAACCAAGACTGGTTCTGTCCTGTCTTCTTGGAACTGTAACTTTGAGATGAATTATGAATACTTTCTGGTTGGAATATTGGAAAAGTGTCTTCTTGGAAGTTTTAGTACTTTTAATCTAATTTCGAACGGTATAAAATTTTCCATTTTTGGACATATCAAACTCAAGATCTAATTTTCTAAGTTTTGTCGCGTAAAGCTGAAAATTTCCGATTTCGTAGGAAATGAGCTTTTAAGAACTTTTCACTTTCTTTCAATATTGATAGACCGTTTTAAAATTGATTTCATGGATGATACAAGTTTTCCCTTGTGACTTTAAATCCTCACTTTTGAATCTCGATTTTCGAGGGATTAAAGTTCTTCTAAAACATTGTCTTAAATTTTAAGCGAGTGTACTTTCTTCCTTGAATGCTAAGTGGTTGTGAGTATATGTGAGTGATGGTTGATCACTATTTCTTCAGGTGCTCAAGAGGATTTTGAAGGGAATCTCGGTGCTGACAACTAAAGACTTTATTTACTCACTTGTTTTGAATTGGTGAGTGTCAAGTGCATGAATTGTTTCTAAATACTTGAATTGTCCCTTCTTAATTGAGTATTTTGGATTTGTTGAGTCGAGTGTGTACTTTATCGCACTCGTTCTCTTTTACTTGACTAAATAATCGATTTGCTCATATTTGAAAATTATACTTGTGTTTGAGTCAATGTCGATTGGAGTGAACCTCATCGACTATTATACTTGTAATTGTGGGGGACGCCCAAACTCAAAGGCTAACCTTGTGACTCGAGTCGGCATGGTCTTGGTCGAGAAGCTTGGTGAACCATGGGATAGATCTTAAAGCTTGATCTATTTGAGAGATCTTGCTTGGCATACTCGAGTAGTATTGTCCTTTAATAATCGACGTGCGGGCCCGATTAAGGGGGTGTAACGGTAGACGGAGTTGTGAAGTAAGTGGAATTCTACGGACTTGATACCTACCAGGTTGACGGAGTGTCATCACGTGGAGGTATTGGATCGAGTCTCGACAAAGCAAGTGGAATCTAACTCCTGAGAGCTCCCGTATCCTTATCAATCGTGTTTTATTATTAATTGTGAATTACTTGAACTTTCTAGTTTTAATTCTTGTAGAAATGTTATTGGTACT
Source organism: Coffea humblotiana (assembly GCA_023065735.1). Taxonomy (NCBI): domain Eukaryota; kingdom Viridiplantae; phylum Streptophyta; class Magnoliopsida; order Gentianales; family Rubiaceae; genus Coffea; species Coffea humblotiana. The sequence continues at coordinate 27,863,942 of CM041218.1, forward strand.
TGAACTATGTGTTTGCATGTTTTGTTTTTTTCTTTTCTTGGCCTCACTGAGCGTTCGCTCACCCTATTAGTTTGTTTTCCTTAACAGGAGCTCGGAATGGAAAGATTTTGGAGAAGCCGACTTGATTACTTTTGATTGGAAATCTTGGGATGTAATTGACTAGTCAACTTATAGTGGTTGTATTTTGGGAAAATTGATGTACTTTTGGGAATCTTATGATATAAGATTTGAATGTTTATTTAAGGAAGCAAACTTCCTTTGTGTCTACTTTTATTTTGGTTAATTATCCTTAAGTTTGAATTGGATTCGTATCGAGTCCTGGCGAGAGCTAGGCAGGCGTTCCGCGGATACTCTTGGATTCGCCCTAGGGAGAAGTGTGGGCGTCACAGATTTGACATTTCATAGGCGAGTGTGTACTTTATCGCACTTGACCTAACTCGACTAAACACTTGATATCTCATTCATGCATGTACAAGTAACTTGATTTGCATGTGACCTATATATTGACTTGAAATACTTGAAATGCTTGGAAATGTGACATGCTGGGCATTATTTGTGACCTGGTAAGGGCTATGCGAGTATGTCCTTATTCGTACTCATCCTCTCCTTCTTGAATGATCTTGTACTTGCTTGAATTTTATTGACCTGTACTTTATTTGTATTTATGCTTGACTTGTAAGTGCTGAGCTGCAGAATGTACCATACTCAATCCGAGTGGGAGGTGCCTCTTATCTCGTCTCAGTACTTTTATCTTGATTAAGTCGATTGGAGAGTTATCTCATCGACCCTAGTGCTGAGCGGCAACATGCATCACACTCAATCCGAGTGGGAGGTGCCTCTCATCCCGTCTCAGTACTTTTATCTTGATTAAGTCGATTGGAGAGTTATCTTATCGAGCCTAGTGCTGAGTGACAGCATGTACCACACTCAATTCGAGTGGGAGGTGCCTTTCATCCCGTCTCAGTACCTCTATCTTGATTAAGTCGATTGGAGAGTTATCTCATCGACCATACTTGTTCTTGCTTGGGTATACTCGAGTATTACCACCACTGTTTCTATTTGGTGTTCAGGCCCGGTAGGGGGTTGATGGGTGGATGGAGATAAGTGGTGCTCTACTGGACTTGTTACTATATCTCAAACGTTGACGGAGTGTCAACGGACTTGGAAAATGTTGCTGCGGAACTAGCTGTAAGTGAAACACTGTACGAGACTAAGTGCTACGCTTGAATTCTAGCAGGAGCCACCATATCAGCAGTATCAACGTTTGAATCCAGGGTGATCTGCCTAGAACCTGGCGGAAGCCACCGTATCAGTACTGTATCTTTTTTCTTGCTGGTGTTAAAGTGCTTATCTGAATGTGTGAAGGGTCCATGACATTATTTGTAACTGTTTATTATCTTCGTTCTAAGATTTTGAGTTATGTGGAAAATATCTTGCCAAATTGACTGCATGTTTTCTTGGAACCTCACTGGATTTTTAACTCATCCCTTTATTTGTTTTCCTTAACAGGGTGCGGGGATGAGAGAGACAAAAATAGCACTAGTTGCATTAGGAATTTTAAACTTGTATTTGGTCGATACTGTATTATAGTACTAGTTGTTCAAACTCTTACTTTTGGCTTGTACTTTGGCTTGTATATTCGGATGATTTGTAGCACGTACAAGGTATATTGAAGAATTATAGTGTTATTGATTTGGCATTCAAAAAATAGTGAGCTGGAAAGTTGTATTTGTGAGGACCCGAATTTTTTCTTACTTTTCTTTTATTTTACTAGCCTATTTAATTATTTAATTATCCGTTTTCTCCGATTAATTTATTTCATTCATTTTAATTTCATTTGCAATAAACAATGTCTCATTTTATATTTTAAAACGTTTTGTTACTGAATTTAATTTTTCTGCAGCTAGTTTAGTAAGGAATAACGAATACACGTTTTTTGAGGCAATATTTGGTCCGCGAGTGCAATGATCTTGGATAATTAATTTTAGACTAGAAAGTATAAGTAATTGTAGTGCTAGAGGAACTACCTTGGAGGATTAGTGTTTAAGTGTAGCAAACAATAGAGAAAGTGGTAGTGCAAGACACTATTATGCCACTATTGAAAGTTGACTTTTACACAAACTTAAGGCTAGCTTTCCTTCATCTTTCCACCACAAAAATCAAAAGCCATACACTCGCTCACACTCTCTCTTGCTCAGCCAAAACTAGAAGGAGAAAAAGGGGAAGAAAAGCTTCACCTTTTAGCTTCAATCTTGCTTGATCATCATCATCCAACCCACAAAACTTTTGGATTCTTGCTCTAACTAGAAAGAAGATGCAACCTTGTGGTGATTCTTGGTGAAGTGTTGGTGGAAAGTCTTGCTTTCAACTAGGTTTTAGGAGCTTGAAGAGGTAACCACTTCATCCTTCTTTAATCTTTCAATTTTACCAAGATTAGAGGTTGAATTTCATGAGTTTGAAACCCTAATCAAGGAGCTAGGCTAGAGGATTTGAGAAACTTTTATTTCTTACTATACATCCTAGGTAGTGGTCTTGAGACTTCTTGCTTGATTGTTGTTGTTTGTGTAATGAGTGACTTGATATTGGCTTGGTAAGAGGAGAGGAAGTTGGAAGAAACTCATAGGAAGAGCTGGCCGAAACTACTACCTTGTTACCTTGCTTTGATTTCAAATTTTGTTGCTTATATAGCTGCTAAAATGCTTGTTATATGTTGTATGGTGTGTGCAGAGATTGTCTTTTAAAAATCATTTCAATTGGTTGGGTAAAACTTGAATTTTGAAGAAATGAAGAAAACTGGAAAAGCTACCAAGTCAGCCGACCAGTGATTCTTTGTCTGTGTATAAATCTTTGTACAAAAGCCAAAATCAAGTGCCGTTTGTGGCATTTGAAACTAGACATAAGCTACCAAGTCAGCCGACCAGTGATTCTTTGTCTGTGTATAAATCTTTGTACAAAAGCCAAAATCAAGTGCCGTTTGTGGCATTTGAAACTAGACATCCAGAGCTTTCCAATGGTATAAAATTCCCCTGCTAATTCGTTCTGAGTGAGCCGTAGCGAACCGGAAAAGTGGACTGATTTACTTCACTTGTTTACCCGAGAAAATCATACAGCTGCATATTGTGGCTCAATTTTGTCCCTCTTGTGAAAAGAATTTGAATACGATCTCTTCTGATGATTTATATCATTTTGAATCTAGTTTTCAACGCCATAAAACATTCCCAATTTGGACTTGTGTAGAGTTAGTTATGGCCTGATTTCAAAACCGTGTCAAAGCTTTATGACTAAAAATCATCGAAACAGGTTGCAAAAATCAGTTTTCTTAAAACTGTTGTATCTTGGTGTAGAAAAATCTGATTGAGGTGCCGTCAGCGGAATTTTAAACTAGACTCATAGGCCTTTGTTCTGTAAAAATTTCATATTTTTCCTCCATATGTACTACTGTTCGTGACTCCTCAAAGTGGGCTGTCCTGCTTGAATGTCCTGTTTCTCCAGTAAAATGAATTTCTGACTTGGATCGAATATTTGGCCTACTTGTGATTTCAATCTCTGAAAAGTGTCTTCTGGGATGTTGTAATACTAAAAATCTATTTTCCAACGGTATAACTTTCATAATTTTTCAACTTGTAGAGTTGCAAATTTTTAAAGTTTGCTGTTACTATTCATCTTAGTGGATTCCTGAAGCATAGAAACGGGATTCTTGACTTTAAAACCTCGGACGGCCTACTTCCAATCTCTTACCTTGATTTTTCCACTTCCTTGACTTCAAATGTATCCCTATTGAGCTTCTCTCGCTAATGTATCTCTCTTTTCCTCAAAATTTTACACTTTTAACCAGTTACCTTAATTAAAGCGGTCAAGACTTGTACTTGGCTTTTAGCCACCATTTTCGAATTTTCCAAGTGAAGCTTACTTGCTAGACTTGTCTATATGTTGGCCTTGATATTTGTACTAGAGTTGGCAATCATACAAGCATTTTAAAAGAATGATTTGAAAGGTTTCTTGTGAACTTAATTAGTAATACTCATAATGCTTTGGCCAAGCTTCCAAATAAAAATTTGTTCATCTTCCTTATTTGAAAGCCATAGTTTCTATCGCCATAGTCTCCTAAGTTTACGCCCTCAATTTAATCGTTGAAAATGATCGTTAAGTGAGTCTTTTATTAAAAGAAAACTTGAGAAATTTCACTCGATTTACGTTTACAACTTGAAGTGGTAGCTAAAGAAGTTAATGAGCCGTTAATGGCGGTTTTGCTAGAGTTTAACTAAAAGAGTTTGGAAAATATGAAAGCTCACTTATACTTGAAACTTGGGCGTTTAACTAGGGAATTTTGACAAGAAAATAATCTTCCATCTTTCTCAATTTTCGTGCCAAAACTTAGAGATTTGCTTAATCCTCAAATTGGAGAATCTTGGACTTGACTTGACTTGAATTAATGCATTCTTAGATATTTTCAAATGCTACCCTCGTGGATTAAGTTAGTAAGTGATATTTGCATTCGATTTGAACGTGTTATCTCTTGAGTGAGGGTAGCGAGAATACTACTAGACCTTGGTTGAATACCTAGGTGATTTGTAATTGTGCATGTCTCAGGTGATCAAGAGGATCTCGAGGAGCTCGTTTGATCTTGCCTTACTCTTGCTTTACATTCTTGATTTCGGTGAGTGTCAAGTGCATGAATTGTTGTATCTACTTGATTGATCTTGCTTGTATACGTGAACATGACTTGATGAGGCGAGTGTGTACTTTATCGCACTCGCTCTCCTTTACTTGACTTGTTACTTGACTTACTTGAACTTGACTTGTATTGAACTTTAACTTGACTATCGATTGGAGTTTATCTCGTCGACAAATTTTACTCATGGGGGACGTCCAAACCTATTGGCTAACCTTGGGACTCGAGCCAGCAAGGGCTTGGTCGGGAGGCTTGGTGAACCATAGGAAGTGATAAGCTTGATCTATTGGAGAGATCTTGTTTGGTATACTCGAGTAGTATTACCACCTCTTGCGTGTTTGGTTCCGGGCCCGAGAGGGAGAAATGCTGGGAGGAGACTTAGCATGTGGTGATTCTATGGACTTGTTCTTTACTTGGATGACGGAGAGTCAACACCTGAGATAGAATGGTATCAGCTTCAACCGCTTTACGAGTGGACTTAGCTCCTGAGAGCTCCAGTATGCTTAATTGTTTCTGCTTACTTTTCCTACTTGAAATGTTTTTTACTATTGTCTCGATTTTTTCATGCTCTCTTCTACTTGCTCTATTACGTGCTTGCATGTCTTTTTTTGGCCTCACTGAGCGTTAACTCATCCCATTCCATTTGTTATTCCTTAACAGGAGAGTGACGTCAAGGAAGTAATTGGAAGATACTAGTAAAGGCTAGTCTTTTGTATGGTTTGGTATTATTGTAACTGACCTTTGGGGAATTGTAAGATTTGAAACTCGATGTAGTTGACTTGAGATTTATATCCTTGTTGTACTTGTGCAAATGAAATATTATAGTCGTGTTATTATTTTTGGCATATTTAGATGTAATTATTGGAATTGATCTATTTTTCATTTGAGAATTGTAGTGAGTCCCGACGAGAGCGGGGCAAGCGGTTCGCCAAACCCTTGGATACACCCTAGGGGGGAGGGGGGCCGTCACAGTTGGTATCAGAGTTTAGGTTTCAGATCTTTGTAGTTGATCCTAAGGTTAAAAGTTTAGGATGTCGGACTGTGGGATTTGATTGTGTATTAAGTGCAATGTGACCTTGGTGCTTGATGTTTTAACGAGTAATATTTAAGTGTTTGTGTTTAATTAGAGTGATGTTGAATGCTAGTGTTTTTTTTTGGAGTTAAATCCTTATACGTCTATGATTTAATGTCTTGTGGACTCTACTCTAAAGGTGATTCCATCTCTTTAAGTTGTTCTTGAGTTGAGAACTTAAAGCAATCTTGATTTCAAAAGTTTCTTGATGTTGTAGCACCATTTTTGCTCACAAAACACTATAAGACTTTAATCTTCAAATTATGTTGAAGGTGAGTCAAGATTATGAATTTTAAATGGCCATCTGATGAGTTTAAGGGTTGGAAACGTTGCTTCCTCCACTATTTTGCTTGCCGAAATTCCGGCAGAAAAGTTGAACCATTTGAACAATTTTGGACTCCACTTTGAGATTGAAAATGAGACATCTTTTGCATTCCTTTTGGTTTGACTTATTACCCTAGCTTGTATAGGAACTTTCACCTTGAATTTAGTGAGGAAAACTTGTATTCATTGGAAGTTTTAGGCTAAGAATTTAGAAAGTAGCTTAGGCTTTTGGATGGAATTTGGAATTTATAATTATTCCAATGATGTGGCTTGATATCGTGGATTCTTCTAGTTCTGTCCCTAGCTAGGCTTATGGTTTTCCTTCTTTTGATCCTACCTAGGATAGTAGGGGTGGTGCACGCCGTGAGGCCTTTTGTATTTTGCCTGCATGTACTCCTATATTTTGTGGCACTTAGTTGCCTATGTCCTGTATTTGACATATTTGGCTTGTTTTGTGATCTCCCGACTCGTACTATGACTTTTGGTATATGTAAAGAATTTTGCTTTACTTCTAAATGTTTTTGCAACTTGTATATGCATTAAGTTCTTTTATGCCTAATTATTCCTTTTCTTATGCCTATAGACTTATATTAAGTATGGCTCGGCGAGGACGAGGAAAGGGTCGTGGGCGTGGGTTTAGGCAACCCCGCACTCCTGAGAAAGATGAGGGATCACGAAAGGAAAGATTGATGGATGGTCTTATGTAATTCAATGGGATCCTAGTGCTGGATATGAGTCAGAAATGAACGAAAAGATTAGACATACTAGTGTTATAATGGATTGACCTAGTTGGGTAACTAGTGAGGTTCTCCCCTGTGAATTTTAATAATTGTTCTACACGTATCTTGTGATTGGTCCTGTGGACATGTTTCAACCTTTTATGAACGTTTGAACTCCCAAAGTATTGCGTTGGTTATTCGTGAGGTGACTTGAACTCATTTTTAATTTGTTTTAATTAAATAAAAGCACTGTCAATTTTTGCTTGACCATTACTATATATATATCCACTTACCTGTTGTTCCTTTTCCACAAATATCTATATATATATACATTTTGAACCCGCATGAGAAACGAAAATTAGGCAGAGCTTAGGTTCAGATCTTTTCTTAGGACTAAGAATGAATATTTGTTGTGAATTTGAGAGTAAAAATGACCGAGTTTTATGTACCATTAGAGTTAGCTTTTGGATTAGATGTGAAAGGTGGTAAAGGTGTTGGATCGAAGTTTATGCATATATGAACCTGCATGTTTACTTATCTTTCTTAAAAGCATTTTCTAAAATATACGTTTTACTCAAACGCAGCTCTTAACTCGAAATTTTGAGGGAATTTTTGAAACATCCTCCATGTATATGTTATTTTATTATATATGTGTTTTAATATCCACGCATTGAGTGCCTGATTAATCTTCCTAAACGTATTTGAGCAATTTGAAATATGTATTGATGATTGTGGGCAAAAACATTATTTGAAGTTTCTTACTAAGAAAATTTAGTTTCGGGCCATGAAGAAAAGTTTGTATCTTTAACTCTAATTTTGAAATTTTGAATCGCATTCTGCCACATACATATCCAATATACATTAAAGCCCTCGATTATATCTCGCGTGTTATGATTGACTTGATTTGGACAAAAATTTGGTTGGTCGTTTGGGATAAAAAAAACTAGGTCATTACTAAAATTGTTAATTTTGAAAATAGAATGCCAGTAAATGATTTTGGACAAATTGAGTCCAAAAATTTTGGTAAACTTAGTCTTCTATTGAAAATATATCCTTCTATTCGAGTTTTGAACTACAAGATTGAATCATTTAACTAAAGTTTTAATTGACCCTGGAGTCAACTATTCTTGTGTAAACCCTAGTTTCATGAATGGTATAAATAAAGTGTGATCGCTTGCCCTATGACTTGGAGGTTAGGACTCCTACGGGGGATCAGTGTTTAATTGTTAGTGCAAATTATAGAAAGTGTGAATTTTTGCAGATCTAGTGGACCTAGCAAATAAGGGGTATGATTTGATATTAGGGATGGATTGACTAGTTAGATGTGAGAAGTAAGCTGGCATCGTCTGCTCTTGTATCAGGAATTCGAGTTAGAAAATCTATGCATGCGGAAGCATGAGGATAGTTAGCTTTTCTTATAAATACACCCGGAGATAAGATGAAGTTGGAAATCGTACCAGTGGTGAAAGATCCTTTAGGAGAGCAACGTACGCTTTATTTGAAAGAAGATTCATTAGAGAGAGTGAATCCTGTGGAGGGCGCTTGTACTCTTTATTAAGAAAAGATGGAAGTTTAAAGCTATGCGTGGACTTTCGAGACTTGAATGAGATGACCATTAAGAATAAATACCCTTTTGCCTTACATAGATGAATTGTTTGACCAATTATAAGGAGCCAGGGTGTAGTCTAAGTCTCGAGAGAATCAAGAATGACACTTGAGGATAGTTTTACAAACCTTGAGAGAGCATTAACTTTTGCTAAGTTCAACAGGTGTGAATTTTGGGTCAGAAGAAGCTCACCGTTCTAAGTATACGGTGCATTCTGGAGGTAATAAGATGTACCAGGATCTGAAGAGCCTTTATTGTTGAGATAAATGAAGAGGAAATGCAAAAGAAGTATCCAGAGTCGTTTCTGAATCAAGATATGAATTTCAAGAACGAAATTCTTTTAAGTGGGGAAGGATGTGAGAACCCGAATTTTTTCTTACTTTTATTTTGTTTTACTGGCCTATTTAATTATTTAATTATCTGTTTTCTCCGATTAATTTATTTCATTCATTTTAATTTCATTTGCAATAAACAATGTCTCATTTTATGTTTTAAAACGTTTTGTTAGTGAATTTAATTTTTCTGCGGCTAGTTTAGTAAGGAATAGCGAATACACGTTTTTCGAGGCAATATTTGGTCAGCGAGTGCAATGATCTTGGAGAATTAATTTTAGACTAGAAAGTATGAGTAATTGTAGTGTTAGAGGAACTACCTTGGAGGATTAGTGTTTAAGTGTAGCAAATAAGAGAGAAAGTGGTAGTGCAAAACACTATTGTGCCACTATTGAAAGTTGACTTTTACACAAACTTAAGGCTAGCTTTCCTTCATCTTTCCACCAAAAAAATCAAAAGCCATACACTCCCTCACACTCTCTCTTGCTCGGCCGAAACTAGAAGGAGAAAAGGGGGAAGAAAAGCTTCACCTTTTAGCTTCAATCTTGCTTGATCATCATCATCCAACCCACAAAACTTTTGGATTCTTGCTCTAACTAGAAGGAAGGTACAACCTTGTGGTGATTCTTGGTGAAGTGTTGGTGGAAAGTCTTGATTTCAACTAGGGTTTAGGAGCTTGAAGAGGTAACCACTTCATCCTTCTTTAATCTTTCAATTTTACCAAGATTAGAGGTTGAATTTCATGAGTTTGAAACCTTAATCAAGGAGCTAGGCTAGAGGACTTGAGAAACTTTTATTTCTTGCTATACATCCTAGGTAGTGGTCTTGAGGTGACCTTTTAGGTAGTGGACTTGAGGCTTCTTGCTTGATTGTTGTTGTTTGTGTGATGAGTGACTTGATATTGGCTTGGTAAGAGGAGAGGAAGTTGGAAGAAACTCATGGGAAGAGCTGGCCGAAACTGCTGCCTTGATACCTTGCTTTGATTTCAAATTTTGTTGCTTATATGGCTGCTAAAATGCTTGTTATATGTTGTATGGTGTGTGTAGAGATTATCTTTGAAAAATCATTTCAATTGGTTGGATAAAACTTGAGTTTTGAAGAAATGAAGAAAACTGGAAAATCTACCAGGTCAGCCGACCAGTGATTCTTTGTCTGTGTATAAATCTTTGTACAAAAGTCAAAATCAAGTGCCGTTTGCGGCATTTGAAACTAGACATCCATAGATTTTCGGCGGTATAAAATTCCCCTGCTAATTCGTTTTGAGTGAGCCGTACCGAACCGGCAAAGTGGACTGATTTACTTCATCTGTTTACCCGAGAAAATCATACAGCTGCATATTGTGGCTCAATTTTGTCCCTCTTGTGAAAAGAGTTTGAACATGATCTCTTCTGATGATTTATAGAATTTTGAATCTAGTTTTCAACACCATAAACCATTCCCAATTTTGACTTGTGTAGAGTTAGTTATGGCCTAATTTCAAAACTGAGTCGAAGCTTTATGTCTAAAAATCCTCGGAACAGGTTGCAAAAACCAGTTTTATTAAAGCTGTTGTATCTTGGTGTAGAAAAATCCGATTGAGGTGCCGTCAGTGGAATTTTAAACTAGACTCATCGGCCTTTGTTCTATAAAAATTTTATATTTTTCCTCCATATGTACTGCTATCCGTGACTCCTCAAAATGGGCTGTCCTGCTTGAATGTCCTGTTTCTCCAGCAAAATGAATTTCTGACTTGGATCGAATATTTGACCTAATTGTGATTTGAATCTCTGAAAAGTGTCTTCTGAGATGTTGTAGTAATAAAATCTATTTTCCAACGGTATAACTTTCATTATTTTTTGACTTGTAGAACTTGAGTTGTGAATTTTTAAAGTTTGATGTTACTATTCATCTTAGTGGATTCCTGAAGCATAGAAACGGGATTCTTGACTTTAAAACCTCGGACGGCCTACTTCCAACCTCTTACCTTAATTTTTCCACTTCCTTGACTTCAAATGTATCCCTATTGAACTTCTCTCGCTAATGTATCTCTCTTTTCCTCAAAGTTTTACACTTTTAACCAGTTACCTTAATTAAAGCGGTCAAGACTTGTATTTGGCTTTTAGCCACCATTTTCGAATTTTCCAAGTGAATCTTACTTGCTAGACTTGTCTATATGTTGGCTGTGACAGCCCCACCTTCCCCTAAGGCGAACCAAAGGGTTCGGCGGACCGCCTGCCCAGCTCTCGCCAGGACTCGTTCACTCACTCCAAACAAAAAGATAACACGAGAGTCCCAAATGTAACCAATGATCTAACTTTCTCAATACAACCAACTCTATCCAAGCACTAGAGCGAGTGCAAAAGCAAAAACAAAACAATGCAAAACCAAAAACTAGACTATTCTATTCTATACAGATCTCTCGCCCATACTTGCAACCCCTGTAAGGAAAACAAAAGGCGTGGTATGAGCTAAAAGCCCAGCGAGGTTCTATATACTCAAACAAATAATTAGGCAAGGACGTTTATCAGCAATTAGCAAGTAATTTAGAAAACATTTACAAAATGAAAGCGATAGTAACACATTCATTAAAAGGATACATGCTCACGAGGAGCTATTCGTTCGTTCGTTCATTCATTCGCCTAATATTTTCCTTATTTCTCCGATCATTAAAACATTGTTTGTAAGTGAAAACTCCTTCATTTCCTTGTCGTTCGTTCATTCATTTCATTCCCCAATCTCCGCCAACTTCGTGGTCATACTCGAGTATACCAAACATTCACCCAGGGTCACTAATCGCCCGACCGAGTCCGCTTCTGGCTCGAGTCGACCAGTAACAAAGGGCAAGGGCCCAGTTCAGCCAGAAGGCTTACATTCATGCACAAGTAACATTTAATCATAAAATAATTGAAAGTTCACGTTCATTTAGGTCGAGTGCGATAAAGTACACACTCGCCTAGCAAAAATCATTTTGGAAACATAACATACCTCAATCACGTATTAAAGCAACAATCCAAATAGTCACGATAGTTCACATAGTCATTAGAAACAAAGCGTATATAGAACACTCACCTAAATAAGCAAAACGTCCAAAGTATCCTTTCGGATATCACCCTTAGTCACCAAGCAACCCTAAGAATAATCATGAGAACATATTATGGTCCAACCAATAAAATGTTTGATGAATCAAGGAAAATCCGAATAATTACTAGTACGAAATATAAGTATGATTTTGAAAGTGAAAAGAGTGCATTTAGTCCAAAAGACATGAGTAAAATAGTTGTAAAACTTATGTCTACTCTTAAAATTTGAAATCGCCATTTGAGTGCAAATTTGGGCAGCACGCCCTTTGTGTTTACCAAATTTCCAGCCATTTATGGCTTCATTATTTTCCTCAATCAGCCCCCAAAATCACATACAAATAATCTCATTACAATAGCCGTTAAAAAGGCTAAAAGTCATTCAATTACAAAACCAAACTAGAAAAGGGATCGGGATTAAGGTTTAAGACAAGGAACAAAATGACAGGTTTGACATCTTTTAGCGTATTGGTCACAACCAAAGCTACACCTATCAGATTGAGGTAAACTTTATACCGTTTCGAAGCTAAGACATAGCTCTACAATTCTTATGAAGACACCGTAACCCAGTTCTCAACGTAACCTAGTCAAATTTATCCAAACAGATCCAGATATTCCAGTTCAAAGCTCACTGTGAAATTCAACTAGCAGTCCTGATTTATTCAGTCATATCTCAGTACACACAACTCCGATTTAGTTGATTCCAAAGACATTCGAAAGCTAAGATACAAGGCTACAATTCTTAAGAAGGCATCAAAAGCTAATTCATTCATCGTCCCAGCCAAAAGAGCCAATTACAGATGCTGATTATCATTCTCGGACAGAAACAGGGAAGCAGGGGTAAAATAGTCATTTCACATGCTACAGTGCTCCAATGGAGCTGAAATTTTACAGGCTTAATCTACATTCAATTCTCTACAACTTTCATGTTTTGAGCTAAGTCCAATTCGGCCTCCATCATGGCCGAACAACACTGATCAGAATAGGGCAGAAAAATTCACTATAAACTAAAATCCACATATCACTACTCATAACCAAGAAATAATGCACAAAACCCCCAAAGTGGCAACCACAAGCCACTAATTTCCATCTATTGGAACCAAAGAAGGATGTTCTTAGCAATTTACCTTAGAACCTCAAAGAAAGTGGTAGCTTAGCCTTTCTTTCTCCAAATCAACTCCACCAAAGCCTTTAATCCTCCTTAGTTAGCACTCCTATGGAAGGGTTTGCGATTTGATCGGTTGGAACTCAAGATTTGACCAAGGTTGGAGCTAGAAATTGAAGAAGCTCTCTCTTGTTTTTCTCCTCCAAAGGGCCAGCCAAGAGCAAGGAAAAATGGGATGAAATTGGTCAAAATTTGGTTTTAGTAAAGGTGAGAAAGTTAGGCAAGTCTTCCTCCAATCGGAACGCGACACGTGGCCTCTTGAATGTTCCAAGCTTATCTTCTCTCTTCCAATGGTTAGTCTACCTAATTAACCTCTAATCATCTCCTAGCACCTTGGAAAATAATGTCACTTAATACTTCATCACTTAATCGGCAAAATTATATCGCACTAGCGGGCCCCACATCGAACAAATGCACTTCAAGTTACGTACACTAACTTATACTAGGAAAATGATTTAAAAATTGTACTTACTTGTAAAATGTACAAAACATTTAATATTTTCAAAGGATAGTATAAAATATAGGCAAAGAAATAAAATAATACTTGAAAATGTGAAAATTTTCGGGTTCTCACATTGGCCTTGATATTTGTACTAGAGTTGGCAATCATACAAGCATTTTAAAAGAATGATTTGAAAGGTTTCTTGTGAACTTAATTAGTAATAATCAGAATGCTTTGGCCAAGCTTCCAAATAAAAATGTGTTCATCTTCCTTATTTGAAAGCCATAGTTTCTATCGCCATAGTCTCCTAAGTTTACGCCCTCGATTTAATCGTTGAAAATGATCGTTAAGTGAGTCTTTTACTAAAAGAAAACTTGAGAAATTTCACTCGATTTACGTTTACAACTTGAAGTGGTAGCTAAAGAAGTTAATGAGCCGTTAGTGGCTGTTTTACTAGACTTTAACTAAATGAGTTTGGAAAATGTGAAAGCTCACTTATACTTGAAACTTGGGCGTTTACTAGGGAATTTTGACAAGAAAATAATCTTCCATCTTTCTCAATTTTCGTGCCAAAACTTAGAGATCTGCTTAATCCTCAAATTGGAGAATCTTGGATTTGACTTGACTTGAATTGATGCATTCTTAGATATTTTCAAATCCTACCCCCGTGAATTAAGTTAGTAAGTGATATTTGCATTCGATTTGAACGTGTTATCTCTTGAGTGAGGGTAGCGAGAATACTACTAGACCTTGGTTGAATACCTAGGTGATTTGTAATTGTGCATGTCTCAGGTGATCAAGAGGATCCCAAGGAGCTCGTTTTGATCTTGCCTTACTCCTGCTTTACACTCTTGATTTCGGTGAGTGTCAAGTGCAAGAATTGTTGTATCTACTTGATTGATCTTGCTTGTATACGTGAACATGACTTGATGAGGCGAGTGTGTACTTTATCGCACTCGCTCTCCTTTACTTGACTTGTTACTTGATTTACTTGAACTTGACTAGTATTGAACTTGAACTTGAATGTCGATTGGAGTTTATCTCGTCGACAAATTTTACTCATGGGGGACGCCCAAGCCTATTGGCTAAGCTTGGGACCCGAGCTAGTAAGGGCTTGGTCGGGAAGCTTGGTGAACCATAGGAAGTGATAAGCTTGATCTATTGGAGAGATCTTGCTTGGTATACTCGAGTAGCATTACCACCTCTTGCGTGTTTGGTTCCGGGCCCGAGAGGGAGAATTGTTGGGAGAAGACTTAGCAAGTGGTGATTCTACGGACTTGTTCTTTACTTGGTTGATGGAGAGTCAACACCTGAGATGGAATGGTATCAGCTTCAACCGCTTTACGAGTGGACTTAGCTCCTGAGAGCTCCAGTATCCTTAATTGTTTCTGCTTACTTTTCCTACTTGAAATGTTAATTACTTAAAACTTCTGGTTTTACTATTGTCTCGATTTTTTCGTGCTCTCTTCTACTTGCTCTATTACGTGCTTGCATGTCTTTTCTTGGCCTCACTGAGCGTTAGCTCATCCCATTCCATTTGTTATTCCTTAATAGGAGAGTGACGTGAAGGAAGTGATTGGAAGATACTAGTGAAGGTTAGTCTTTTGTATGGTTTGGTATTATTGTAACTGACCTTTGAGGAATTGTAAGATTTGGAACTCGATGTAGTTAACTTGAGATTTGTATCCTTGGATGTACTTGTGCAAATGAAATATTATAGTCGTGTTATTATTTTTGGCATATTTAGATGTAATTATTGGAATTGGTCTATTTTTCATTTGAGGATTGTAGTGAGTCCTGGCGAGAGCTGGGCAGGCGGTCCGCCAAACCCTTGGGTACACCCTAGGGGGGAGGTGGGGTCGTCATAGTATTCCTCATTTTAAGTAATTGCCATCCTTTTTACACTTGGTGAGGTGATTGAATTATTTGAAATTTTATCCGTTTAACTGTGCACTTAAGTATGAATGTTTAGTGAAGTTGGATAGATGCAATATTTCTTGAGGAATTTTGTGCTTAGTTTGCGGTTAATGTTATCTGTGAAGTTAATGTGAGTGAGTGAGTCCTGACGAGAGGTGGGCAGGCGGTCCGCTAACCCTTGGGGTACACCCTAGGAAAATGTGGGGTCGTTATAGGTGGTATCAGAGCCACCTCGCATGGTCTCTGCGCGAGGGGTGAGCTTGGGCCAAATGGTGTTATGGTCCCAATTACGTGAAAAGTGTAAAGGATTAGATGCTCATCTTGAGTGTAAGCTATGAATTATGCATGTTATAGGTGTAAAACCTTTATCATGATACTTGGGGAAGATAGATATGTACGTCAGGTAGGAATCCCTAATATAGGTGATTTACTCTTGGGACCGGCCGGCTCGATTTGTGAATTATCTTATTTTGGATTCTTGTACCCGAGTACCAAACGTGGAAAGCACTGGGATGAGGGTCGATATCTCGCTTATTCTTGAGGTAAGTTATGATGGCAAAGGTCAAGGCGCGGAAGATTCTAACATTTGACCTAGGAATTGAACTAAACGAGGGGATTGGATCGAGAAGTGCTATCACGGACTAATCTAGTAAATGTCTGGCTAGGGTTTCTATAGACGGTGGTTAGATTGTAGTGTATGTTGTGAAGTTAGCACTGAAAACCTGTTTCCTTGTTTCCTTTCCCCTATGAACGTGAGAACTTTACAGGTGTTTACTTTAACTGCAACCACATAGGTATTTCCACCCCTCTTGTGATATTAGGTACCCGTAGTTCGGTTCTTGATGACCTACCCTTGCTTATACTTCCTTGATATCTATCAATTGGTGTCAAAGTATGGACTTGGCTTTGATTATTATCATCCAAGATTGAGAGTTTTGGAATTATGTATGGAGATTTTGAGGAAAGGATTAGGATTCTATACCTGTATGCAAAAACTTGAGATAGGGTGTGGAACTTTTGATGTACGAAGTACACTTTAGGGTTTCGTTATATACATAAGTAATAATGGCATCCCTTGTGTTAAGACCCTAGAATAAGAATAAGTGGTATAGTATCTTGAGGTATTGCTCTACCTGTGTTCCACTTTCTTTTCCACCTCATTTGACAATAGCTAAGTTTAACCTTCCGTGGTTGGATTGGGAGTGAATGAACTTAAAAAGTTATATGGCTAGAGTTTCCAATTGTAATTAGTTACTTATTTCGATCCTTTGATTTGCCTAGCAGGCTATCACTTGAGTTTAAGCGAATCAGTGAGATGACAAATTTGCCTGAAATGTATAAGGAAATAGAGATTTTTCGAAAGGAAGTAGAGTTCCAAAAGAGATTAGCTGAGTACTGGGAAGGACGATGGAAACTAGAGTATGTGGAGAAAACTAAGTTATTGACCAAGACTATGGAACTAAAAAGGAAATACGAAATGATGCTGGAGGAGTGGTGAAATAAGTTTGAGATGGGGCATTCAACTACTCAAATTACATTTTAAGACATTACTAGCAACCAAGTTCAAAGTGGTGAAGGAAACTTCCACGATGCAAAAGGAAAACGCAAAGAGATTAGTGGAAATGAATATACTATGACAAAAGAAAGAATGGATACTTCAAGAAGAGATTTGTAGTTATTAAGTGTGAAATTGTAACAAAACCCATACTGGAATGGGTTATTTGAAACCGGTGCCTGTTGTAGATGCGGCGAACTAAGACATCAATTGAGGAACTACCCAAAACAATGGACGAAGTTATGGTGAATCTGCTATCATGTTCGATGTTAGAAATGAGTGATGTATTATCTGGAATAGTGTATCTTTGAAAAATGTGTAGGGACCTTACATTGTGGATGATTTGTCAACGTACAGTGTATGAGTTTAAGGGCTAGTGAGAGTAGTAACTAAGTTTCGTATCTTCTTTTCATAGAATTTGAAGTTTGTATCACCTTGCACCTTTCAATATCTTCATTGATCTTTCTTAGCATGTTAATTTAACTATTACGTTATTAAGATTTTTCCTCTAGACAGGTTCGTGGTAATGGCATGAGTATGGGGAAGCTCTTGAGAAGTAGAGAAAATCCTATAAAAATCGAGTTTGGTGAGCAAAGGTGAGAATTTCAAGGACGAAATTCTTTTAAGGGGGAGAGAGTGTGAGGACCCGAAAATTTTCTTAGTTTATTTTATTTCTTCAAATAAATTTTCTTTACTTTACTTTATTGCCTTAATTTCCTAGATATTTTTGCAAGTGAGTCAAGTTTTTAAATCATTTTCCTTGTATAAGTTAGTACATGTTAAGTTCGTAATGCATTATGGAAGTGGGACCCACTAGTGAGGTGTGTGTGTTAAATTTTTGAAGATTAGGAGGAGTTTTGTGCGAAGGGATATTATTTTATAAGGTGTTAAGGGTTAATTAGAAGTTGGCTAAATATTTTAGCATTTGGAAGTGTGACAGCCCTACCTTCCCCTAAGGCGAACCAAAGGGTTCGGCGGACCGTCTGCCCAGCTCTCGCCGGGACTACGGATCCGAAACACACGAAAACCCTACGAAACGTTCAAAAGGACTTCGAAAAAAAAACTTTCGGAAACTAAAAGAACTAAACTGAAAGATGCAATAGAACTTTGATATAACGCTCCAACGAAAATTGAAAAAAAAACGAAGGCACTGAGGCCACGTCACAATCCGGCCAAGATCTGGCCGGATTTCTGGCCGGATTCGAGGCAGTGGCGAAACCAAAATTTCTCAACTCTCCCTTGCCAATCCGGCCAATAACTGGCCGGACATGCGGCCGGGTTCGATGAACAAATTTTCCGCCAAAAAACTTTCTTTTTTCGTTCAAACTCTGCACTCGTCCGAATCCCAATCAAGTACAAGCAAAACTATATATATAACACTAGAGAATGTACATTCCCAAACAAATGAGCCACATAGACAAGATCCACCACTTTTATATACACACGTTGGTAAATGAACAATTCGAAAGGGAAACATTTGATTAAGATACAATTAGGGTTTTTCCAATTTCAGGGGAGCTACACAAAAGACTATTTAAACAAGCTCCACTCTTATCTTCAAAGTCACAGTTCCAAAATTTGAACCCTGTAAGAAAACAAAGGTAACGGGAAAGGGGTGAGTTTACGCTCAATGAGGTACCAAAAGTACACGTATTCAAGAATCAGAGAATTTCACGTTTCATCAATCATATACCTTACCGAGCCTGAACACCTCAACAGAAATAGAAATGGTAATACTCGAATTTACCAGAACTTCAGAATATAACTTAGCCCTAAGTCAGGAATTTCGTCCCTGGCGGTGCTGGACAACACAACAGGCTAGCACAACGGCTATACCTTACCAGAGGGTCTCGATTCAGGATTTCGTCCCTGGCAGTGCTGGACAACACAACAGGCTAGCACAACGGCTATACCCCACCAGAGGGTCTGGATTCAAGATTACATAAACATGCAAGTCCGCATACAAGAACAACTAATTCAAGTTCATACAATATCCCAGTCACACAGGGCAGAGAACGAGTGTGATAAAGTACACCCTCGTCTCGTACAGAATAAACAGATGGTACAGTCATTCAAGTCACAAATTACAAGTACAGCTAACCCATTTAAGTAACAAATCATGGGAATGATACACTCACCAGTTCAAAAAAAACAACTTCAAACGTTTCCTCCCGAAGTACTTGGATCACCGGCACGTCCTAAACCACCAAGGTAAAACAATTGAGACTCGATTACGAGTCATATGTTTATCCAAGTGAACTACTAATACAAAGAGATGAAAGGTGGCTTTGGAGTAAAAAGGTAACGGTTGGTCGCAAGAACGTGAAGGACCCCAAAACCCCTCCCTTCAACCAAAAATCAGACCTACAATGATTGACCGACTCCAAACTTAAAGTGGGAAAAGAAAGTAAGCATTGTTCTTAAGAAAACAGAATTTTCTAGTTTTGCGCACCACCATTTGAAAAATCATATCTCAAAATTCTTAAGTCCAAAATTGATAAAATTTATACCGCTAGAAAATAAACTCAAAGGGGTACAATTTCTCAGAAGACACATTTATAAGATTCAGATCACAAGTCAGTCAAATTCGAGCCTCAAATTTCTGTTTTATCCAGTAGAAGACAGAACAGGTATGCAATTTCAGTCAAATTTGAAAAATCACCATAAATCGTACAGATAGAAACAGGATCTGAAATTTTTACGGTTTATAGCTCTATGAATCTAGTTTAAAACACAACAAACGGAACTGAATTCTGATATTTCTACAACCAGATATAGTAAATTTCCCAGAACTGCTCAAGGGTTCCTGCGAAAATTTTGACAGCACTTCCCTTGTTTTCCCTATACTTTTCCAACCTAACATCAACACCCAATCTCATCTCATTTCAGCCACAATTTCCCATATAAATCACAAGCTATTGAACACACCAATTTAGGGTCACAATACCCTTCAAATACAACCAAGTAGTAGCTCAAATTAGAAACCCTAAAGCTGGAAATTTGTGCACATAACCTGGAATTTCTTTAGGCAAAGTAAACTAACACACAAACACTAAATGTTTCACATGTCAAAGCTAGTAGATCATAGCCAACCATTAATCATCATATGAGGGCAGAAAAATCACCAATAAATCTGAAATTTACCACAATTCCAACTCAACCCATGAAATTTCTCACAAACTACATATTTAACAACTATAAACCACTATGATGCAATTATGAGAAGTAAAGAGAGGTTTTCTTGGAAAGTTACCTTATATCACAAGAAGGATGGTAGCTAAGGCTTCTTCCTCCCAAATTAACTCCACAAACACCTTGGAAACTACCTTGACTAGCACTTTTATGGAGTGGTTTGCAATTTAATCGGTTGGAACTCAAGATTTGGACAAGAAATTGAAGAGCAAGATGAAGGTTCTCTCTTTTCTTCTCTCCTTAATTTCAGCCAAGAAGGGTAAGAAAGTGAGGAAAATTTGGGTCAAAATCTGATTTTAGTAAAGGTGAGAAAACTTAGTCAAGTCCAACATCCAATCGGGTCGCGACACTTGGCACCTTTAGGGTTTAATCTTATCTTCTTTCTCCCAATGGTTAAACTATCTAGCTAACCTATAATCATCTCCTAACACCTTGTAAAATAATATCACTTAACACAAAACTCCAACTAGTGGTCAAAATTTATCGTACTTACCGCACTAGCGGGTCCCACGTCCATAATACACCTCAAACTTAACATGTACGCACTTGTACTAGAAAAATGATTTAAAAACGATACTCGCTTATATAAAATCTCTGAAAATTAATATAATAAAATTGAAGTAAGGAAAATGCACGTGGAAGAATAAAATAATATAAAATAAAACAAGGAGAATTTTGCGGGTCCTCACAAGAAGACAAGTGAAACAAATTAGGATTCTCAACTCTCTACGGCACCTGGTCGATAAAATATTTTCAGGAACAAGTAAATCAAAACGATTCTTATCAACGTATGTTTGTTCTCGGTATCCTTGATTAGTTTGGTGCTTACTCTTATGAACTACTGAAATACCTAAGATTTGATACATAATAAATTGTCCATCATTTTTTACAGACAGGCGGTCAGGTTCGATAACCAATACTCCCCTTTTGATCAATTCTGTAAGACTTAAATTCTTCTGAATCAGCATTATATCCAAACTCATTTCTCTTCTTTGAATCGAAGATATAGTAATTTTTCTTGGATTTATCAGTCGAAGCAGGAGACAATATATTTTGACATTATTGATCATTCTTTGATTCAAAGCATCGCCCCATCTCAATTGAAAAACTAAATAACGTTTTAGGAAAAAATCCAGTTCTGCTTCCGTTTTACTTTTGTATTGCTTTTTCTTTTTACCCGCTTTTATCTTTGATACTGCATAATCCTCTTCATTATCTTTTTCTTGCATGAGGATTAACCATTGGAGGACATTTGCCAACAAAGCTTTGGATCTTTGACTTTGACTCCAACCTTTCTTATCCTTTAATAAACCAAAAATTTGACCAAAACCTATCATTTTTTTCTTCATTTGGCCGCCCCTTGGAGAGAAAAAAAAGGAAGAGAAAGTTCATCTTCAACCTCTAGTTCTTGCTTGAATCTTGAGTTTTCACCTTAATCTTGCAAATCACTCCCTAAAAGTTGACACTTAGGGAGGATTAAGGGTTTTGGTAGAAAGATTTTGGAAAAAAGAAGCACTTCGTTGCCATATCTTCATAGGGTTTCAAGGTAACTATATCAAGAAGCCCTCTTTTCTTTTAATAATTGCATAAGAGTGGATATAGGGCTTGATTTGGTAGTTTTCATGAGAAATTTCATGGTTTGAGTGGTGATTCAAAAATTTCAGTTTTAATGGTAAAATTTCAGCTTTTATAAGATGTTTTGAGCTTGGCCATGATTTAGTAGCTTTGCCATGTGAATATTCTAGTTTTTACAAGTTATTTTGGCTTGCTTATGGAAAATTTCAGCTTGTAGTTGAAATTTTCAGTTTAGGGTTTCAAATTTCAGCTTTGTTGTGGTTGATTTTGAGCTAGAAAATTTGATATTTTGGATGGTTTTGTGGCCTTAATCAAGTGTACTTTATAGCCTCTAACTTGTGGTTGTGATTGACGTTGGATTGTTATAAATATTGGTGTTGAGTTTGGATGGAAAAGTTAAAAAAATAAGGGGAAGTGTTGCTGGAAATTTTTCCACAGGAGACTCTGACTAGTCTTGGAAAATCTGTTATATATTGGTGTAGAAAAATCCAAATTGAGTTCCACTTATTGCGTTTGAAACTAGATTCAGAGTGCATTCAACCATGAAAATTTCAAAAATTTTCTCAATTCCTATGAATATCCATGATTTTCCAAACTTGACTGAGTTTTCACACCTGTAAAACTCTGTTTTTCTACTTGATGAAGCAGCAACTTGAGACGGGAATTTGACTGATTTATGGACAGAATCTTACAAATGTGTATTTTGGAAAATTGTAGTCCTTTGAGTCTATTTTCCAAGGGTATAAATTTTATAAATTTTGAACTTAAGAAGCTTGCGATATGATTTTTCAAACAGTGTCGCGCAAAAATGGAGAAAATTCTGTTTTCTAAACTTGTTCTTGCTTCCATTTCCAACTTTAAGTTGGAGTTGTTAAACCATTTTGAGTTTGGTTTTATGAGTGGAATTGAGGTTTTCTCACAGCTTTATACCTTTGAGTTGAATAGTGATTGTTGATTGTTTGAGGCCGAGTTTCCCTACTAGCCCTTAGTCATTATTCGAATAGCGCGTAGCATGAAATCCTTATTTGATGGTGTTAAAGGTTTAGTATAAGATGGTAGGACTTATGAAGAAGGATTCTGGCTATAACTTTGGTACCTGGATGGTGAATTTGTGGCTTTTAGACCACTATGCCTTGTTAACCCCTAGATCACTACTTATACGTGAGGTTTCACTTAAAACTAGGGTGTTTTAAAGAACGAGTGGCTTTTCTTCCCGAGTCGCTTGTTGAACGTTTTGACAAGAGTAAACGTTATTATATCACCTTACCATATCCTTGCCTCATTTGAAACCTTATTTTGTCCCATTTAAATTTGTATTTTTTGACTTTAGCATCAAAAGTTTTCCCTTGTGGTTTGAGCAAGGTAGGTGATACTTTTGGACGAAAAGTTTTCACTTGGGGGTTCGACTACTTTATTCAAATGTTTTAAAATGGTGAACTTCTTTAGTTCACTTACCTTATGTATTTGATCACAGGTTTCGAAAGCGAACCCGCGGATCCTTTCACTGAGGAAAGTTAACGTTTTTGAACGCGGTGAGTGTTCCAATTGCATGTTCCCTGCTCATTATTACTAGAAATTTGCTAGACACTGTTAGACCCAAAGACAACCTAAGAGGGGGGGTGAATTAGGTTAATTAAAAAGCTAATCAAGTTAAAGGACACTTTTTGCTCAATATGAAATTTACCCTCTTTTATAAGTGATCACACAATGAATTAATCAATAAAGGAGCTGTAGACACCAAAATTTCATTTATTTAATTCAATTTTAGCTTTATTTGTTATGTAATTCAATTTTAGCTTTATTTTATTCTTGTTTAATTTATTTTATTTTATTGATTAAATGATAGTTAGTGTTTATTTTTGCTTATTTTTAAAAATTAGGTTCACCATTTTTATTTTTAAGATATTTTTTGCATTAAATTTCTAAAAAGGAAAATTTTCACAAAAATATGTTTTAATCCTCTTAGATTCAATTTCTTTAAAATAAATGAATTTTTGCAATGCACTTGCAATTAGGAATTAATATTTTTGTTTACCTAAATTGATTTTGGAAAAAACAAATGTTGGACAAGTGTGTTAAAGGAGTATTAGACAAGTGTCTTGGGTTTTAGCAGAACACATGTAAAGGGAGGGGGGAGGTGGCAAGACACTTGGAAGTTTAGGAAAAATTGGAAGGAAAAAACAAATAAAGGAAAATGGGAAAGGAGAGAGTGGGCGGTAAAGGCGGAAAAAGAAAACAAAAAGCAAAGGAAAAAAAGACTAGGGACGAAGAGGTCTTCGGCTGGGAAGAACAGAGGACAAAGAGGGGGCGGACAAAAAGAAAAAACAGGGGAACTAAGAAAAAAAAAGGGAGGCAACGGGGAAAAGGCAAGAACAGAGCAAGAAAAGAAAGAGGGAAAGCAAAAAAAGGGAAAAGAAGAAATTGAGCATTCTTGGCGGCGGGGGAAAAAGGGAGAGCTGGAACTAGCAAGGGAGGATCTGGGAGAGTAAGAGAGGTAAGGGCGGCGGACGAAGAAAAACAGAGGGGCTGAGTGAGGGTGGAAAAACCAGAAAAAACCAGAAAGAAAGGGAAGGGCTGAGAGGAAGAAGCAAGGAAAAGAGGCAAAAGCTGGGCGGAGGAATTGTAGCTCACTGCCGGCTCCGGAACTTCCCACCATCACCGGCGAACCTTCACCTAGAGAGGGAGTACGCTGTAAGCTATCTTTTCCTTTTAAATTTCAGTTTCTCTTCAAGCACAAACGCTGGAAATCTCAAAGCATGTCTTTTGTGAATTAGTTCATTGCAATGTTTCTGTTGATTATACACAATTTTGAACATACATGCTTTATGTGTTGGTTGTGTGACTCCCCTACTTCTCCCTAAGGCGAACAAAAGGGTATCGGTGAGACGCCTGCCCAGCTCTCGCCAGGACTCGGTACGAGATGAATTTAACTTATGGATAATCAATCGATACTAAAAGTCGGTAATATAAAGAAAGAGTCGCTTCCTTAAAAATATACAAGTCTTACATCACAAGTTACCAAATTACATCAACTTTCCCAAAATATACAACCTCCAAAAGTTGTCTAAACGATTACATTCAAAACCCTAATCAAAAGTCCATCAAGTTGGCTTCTCCAATTCTTTCCATTTCAGCTCCTATTAAGGAAAAAAAAACTAATGGGGTGAGCGAATGCTCGAGAGGCCAAGAAACACACATGCAAACACGTAGTCCAAGTAGCAACAACAATTACACAGTAAGTAAAGCTATAAAGTTCAAGTAATTCACATTTCAAGTAGGAAAAATAAGCAGAAACAATTCAAGGATAAAGTCTGTCAACCACATAAGTATCAAATCCGTAAAAACACCACTTTCTTCAAATCCTGTCACCGTTACACTCCCTTACCGGGCCCGCTCGTCAAGGTTTTGATATTACTCGAGTGTATCATGGCAATACTACGCGAGTATGCCAAGCAAGATCTCTCCAATAGATCAAGTTTCGTGTTTGCTCATGGTTTACTAAGTTTCTCGACCAAGCCCATGCTGGCTCGATTCACAAAGTTAGCCGATGAGTTTGGGCATCCCCCGAGTACGAATATAAGTCGAGGAGGTTCACTCCGCTCGACAACACAACATAAAGTTAGCCGATGAGTTTGGGCGTCCCCCGAGTACGAATATAAGTCGAGGAGGTTCACTCCATTCGACAACACAACATATACCATGATTACCAGTATAGTTTCAAGTATGAGCAAGTCAAATAGCTAGTCGAGTAAAACGAGTAACGAGTCGAGTAAATCAAGTACCACGTCAAGTAAAGAGAGCGAGTGCGATAAAGTACACACTCGTCTCGGCAAGTTACATTCACGTATTCAACTAGATGCATTTCAAGTATTAGGCAACAAGTCATACACTTGACACTCACCAAATCAAAAGTGGGTAAGTGAACAATTAAGTCTTCAGGCGTCCGCTTCGAAATTCTCTTGAAGATCCCCTTGAGCGCCTGAGCAAATAATAATTGACTATCACTCACTATTGCTTACAAACCCCTTGTTAACAAGGAAGAATGTACACTTGTGCAAAACTAAGAAAGTGTCATGAAAGAAAACCCTAATCACTCGAAAATCGAGGTTCAAAAGTAGGGATTTAAAGTCCCAAGATAAACTAGCCTCTACCATGAAATCGAGTTTAAAATAGTGTATCGATCTCAAGAAAGAGTAATGAGTTTACAAAAACTCATTTCTTAAGAAATCGGAAAATTTCAGCTTTAAGTGACAAATTTGGAAAAATCAAATCTTGAGTTTGACATGTCCAAAATGGAAAAATCTACACCGTTGGAAACTAGGTTCGGAGTACTAAAAGTTCCTAGAAGACACTTTCCCAAGATTCTAAGCGAAAAGCACTCATTTTTCAACTCACAGTTTCAGTTCCAATAAGACAGGTTTGAACTAGTCTTGGTTTTGCAGTCATCTTTGGAAATTCGGCATAATTCACAGAAAGTGAATCAGCCCTTGAAATTCATAGCACAATAAGAGTTCCAAACAAGATTTTAAACACGATAAACGGAACTAAATTCGGTGTTTTGAGCATCGAGATATAGCAACTTAAAGTTAGCTGAAATTTGAACACTGATCAGAAATTTTTCAGATTTGAAGAGCAAACTTTGGGGAGTTATTTGGATATCGAAATGGTATTGAAATTACACTAAGTTTGGTACACTTAAACTTCAATATGTGAACTACCTCTATATCAAATTTCACGCAAAAAATCACGTGGGAAGGCAGTTAACAAAACTACCAAAGTTCGAAAAATATTTCAAGGCCAATCTGCCCTCATGCTTTTCTTTCTTTTCCAAACATTTTGCACAATGAAATCAGCCCCAATTCGATCCATTTTTGAAACCAAGGTTCTATAAACATTTAATAAACAATTGACATCAAAATTTTGAAGACAAAACATCCCAAAACAACTCTGACCATTCGGCCAGCAAGAAAGGAAAGACTTTCCAGTTTTCCAGCTTTGTAGCACTTTCAAAATCAGAACACATCTCACTCAATACAAGTTCAAATTGGGAATGGTTGGCGGAGTTGGAAACTAGATTAAAAATTATACATTTCATCAGAAAGAAACATTTCCAAAATCAGTTCACAAGTGAGAGAAAATAGAGCCACAAGATGCAGCTTCTCCATTCCTCTCGGACAGATAATCAGAACAGAACAGTAAATTTGCCGAGTCACTACGGATGACTCAAAATGAACTAGCGGATGATTTTTATACCGTTAGTAAACTACAGATGTCTAGTTTTGAATACCACAAACGGCACTCAGTTTCGAATTTTATACAGAGAAATACGTTCAAACAAAGAGGTACTGTTCGGCTGCCAGATTACCATTTCCAGATTTCTTTCTTTTCGAAAACTCTAGTTTTGAGCAACCAATTGAAACGATTTTTGGTAGACACTTTGCACACACAATACAACATATATCACTCAATTTTACAGTCAAATAACCATCAAAAATTCAAAATCAAAACAGAACATCACAACCAGAAATTCGGCCAGCTTGCACTTCCAATTTTCCTTCGATTTTTCCTTCACTTTCTAACCGTATTCACCTCAAATAACACATAAACAACCACAATCAACTAATTACACCTCAAGCCAGCTATCTATAATCCACCTCAAGACCGGTAGCCTAAAGATTAAAGCAAGAAATGAAACACCTCAAGTCCGCTAGCCTATTTCATGCTTAGGGTTTCAAACCCATGCCATCTAAGCTTGATTCTTGAAGAAAATGGAAAGATTTGAGGAAGGTGAAGGGTTACCTCTTAACCCTTGATGAAACCAGAAATTTATCACCACAAGACCTCCAAGAAACTCTACTAGATGATGTCTTTCTCCAAACTAAAGTTGATCTCCAAGAGATTTTGAAGTTGGTTGCAAATTTGGAAGTGAAATGGAGCAAGATGAAGCAAGATGAAGTGAAGCTTTCTTCTCTTCTTTTCCCTTTGCTGTTCGGCCGACCAAGAGAGGAACAAAAAGAGTGTTTGTTGAGTGTGAAGCTTCTTGTGGAAGATTGGAGGGAAAAAGGTGCAAAAAGGTTTCCAAAGTCAACTCGCAATAGTGCGCGAATAGTGTTTCGGACCACCAATTTTCTCTCTTGTTTGTTTCACGTGTGCACTAATCCTCAAATATAATTCCTTTAATATTATAATTATTCACTCTTAGTAGTTTAGTATAAATTTCTCAAATCTCCACTTAGTCGTTTCGACGCGAAATACGCGAACTTTCGATTCGCGAACGATAAGGCGAAATTTAAAAGAAATTCATGTAACGATAATATAATTAACTAATACTAGGGTAAATAATTATAAAAATAATTATTTTAAGAATAAAAACATGAGTCCTCACAGGTTGAACTGCATTCCCTTGTGTTTCTGACAAATTTTTGGGGCTAGTTATAACATCAATTAAGCAAAGAATCAGTGAATTTTTTTATGCCCATTTGTTGTTCGATGAAATGTCTAATTGGAAGTTCTACTTGAAAGATGGTTCATCTGTGTTTTGCGTGTTAAGAAAACGAATGATCACCAAGTCCATGCTTGTCAAAATAGTTCATTTTCATGGAAGAAAGGAGAGTTTTGAAAGATTCTGACGGGTTTGTTTTGCATCTTTTCTGTTTCTCTTTTGCTTAGTGTTCCTTTTGTATGGACTCAAATTAATGACATGAGACTGTATGAGGGGAGATGCGTGTGAGTTTCATTTTTTCTTTGAGAGTCTGAAGATAAATTTTTCTGGTGTTTGCCGTCTGTGAAGAAGGATGAAATGGCGGTGGATGTTTAGTCTGTTTGGAGAAGATGATAATTTGTTTAAATTCACAATTTCAAGCCCTCCATTTTCCTTTTCTTTGTGATTTAACCCCAGAGTTTTAGAACTTCGTAATTCGACCCCAAACCTTTTTATAATTCTTTCGATTAGGTCCCTATTTTTATGGCATTTGAATCCCTCAAGTTTCCCCTTATTCTGATATAACCAAAAACTTAGAAAAATCTAACTTATTTCGCCCTTTTTAAGTTTAATCCTCTTCTTGCATGTTTTATGTGACTTTTTGGGTAGATTATTTACGGGTTTTAGAGTATAATTAGATCTTAATAATTTTGGTTAGTTTAATATTTTGGTGGGTTTTTGTAAGAAGATGAAGTTTGGGTTAAAAATTATGTTTGTTTGGGTCTAACAAATGGGTTTTGATTAATTTTGGTTGGACTTTGACATGGTTTGGGTAGCCAAAGCCCTTGCATTTTTTTCGATTGGGCTGGAGTAATAAAAGATAGGCTGTTCTGATTTTTTTTAAAGGCTTTCAATTTGGGCTTGGGAGACAAGGCCTAGGTGTTTCGGTTGGACCAATCAATGGACCAGCCCATCCGTTTTCTCTGGATTCTCTGATGGGCCGAAGGTAATATCGGCCCAGGGAAATAAATAAAATGGCCCAGTGGCCTGATTCATCAAGGAACCAGAAAATGAATTTGCAGTATGGTCCCTGTACCTTTAATTAATTATACTATGGCCATAAAAACTTTAGTTTGCTTTCAATTAGGTCCCTAATTTAATTGCAAATAGGTCCCTAAACTTTATTTTTCTTTAAATTTGACCCCGGGATCTTTGTGATAATTATAATTTAACTCCCAAAACTTTATTAATTTTTGCAATTAAGTCCCTGCTTACTTTAATTTCTTAAATGTAGGCTGTTTACGTTCATTTAAATGATTTAATTGATTCAATTTCATGTTTATTTTTCATCTTTTTATGATTATTTGTTAATTAAAGTGGTACCTTAATCATTTTCTTTGTGTTGGAGGGTAGAAAGGAATAAACTCCACTTCATTGGATCACCAATTCAAGGGAGGTATACTCTACTCTTTATTTTGATTTACTTGATCCTATGTGCCCCTATGTGACTTTACGTGCGTAATTGCATGCCTTTTGAATATTTTTATTTCATTTATTTATTTAGTTACTTTAATTGTTTTGATTTTGTATATTTATTTTAATTTAATTTTTAATTATTTAGAAGGCAATTAAATGCAAAAATTGTAATAGTTAGGTTATTATTTTATTTTATTTCATTATTTACCCCTTTAGATTGTAGTTAGGGTTCCCAAATATAATAGTTAGGTCTTTATTTGCTTTGTATATTTTGCATGCTTATGTGTTTACGTATTACTCGCTTTCTTAGGGTCTTGCATCTTGATATCATGCTTATGTCCTATGTGCTATTTGTGATTTGTGAGTTTATTGGCTTTTATCACGTTTTATATGATTTATTTGATTATAATAACTGTATGACGTCACCATGTGAGGATCTGAAAAAAAAATTCCTTATTTTATAATATTTTATCTTATTTTCGCCATCATTTTCTTTACCCTACTTTATTATATTAATTTTTCAGAGATTTTTATGAGTGAATATAGTTTTAAAATCATTTTTCTGGTATAAGTTAGCTCATGTTAATTTGAAAGTGTATTAAGGACGTGGGACCCGCTAGTGCGGTTAGTACGATAAAATTTTGACGATTAGTTGAAATTTTGCATAAAGAGATATTATTCTACAAGGTGTTAAGAGATAATTAGAGATTAGTTAGGTAGATTGGTGTTAGAAGACAAGGAAAATTGGAGTAAACTCTAGAAGGCCAAGTGTCATGAAACCTAAGGATGTTGGACTTTGACCAATTTTCACCTTTACTAAATACAAAAAAAAAAAATTGACAAAACCTTCTTCATTTTTCTTGTGTCTTGGCTGAACCTTTGAGGGAGAGAAAGGGAGAGAAGACTTCATCCTTCACTTCAAGGTAGTTGTGGAGTAAATTTGGGAGGAAAAAGCCAAAGCTACCATCTTTCTTGTGGTTATAAAGTAACTTGCCAAGAAAATCCCTCTTTACTTCTAATAATTGCATAATAGTGGTTTAGGGTTGTTAAGTGTATAGTTTTGTGAGAAATTTCATGAGTTGAAGTGATATTATGGAGATTTTCAGTTTTTATCATGAAATTTCTGCCGATATATGAAGCTTAAAGGTTGGCCATGATTTCCTAGCATTGACATGTGCAATATCTAGTGTTTATGTGTTATTTTACTTTGCCTAAAGAAATTTCCAACTTGGATGCGTAAATTTCAGGTTTAGGGTTTCTAATTTGAGTAAGATTAGGGTTAGCTTTGAAGTTATCAATTGGTTGTAATTGAAAGGTATTGTGGCCCTAACTCAGAGTGAGCTTGGGGTCTCTGCGCGGAGTGAACTTGGGGCCAAGTGGTGTTATGGTTTCGATCATGTGAACGAGTGTAAAGGACAAAGTGCTTTTGAGCATAAGCTATGAATTATGAAATGTTATAGCTTTCAAACCTTTATCATGGTACTTGGAGACAATATATGTATGTCCGGTAGGAATTACAAATGTAGATGATTTACTCTTGGGACTGGCCAGCTCGAGTTGTAAATTATCTTATTTTGGATTCTTGTACCCGAATACGAAAGAGATGAAAGCCTAGGTTAGAAATGACTTGGGCAAACTAGAAATGTGATTTTATGGAACTTCGTGTGATGGGTTAGGGTGTCATTAAGTATGATTAATCCTGTCTAAGATATGAACTGTGTTATTCTCGTAGAGTACGGACAGAGCCCTAGAGGGGGAGACGCACCTAGTTCTAACCATGAGGGAGAGTCCGTTAGCCCAGTTGGGAACTAGATTAAAGCTCGTTTGAGTCATGTTTTGGTTCCGTGTGAAGGGTAGTTAGGGGTAAAGCTCTCAGTTAGTTGCTTTTGTACTTTTGGCCTAGTTTGTATATAGTACTTTTGATGACCCCTGTAGACACCAAAATTTCATCATTTTATTTTTATTCATTTTTATTCACAAATTTTTTTTAGTTTAATTTATTTTGTTTTTTTCTTGAGGAAAATCATTTTTAAAAAAAAATCAGAAAAAAAGAAAATTAGAAAGAAAGAAAGAAAAACAAAAAGAAAAAAGAGAGAGAAAAGAAAAAAGAGCTAAAAAGAAAAGAAAAATCAAATCAGAAAAAAAAAGAAAAAATATTCCGGAGCAAGCTCAAGAATTGCAGCGGTTATTTGCCCATTTTTTATTCCTTTTGCATTTTTTTTCTTTTATCCCTCCAAATCCAGTACAGGCCACCTCACCCCAACAAAGATGATTCCAGAAGCAAGAATCATCAGACGGCTCTCAAAATGACATAAGAAATGCAGCTTCATCCCCCACCCTTGCTGTGAGGGTTTAGGGAGTGGAGTTCCCTATCAAAGGATCATAGATGCAGCCAACAAAAGGAGGACAATCTGTTGGCGGCTGGAGAGAGAGCTAGAATTAAAGTAAGAAGGGGGCGTCGGAACAAGAAAACTAGGGAGAGTAAAGAAAAAACGAGGAAAGCCCAGAACGAAAAGCAACGAGAGGAAGAATCTGGAACAAGCCGAGAGAGGAAAGTGAGGGAGGAAACCAGAAAAATTGAGGAAGGATTAGCTAGGGGAAAGACTAGAAGCTGAGGAAAAACAGCAAGGAGCTAGAGGAGGAAAAGTGTCTTCGGCTGGGGAAAGGAACAGGAAAAAAAGAAAGCTAAAGGGGATTCTTGGCGGCTGGAAAAGAGACCGAAGGTCGGCAAGAAAAGAGAAAAGCTGGAACCAAGAAGGAGGAGAAATCAGAGGAGTTTCGAGCTGGGCGAGCTTCGGCCAAGAGAGAAAGCCGAGAGGGAAAGAAAAAGCTGAAAAAACTAAAACGCTTTTCCGGATCAGGTTCTCCCTTTCTTTTCTTTCGCTCGCTGATCTTGCCATTTCAGTTTCTTGTTCCTTTTTCAGCCCACTGCTCCTGTTTGATTCGGGACTTGTTTGAGTTGGGACTTGTTTGAGTCGTTTTTGTCTGAATTTTGTTTTGGCTAACTGAAGATAAGTTGCAGAAATTTTTGCCGAAGATTTACATGTTTGAATGTCGAATTTCTGTGGTTTTGATGTTTGAGATCATAGTTTTGCTGTTTGGTTGAGAAGCTGGCCGTGCTTGGATAAAAAATTACATCTGATAAACACTACAAGTGTAGCTAATTGTGACTGGAAAAATTTCAGAATGTTTTTCGATGTCTGCTGTCTCCATGTTTCTTCTTTCGTTCGTTCATATGCTCCCGTAGCTGTCTTCTTGCGTTCCTATGGAATCTTGTTGATCTGTTAAGAGCTTGTTTGAGAGATTTTGGTTTACCATGAAACGAGACTCTCATTGCTGTTTTCCTTTGCAAAGCATGTGCGAATGTTAGTCAAATAAGTGATTTTCTGTAGAATAATCCAAAATGGGCACAAATCTTTGAATGCTAGAGTTTGCAAACTTTTCCTATGCTGGTTTTCGTTTCTCGTATGTAATGAAGTAAATGAAGGAGCTTAATAAGAACTCGGGTTAGGTTCTGTTAAATTTTGCCGTGCATGTAGTGGTCGAAATCTCAAAGTGGTAGAAAGTTGAAGGATTTGTCCAGGTTTGCATGTTTTGTTTGTCCAACTGTTGTGCTTGAATCTAAAAAGTTGAGCTGTTAAGGGGCGTTGGATGATGGTTTTCATTGGTTTTGTTTGAAGTCTTGTATGAAGTCTGTCTTTGAAAGCTTAGAATTGCAGAAAAGCTTCAGGAGTTGCCGAAATATTTTGTTGCCAAAACATGGAAACTAAGTTGCAGAAGATTTTCTTCAGCTTTGGCATGCCTTTCTCCTCTCAAATTTTGCGTTTGAACATAAGAAATGCTTGGTAAATTTGCTACTTTGGCTCAAGTTGTTGTTGGTGGAGTCGTTAGTAATGTTTGGATAGAAAAAACTTGGATCAGAAATCATGAAAATGGCAACGAAAAAAACGTAGCAGAGCTTCGACTAAGTTGTATGAATTTTTGGAGGTGCTTTCTTCTTCTTTTGTTGCATGCTCAGCCGTGTGTACATGATTTCTTTTATGAAGTTTAATGACTTTTGAGTTGGAGGCCTTGTTTAAGTTTTTGGTTTGCCAATAAGATGCACTTGCAGAAACCCAGCAACTAGAAATGAAAAAGAAAGCTTCTTCGTAAGCTCATGCATGCAATACTTCCCAAAATCACACTTTTGACCCCCTGATTTGCATTTATTGCTATGATGGCCCGGAAAATTGGTAAAACTGATCCATTTGGTCCCATTGAAATGTTATTGTTAGATTGGTATGTTTTAATATAATCACTTGGATAAATTATTTATGATTTTGGGATGAATTTTGAGGTTTAATGAGTTTTGATAGATTTTTGGTTTGATTTTTATTTTTAATAAAATTTTGGTAATTTTTTATGTTTAATTTTTATGAATAGGTTTCCATTCGCCTTTTGTAAAGTTTTGGCATTTGATTTTGATAGGTTTCATCTTAAGCCATCAATTTTAGTACTTTAGACCCTTCAAACTTTTTAATTATTTTAATTAGGCCCGTGTTTGCTTTAATTTTATACACATTGGTGGTTTATTCCGTGTTTAATTTTCATTTCGTGTTTAATGTTCACTTTTGTGTTTAATTTTCGTTTCATGTAATTATTTGTTAATTAAAGTGATGCCTTGACCCTTTTTATTATTTTGGAGGGTAAATAAGTAAATTCGTGTCATTAGGGCCCCAACTCGAGAGAGATACACTCTATCCCTTATTTTTCGCTTTATTTGACCCTATGTGCACTTATGTGATTTCATGTGTTTAATTGTATGCCTTTTGAATGTTTTTCTTTAATTTATTCATTTTAGTTACTTAATTTAGTATATTTATTCTATTTTAATTTTTGGCTATTTGTAAGGCATTTAAACGCCAAAATTGTAATAGTTAGGTATTTATTTTATTTCTTTTATTTTTCCCCTTAGATTGTAGTAGGGTCCCCCCTGATGTAATAGTTAGGGCTTTATCTGCTTTATTTTTGCTTTGTGTGATTTGCATGCCTATGTGCTATGTGTTACCGCTTTCTTAGGGCCTTGCATCTAGATATCATGATTATGTGTTACGTGATTATGTGATATTATGTGTTTACATGTTTTATTAAGTTTACATGAATAAATTAGTTATAATTAATGTATGACGTGATATCACACTAGTCCAACGCTAGTTGTGATCCCTTTTACGATTCCACACTAGTCCAACGCTAGTTGTGGCCCTGTTTCTCGCTTTCTCACTAGTCCAATGCTAGTGAGAACTTGTAGACATGGGTTAGTCCAATGCTAGACCCTTAGGAACCATTCATACGTTAGATCATGATTGTGTGATAAAATCACTTCATCTCATGCATGTTTTTTCACTTTTTAGGGTTTTTACCATTTCGCATGATACTTTCCTTATATATGTGCATCCTTTATCCCATACCCCCCCTGTATATATTTTTTCCTCATATTCCCTTTATACACATATCCCTTATCCCACACTTTCCCCCTTTATATATCCCTTATCCATATTCCTTATTTTATATTTTTCTTTATATCCTATGCATGAGTTATGACATTAGATTTGCATTTCATTTAGGAAAATTAGAGATAGGTTAGTACATTTGCTTGCTTAGATAGAAATAACCCCTCGAATATGGGATATGGACGAGTTTGGCTTTCTAACCTTAGCACGCTCATATTCCCTCTATAAAAGGGAAAATTGAGTCACGAGTATTATTCTCCCCGTATCCGATATGATGCATCCCTTTAGATCATGTATTCGTATATAATTATTTTATTTTTCTTTTGTTTTTCTTTTCTTTTCACTTCTCTTTGAGTCTCATATTTTTGCACAATTAGTGACTTCTTTGAAAATTTACTTTTGGGGGTCGCAATTAATGCGGTTTACATCAAATAATTTCGAAGAAATATTCTGACCCCGATAATTAGGTCTAGATTTGCATTCATGTAAATACTTCCAAAATGTGATAAATTTTTAGGTTAAAATAAGAAAATCTTTGACTAAATCACGCAACTAGCCTTGGCTAGGTTGAGAGGGTGCCTTGGATTTTTATCCTTGCCTTCCCTCTCTTCAAATGTGACTCCCGAATCTTTTTCTCTGATTTTCGTAGACTTAGGAGTCGTTTAAAAAGGGTTTTCCATAATTTTATTTAAAAAGTTCATTTTATGTGACTTGGTACACCTTAATTCAATACCAAATGGCGACTCCGATTTTTTATTCAAAAACCCTTTTTAAACTATAATTTGTGCCAAAAAATCGTCGCACTTTCAAACCTCCATTTAGGCTCTTTTCATTTTCTTTATTTTCTTTAAAATAAAAAATTCACATTTTTCAAATCAAATTAAATCAAAATCCATTTTCTTATAAAACTCCTTATTTTCTTATTTTTCAAAAATGGGGCGCGACAACCCCGATACTTTCATGGGATTCCTTTTGCATGTATCTGACTGACTGCTACTGTGTGATTTGCCTGATAAAGTTGTGTTATATGTATATTTGCCTTTTGAGTTGTGTCAACTTTTGTCACTTGTACCTGCATACATTTGTTTTAATATTGTATTCGCGCTTCGACCCTAGACTGGTTAAACCAAATGGAGGTTACTCATAGTGGACGAGGCCAGGGGTGCGGACGTAGGCAACCCTCGAATGAAGGGGAAAATCGGGAACCAATGCCTGAACCTATAGTGGATCCTAACGTTCAGATAGCTGCCGCTATCCAGCGCATGACCGACCTTTTGGCTCACGTAGTAGAACATCAGGGCCAAAATCCTGTTAATCAGCCGGAAAACCCTGGTAATCATGTAGAGGGTGAGGATAGAGCCATTGAACGATTTCAGAAGTTCTCCCCACCGAAATTCCTTGTAGGACCAGACCCTGACGTGGCCGAGATGTGGTTGGAGAAGATTATCGATATTTTTGCCGCGTTGCGCTATACTGAGGAGAGACAGGTGACATTTGCTGTCTTCCAACTGGAGGGAGCAGCCCGTTCTTGGTGGAATGTAATAAGACTGAAATAGGAAAGAGAACAAACACCGAGGACGTGGGTGAACTTCACGAGAGAATTCAATGCGAAGTATTTCCCACCTCTAATTCAGGAAAAGAAAGAAGATGAGTTCATTAGGCTTTGCCAGGGAGCTCAGACTGTCGCCGAATATGAGAGCCAGTTCACTAGGTTGTCTAAGTTCGCACCCGAACTAATTGTGACTGAGCAAAGGAGAATAAGCCATGGAGAAAGCTCAACGAGTTGAAAGCGCGAAGTTACAAGCGAAGAAAAGGGCTATTCCTGAAAGTTGCGTAGGACAAGAGGATATGAGCACACCTCCCAAGTTTGGAAAGGGAACTAAAGCAGTAAGATTTCCGGGGATATCAAGAGGTGCCTCACAGGGAGGCTCGGTCTTTGCTTCCCGTGGTCCCTGCAGGTACTGTGGGAAGCCGAATCACACGGAAAATGTTTGCTGGAAGAAAGGAAGAAAATGCCTACGTTGCGGGAGTGCAGATCAACAAATCACTAATTGCCCAGGCCTATCTCGAGAAGGGAGTGGGAACCGACAGTCAACCAAGACCAACCCTGACCAGTCGAAGGGGGAAGGGATTGGACCGAAGGTGTCAGCTCGGGTGTATTCTCTAGAGCAACATCAAGTCCCTGACTCGTCTAAGGACGTGGAAGGTAAGATTCTTGTATTCCACCGTTTGACCACAAGTATAGTGTATAAGAATTGCGATTTGGGTCGGACGAGGAAACTATACTAGAGAATCTAATAAGCCTGGCCAGTAAAGGGGTACGGATTGGTTAGGTAAGTATGATGCTCAACTTGACTGTAAGAAGGAAGTGGTAATATTTCGTATACCGGGGAAGGCGATGATAAGAAATTTCGATGACGAAATTCTTTTAAGGGGGAGAGAGTGTGAGGATCCGAAAAAAAAAATTCCTTATTTTATATTATTTTATCTTATTTTCGCCTGCATTTTCTTTACCCTACTTTATAATATTAATTTTCCAGAGATTTTTATGAGTGAATATAGTTTTAAATTCATTTTTCTGGTATCAGTTAGCTCATGTTAATTTGGAAGTGTATTAAGGACATGGGACCCGCTAGTGTGGTTAGTGCGATAAAATTTTGACGATTAGTTGAAATTTTCCATAAAGGGATATTATTCTATAAGGTATTAAGAGATAATTAAGGATTAGTTAGGTGGATTGGTGTTAGAAGACAAGGAAAATTGGAGTAAACTCTAGAAGGCCAAGTGTCATGAAACCTAAGGATGTTGGACTTTGACCAATTTTCACCTTTACTAAATACAAAAAAAAAAAAAAAATTTGACCGAACCTTCTTCATTTTTCTCGTGTCTTGGCTGAACCTTTGAGGGAGAGAAAGGAAGAGAAGACTTCATCATTCACTTCAATTTCTTGCTTCAATCTTGAATTTCAACCATAACTTTTGCAAATCACTCCATAAAAGTGCTAGCCAAGGTAGTTTCCAAGGTAGTTGTGGAGTAAATTTGGGAGGAAGAAGCCTAAGCTACCATCTTTCTTGTGGTTATAAGGTAACTTGCCAAGAAAATCCCGCTTTACTTCTAATAATTGCATAATAGTGGTTTAGGGTTGTTAAGTGTGACAGCCCCACAATACACACAAGTAAGGTTACCACAATAGCCCTTCCATTAGGCTCCAAAATCATCCAAGTATAACACAAGTGCAATAGTACAAGCAAATATCCATTTTGAAGACAAAAGCTAAATGGCAGATTTGGCATCTCGTAGTATTTTAGTCATAACCAGAGCTATGGTTATCGAATCGGGGTGACCCTTATACCATTTCGAAGCTAAGACAGGGGGGAACAACTTTCATGAAGGCCACCTAACCTAATTTATAGTTTATCTAAGTCGAATTTGCCAATCACAGATCCAAAAGTTTATGATCAGTCTGGTTGTCAGCACTGACTTTAACCGGCAATAACTCAGGCTACACAACTCCGTTTGGGGTGTTTTCAGAGGCTTTGGAAATCTAAAATATAGGGCTACAAGTTTTGTGTTTTGGCCAAAAGCTAATTGGATACGAATCAGGGTGAAAAATGCAGCCCAAACTGGTGAATTCACAAAACTGTTTACGAATTGCAGCTTGTGGCAGTCAGGGTATTTCGGTCATTTCACATCCTACCATGCTCCGATTGTGCTGAAATTTTACCAGTAGCTAGCTAACTCAAATACCTACAACTTTAATGTTTTGAGCAAGGGATGATTCGGTCTTCCTCAAGGACGAACATACAGTGCAAAAAACAGGACAGATTACTACCACATATAACCCTAAGCTGGAATCTTGTGTACAAATCTGAAATTTTCCGCAAGTAACCACAATTAACACACACTAGCTCCAATTCTATACCATATTAAGCCATCAATTCAAGCCAACTATGATCATCATATGAAAACAGAAAAATTCCCAAGAAAATAAGAAATTCACCTAACTTCACTTCAATCCATGAAATCATCTACAAAACAAGCTATTTAACTACTACAAGCCACTAATTCACCATTTATTATGAACAAAAGTTAAGTTCCAAGCAAAAATACCTTAACCTCAAGAAAGATAGCAACTTAGAGCTTTCCTTTGCAAAATCACTCCACAAGCACCTTCAATCTCACTTAATAA
This sequence comes from Coffea humblotiana, assembly GCA_023065735.1. Taxonomy (NCBI): domain Eukaryota; kingdom Viridiplantae; phylum Streptophyta; class Magnoliopsida; order Gentianales; family Rubiaceae; genus Coffea; species Coffea humblotiana. The sequence continues at coordinate 27,903,144 of CM041218.1, forward strand.
GCGATTTCTACGGAGGAATTCAGATTTTTATCGGTTGGTTTTCAAGATTTGGACAAGAAATTGAAGCCAATGGTTGAAACTCTCTCTCTCTCTTTCCCTTCAAGTTTCAGCCAAGAGGATGCTAAAATGAAGATGATTTTGGTCAAAATTAGCTTTTGGTAAAGTTAAGGAAAAGTTAGGCAAAACTTGGCCCAATCCCGTCGCAACACGTGGCACTTTTGGATTTCTTTCTTATCCTTTAGCTTACTACTGACCAAATACCTAACCAACCTCTAATTATCACTTAGCACCTAGTAATTTAATGCCTTACTGCACAACTTAACCTAATTGGCCGAATTTCTCTCACTTAACGCACTAGCGGGTTCCACATCCGCTATTCGCTCCAAATCTCTCGTGAACTCACTTATACTAGAAAAATGGTTTAAAAACTATATTTAGTTATAAAATATATGTAAAATGAATATAATAAAGAAAAAAAAATGTGTGCACGAAAATCGATAAAACCCTAAAACCCTAAAATCGGATTTTTTTTTCGAGTTCTCACACTCTCTCCTCCTTAAAGAAATTTCGTCCTCGAAATTTTCTTATCAACGAGATCTAGCAAAATCTAAGGTAACCAACGGATCGTACCTTCTACGTCCTCAGACGAGTCAGGGACCTGATGTGGCTCTAGGCAATACACCTGAGCCGGTACTTTCATTTCAGTCCCTTCCCCCTTTGATTGTCCAGGGTTGGTCTTGGTTGGTTGCTGGGTCCCTTTCCCTTTGCGCAGTCGTGCTGGGCAGTTAGCAATCCGATGATCGGCGCTTCCACATCGCAGGCATTTTCCCTCTTTCTTCCAACAATTCTCCTCCGTGTGATTTGGCCCTCCGCAATATCCACAGGGACCACGAGTAGCAAAAACCGATCCTTCCTGTGAGGCACCTCTGGACACCTCCGGTAGTCGTACTCCCCCGTTTCCCCTTCCAATCTTAGGAGGTGTATTCTTATCCTCTTGTTCCGAGCCACTCCCAGGAAATCCCCTTTTCTTAGCTTTGAAGTTTCGCACTTGTAGCCTAGCATCCTCGACTCGTTGAGCCTTCTCCACTGCGTCACTAAAGGCATCAATTCGGGCTACTGCTAAGTCCTTCTGGATCTCAACATTTAAACCCTGAATAAAACGTCTTATTCGCCTCTGCTCGGTCATGATTAGATCGGGGGCAAACTTAGACAATCGAGTGAATTGGCTCTCGTACTCGGCTACAGTTTGAGTTCCCTGGCGGAGTCTTATAAATTCCTCCTCTTTCTTTTCTTGCACTAGAGGAGGGAAAAACTTAGCGTTGAACTCCCTCATGAAATTCACCCACGTCCTTGGGATCAATTCTCGTTCCCACTTCTGCCTTATAACGTTCCACCAAGAACGGGCTGCTCCTTCCAGTTGAAAAATAGCAAAAGTCACTTGCCGCTCCTCCGTATAGTGCAAGGCGGCAAAAATATCTACCATTTTCTCCAACCACCTTTCGGCCACATCAAGGTCTGGCCCTCCAAGGAATTTTGGTGGGGAAAACTTTTGAAATCTTTCAAGGGCTCTATCCTCGCCCTCTACATGGTTACCAGGGTTTCCAGGTTGAGGATTAGAGTTTTGGCCTTGGTGTTCCACTACCTGGGCCATACGCTGGATAGCAGCGGCTACTTGAGCATTTGGGTCGACCCTAGGTTCAGGATTTGGTTCAGGTCTTGGTTCCCAGTTACCCATTTCATTCGAGGGTTGCTTACGTCCGCGCCCACGACCTCTTCCACTACGAGTACCCTCCATAGGTCTAACCAATCTAGAGTCGAAAAGCGAATACAATATTAAATCAAATATATGCAGGCACAAATAACAAAAGCAGACACAACTCAAAAGCAAATATACATATAACATCATTTTATCAGGCAAATCATATAGTAGCAGTCATTCAAATACGAGCAAAAGAAATCCCATGAAAATATTGGGGTTCTCCATAATACAATATATAAATTAAGCCCAAAAGTGCGAAACAACTAACTAAGAGCTTCTTCCCTCTCGTGACTACCCTTACACGGGGTCAAACATGGCTCATCTCCAACCTCTCCACGAGCTCTGCCCAAAACTTACAAGAATAACATGGTTTATATCTTAAACAGGCGAACCGCACTTAATGAAACCCTAATATATCACTCAAAGTGCCATAGAATCACATTTCTAGTCTGCCCAAGTCATTTCTAACCTAGGCTCCCACCTCATTCGTATTCGGGAACAAAAATCCAAAATAAGATAATTCACAACTCGAGCCGGCCGGTCCCAAGAGTAAATCATCCTTATTAAACATTCCTACCCGACATACCTACCTATCTTCCTCAAGTCCCATGATAAAGATCTTTACACTTATAACACACACGGTTCATAACTTATGCCCAAGAAGAGCACTAAATCCTTTAAATACATTCACAAAATCAGGACCATAACACCACTTGGCCCAAGATCACTTCGCGCAGAGACCACGCAACGTGGCTCTGATACCAACTGTGACAGCCCCACAATACACACAAGTAAGGTTACCACAATAGCCCTTCCATTAGGCTCCAAAATCATCCAAGTACAACACAAGTGCAATAGTACAAGCAAATATCCATTTTGAAGACAAAAGCTAAATGGCAGATTTGGCATCTCGTAGTATTTTAGTCATAACCAGAGCTATGGTTATCGAATCGGGGTGACCCTTATACCATTTCGAAGCTACGACAGGGGGGAACAACTTTCATGAAGGCCATCTAACCTAATTTATAGTTTATCTAAGTCAAATTTGCCAATCACAGATCCAAAAGTTTATGATCAGTCTGGTTGTCAGCACTGACTTTAACCGGCAATAACTCAGGCTACACAACTCCGTTTGGGGTGTTTTCAGAGGCTTTGGAAAGCTAAAATATAGGGCTACAAGTTTTGTGTTTTGGCCAAAAGCTAATTGGATAGGAATCAGGGTGAAAAATGCAGCCCAAACTGGTGAATTCACAAAACTGTTTACGAATTGCAGCTTGTGGCAGTTAGGGTATTTCGGTCATTTCACATCGTACCATGCTCCGATTGAGTTAAAATTTTACCAGTGGCTAGCTAACTCAAATACCTACAACTTTCATGTTTTCAGCAAGGGCTGATTCGGTCTTCCTCAAGGACGAACATACAGTGCAAAAACAGGGCAGATTACTACCACATGTAACCCTAAGCTGGAATCTTGTGTACAAAGCTGAAATTTTCCGCAAGTAACCACAATTAACACACACTAGCTCCAATTCTATACCATATTAAGCCATCAATTCAAGCCAACTATGATCATCATATGAAAACAGAAAAATTTCCAAGAAAATAAGAAATTCACCTAGCTTCACTTCAATCCATGAAATCATCTACAAAAACAAGTTATTTAACTACTACAAGCCACTAATTCACCATTTATTATGAACAAAAGTTAAGTTCCAAGCAAAAATACCTTAACCTCAAGAAAGATAGCAACTTAGAGCTTTCCTTTGCAAAATCACTCCACAAGCACCTTCAATCTCACTTAATAAGCGATTTCTACGGAGGAATTCGGATTTTTATCGGTTGGTTTTCAAGATTTGGACAAAAAATTGAAGCCAATGGTTGAAACTCTCTCTCTCTCTTTCCCTTCAAGTTTCAGCCAAGAGGATGCTAAAATGAAGATGATTTTGGTCAAAATTAGCTTTTGGTAAAGTTAAGGAAAAATTAGGCAAAACTTGGCCCAATCCCGTCGCGACACGTGGCACTTTTGGATTTCTTTCTTATCCTTTAGCTTACTAATGACCAAATATCTAACCAACCTCTAATTATCACTTAGCACCTAGTAATTTAATGGCTTACTGCACAACTTAACCTAATTGGCCGAATTTCTCTCACTTAACGCACTAGCGGGTCTCACATCCGCTATTCGCTCCAAATCTCTCGTGAACTCACTTATACTAGAAAAATGGTTTAAAAACTATATTTAGTTATAAAATATATGTAAAATGAATATAATAAAGAAAATAAAAAAAATGTGTGCACGAAAATCGATAAAACCCTAAAACCCTAAAATCGGATTTTTTTTTCGAGTTCTCACATTAAGTGTATAGTTTTGTGAGAAATTTCTTGAGTTGAAGTGATATTATGGAGATTTTCAGTTTTTATCATGAAATTTCTGCCCATATATGAAGCTTAAAGGTTGGCCATGATTTCCTACCTTTGACATGTGCAATATCTAGTGTTTATGTGTTATTTTACTTTGCCTAAAGAAATTTCCAGCTTGGATGCATAAATTTCAGGTTTAGGGTTTCTAATTTGAGTAATATTAGGGTTAGCTTTGGAGTTATCAATTGGTTGTAATTGAAGGGTATTGTGGCCCTAACTAAGTGTATTTAATAGCTTGTGGTTTGTATGTGGAATTGTGGCTGAATGAAAATGCGTTTGGGTATGGATGTTAGGATGGAAAAAATAAAGAAATTTAGGGAAAATGCCGTCCGATTTTTGAGACCGTTTGGTTCCTTCGAGTTTAGGTTGATTTTGGTAGAAATGAAGGGCTCTTGGGTTGTCTGTGTCCCTAGATCTGCATGTTTCCTTTTCGCCCCAAAATCACCTTTTGTATCATTGCATTAGTGGTTAACTTGATTAGGAATACGACTCGTAATCGATCCTCAATTGTATATTCCGTTCACTGGGTTTCCGGGTATGGGAACCAACATTGTTTATCCTTGGTTGTTCTTAGGACGTGTCGGCGATCAAGGGCATTCCTTAGGAGGAAACTTTTGAAGTTATCCTTGCTTGAACTGGTGAGTGTACCACTCGCATGACTTGTTGCCTAATTGTTTTACCTGTACCTGCAATATGTGATTTGAATGACTGTAACACCCGCTTAATTCTGGACGAGACGAGGGTGTACTTCGTCTACACCCTCGTCTCTCTTGCTTATTTGTCGAGTCACTGTATATGCTTGAACCTGTTACTTGTGCCTGTTATAAGCTTGAACCTGTTACCTGTGCCTGTTATGATGTCGTTTGGAGGCTTGTATCCAACGACCTTCCTGTGAAATCTGAGCTCAGCCTCATTGGTAGTTAATTGAATCGAGCCAGCCAGGGGCTTGGTCGAGGAAAATTGACAAGCCATGAGGGCCTGTTTCTTGGGAATCTTTGGGTATTGGAAACTCTGGATTCCTGGTATACGCGAGTATTACCATTCCTGTTCCTGTTTGGCGTTCGGGCCCAACAAGGGGTATGTTTGGTGAACGGGATTTGGCGTAAGAGGGGTCTACGGACATGTTTGTTTCATTAAACGTTGACGGAGGGTCAACGAGTTTGGATCAAGTACTGCAACGGAAATTTGGCTCTTGAGAGCTATTTGTATCCTTTCTATTTGAGGTGTTTGTTCATTTCTTTATTTGGTGTGTATATGATTGATTAAAAGGATGATCTATGATTCTTGACTGCTTGTACTTCTGGTACCTCACAGAGCGCAAGCTCACCCCCGTTACTTTTGTTTTTCTTACAGGAGCAATATTTTGGAAACCATGATTTTGAAGAAAAGAGTAGAGCTAATTATAGTTATAGTTTTGATTAAGCTTCTCTGAAATGGCAAAACCCTAATTGTACTTTGATCACTTGTGAATATTCCGACTTGTATTGCTAGTTAAACTGTTGAACCTTCCAATGTATATATCTCTAAGTGTTTAACCATGTAAATTAAGTGTACTTGTTTGAGATGGTACTTTTATTTGGCTTTGGTGAACTCTTCTTGTATCCGTTGGGAAACCGGGTGAGTGCAGAACTTGAACGAGGAAGAAAAACAATTATGGCGGGAAGTGACTGTACCAAATCCGGCCGTGTATCCGGCCAGATCCTGGCCGGTTTGACAAGGGACGTTGATCATTTTTGTTTCGAGCCACTGCCTTGAATCCGGCCGAAAATCCGGCCAGAAAGTGGCCGGATTATGACGTGGCACCTGTTCCTTTCCGTTTTCGTTGGAGCGTTCAATCGAAGTTCTATTGCACCGTTTGAGTTAGCTAGTTCCATTTCAGACCGTTCATGTTCTCGAAGTTCTTTCGCACATCTGTGGGGTTTTCGTGTGTTTCAGTTTAGTAGTCCTAGCGAGAGCCAGGCAGGGCGTTCACTAACCCTTAGGGTACGCTCTAGGGGAAGGTGGGGCTGTCACAGTTGGTATCAGAGCTACTTTGCATGGTCTCTACCCGGAGTGAGATTGGGGCCAAGTGGTGTTATGGTCTCGATCATGTGAACGAGTGTAAAGGACTAAGTGCTTTTGAGTATAAGCTATGAATTATGAAATGTTATAGGTTTCAAGCCTTTATCGTGGTACTTGGAGACAATAGATGTATGTCCGGTAGGAATTACAAATGTAGATGATTTATTCTTGGACCTAGCCAGCTCAAGTTGTGAATTATCTTATTTTGGATTCTTGTACCCGAATACGAAAGAGATGAAAGCTTAGGTTAGAAATGACTTGGGCAAACTAGAAATGCGATTCTATGGAACTTCGTGTGATGGGTTAGGGTGTCATTAAATCCTGTCTAAAATATGAACAGTGTTATTCTCGTAGAGTACGGACGGAGCCCTAGAGAGGGAGACGCACCTAGTTCTAACCATGAGGGAGAGTCCGTTAGCCCGGTTGGGAACTAGGTTAAAGCTCCTTTGAGTCATGTTTTGGTTCCGTGTGAAGGGTAGTTAGGGGTAAAGCTCTCAGTTAGTTGCTTTTGTACTTTTGGCCTAGTTTGTATATAGTACTTTTGATGACCCCGATACTTTCATGGGATTCCTTTTGCTTGTATCTGACTGACTGCTACTGTGTGATTTGCCTGATAAAGTTGTGTTATATGTATATTTGTCTTTTGAGTTGTGTCAACTTTTATCACTTGTACCTGCATACATTTGTTTTAATATTGTATTCGCGCTTCGACCCTAGACTGGTTAAACCAAATGGAGGGTACTCGTAGTGGACGAGTCCGGGGGCGCGGACGTAGGCAACCCTCGAATGAAGGGGGAAATCGGGAACCAATGCCTGAACCCAATCCTGAACCTAGAGTGGATCCTAACGTTCGGGTAGCTGCCGCTATCCAGCGCATGACTGACCTTTTGGCTCACGTAGTAGAACATCAGGGCCAAAATCCTGTTAATCAGCCGGAAAACCCTGGTAATCATGTAGAGGGTGAGGATAGAGCCCTTGAACGATTTCAGAAGTTCTCCCCCCCGAAATTTCTTGGAGGACCAGACCCTGACGTGGCCGAGATGTGGTTGGAGAAGATGATCGATATTTTTGCCGTGTTGCACTATACTGAGGAGAGGCAGGTGAAATTTGCTGTCTTTCAACTAAAGGGAGCAACCCGTTCTTGGTGGAATGTAATAAGACTGAAATAGGAAAGAGAACAAACACCGTTCTTTTTGCCGTGTTGCACTATACTGAGGAGAGGCAGGTGAAATTTGCTGTCTTTCAACTGAAGGGAGCAACTCGTTCTTGGTGGAATGTAATAAGACTGAAATAGGAAAGAGAACAAACAACGAGAACGTGGGTGAATTTCATGAGGGAGTTCAACGCGAAGTATTTCCCACCTCTAATTCTGGAAAAGAAAGAAGATGAGTTCATTAGGCTTTGCCAGGGAGCTCAGACTGTCGCCGAATATGAGAGCCAGTTCACTAGGTTGTCTAAGTTCGCTCCCGAACTAATTGTGACTGAGCAAAGGAGGATAAGGCGCGGAGAAAGGTCAACGAGTTGAAAGCGCGAGCTTACAAGTTAGAACCTTCCAGGCGAAGAAAAGGGCTATTCCTGAAAGTGGCGGAGGACAAGAGGATATGAGCACACCTCCCAAGTTTGGAAAGGGAATTGGAGGAGTAAGATTTTCGGGGATATCAAGTGTGCCTCACAGGGAAGCTCAGCCTCTGTTCCCGTGGTCCCTGCGGGTACAGTAGGAAGCCAAATCATACGGAGGATGTTTGCTGGAAGAAAGGAAGAAAATGCCTACGTTGCGGGAGTGCAGATCATCAAATCGCTAATTGTCCAAGCCGATCTCGAGAAGGGAGTGGAAAGTGACAGTCAACCAAGACCAACCCTGATCAGTCGAAGGGGGAAGGGACTGGACCGAAAGTGTCGGCTCTGGTGTATTCCCCAGATCAACATCAAATCCCTGACTCGTCTGAGGACGTGGAAGGTAAGATTCTTGTATTCCACCATTTGACAACTAGTATAGTGTATAAGAATTGCGATTTGGGTAGGACGAGGAAACTATACTAGAGAATCTAATAAGCCTGGCCAGTAAAGGGGTACGGATTGGTTAGGTAAGTATGATACTCAACTTGACTGTAAGAAGAAAGTGGTAAAATTTCGTATACCGGGGAAGGCGATGATAAGAAATTTCGAGGACGAAATTCTTTTAAGGGAGAGAGAGTGTGAGGATCCGAAAAAAAAATTCCTTATTTTATATTATTTTATCTTATTTTCGCCTGCATTTTCTTTACCCTACTTTATTATATTAAATTTTCAGAGATTTTTATGAGTGAATATAGTTTTAAAATCATTTTTCTGGTATCAGTTAGCTCACTGCAATTTGGAAGAGTATTAAGGACGTGGGAGGAAACTTTTGAATTTATCCTTACTTGAATTGGTGAGTGTACCACTCGCATGACTTGTTGCTTAACTGTTTTACCTGTACCTGCAATATGTGACTTGAATGACTGTAACACCTGCTTAATTCTGGACGAGACGAGGGTGTACTTCATCACACTCGTCTCTCTTTCTTATTTGTCGAGTCACTGTATATGCTTGAACCTGTTACTTGTGCCTGTTATAAGCTTGAACCTGTTACCTGTGCCTGTTATGATGTCGTTTGGAGGCTTGTATCCAACGACCTTCCTGTGAAATCTGAGCTCAGCCACATTGGTAGTTAATTGAATCGAGCCAGCCAGGGGCTTGGTCGAGGAAAATTGACAAGCCATGAGGGCCTGTTTCTTGGGAATATTTGGGTATTGGAAACTCTGGATTTCTGCTATACTCGAGTATTACCATTCCTGTTCCTGTTTGGCGTTCGGGCCCAACAAGGGGTATGTTTGGTGAACGGGATTTGGCATAAGAGGGGTCTATGGACATGTTTGTTTCATTAAACGTTGACAGAGGGTCAACGAGTTTGGATCAAGTACTGCAACGGAAATTTGGCTCTTGAGAGCTATTTGTATCCTTTCTATTTGAGGTGTTTGTTCATTTCTTTATTTGGTGTGTATATGATTGATTAAAAGGATGATCTATGATTCTTGACTGCTTGTACTTCTGATACCTCACAGAGCGCAAGCTCACCCCCGTTACTTTTGTTTTTCTTACAGGAGCAATATTTTGGAAACCATGATTTTGAAGAAAAGAGTAGAGCTAATTATAGTTATAGTTTTGATTAAGCTCCTCTGAAATGGCAAAACCCTAATTGTACTTTGATCACTTGTGAATAGTCCGACTTGTATTGCTAGTTAAACTGTTGAACCTTCCAATGTATATATCTCTAAGTGTTTAACCATGTAAATTAAGTGTACTTGTTTGAGATGGTACTTTAAATTGGCTTTGGTGAACTCTTCTTGTATCCGTTGGGAAACCGGGTAAGTGCAGAACTTGAACGAGAAAGAAAAAAATTTTTGGTGAGAAGTGACTGTACCAAATTCGGCAGTGTATCCGGCCAGATCTTGGCCGGATACCTGGCCGAATTGACGAGGGACGTTGATCATTTTTGTTTTGAGCCACTGCCTTGAATCCGGCCAACAATCCGGCCAGAAAGTGGCCGGATTCTGACGTGTCACCTGTTCCTTTCCGTTTTCATTGGAGCGTTCAATCGAAGTTCTATTGCACCGTTTGAGTTAGCTAGTTCCATTTCCGACCGTTCATGTTCTCGAAGTTCTTTCACACATCTGTAGGGTTTACGTGTGTTTCAGTTTAGTAGTCCTGGCGAGAGGTGGGCAGGCAGTGCGCTAATCCATAGGTACGCCCTAGGGGAAGGTGGGGCTGTTACACACACACTAGTCCAACGCTAGTTGTGGCCCTTTTCCCGTTTTCTCGCTAGTCCAACGCTTATGAGAACTTATAGACATGGGCTAGTTCAACGCTAGACCCTTAGGGACCGTTCACGCGTTAGACCATGTTTGTGTGACACAATCACTACATTTTCATGCATATTTTCTACTTTTTAGGGTTTCTTCATTTTTGCATGACATTTTCCCTATACGTGTATCCCTTAACCCATATTCTCCCTCATATGTATATCCCTTATCCCATATTTTCCCTTATATATACCCCTTATCCCATGTTTCCCTATATGTAAATTCCTTACTCCTATGTGTGGAACATGACACTAGACTTGCATTTCATTTCAGAAAATTAAAACTAGGTTAGATCATTTGCTTGACTAAATAGGAAATACCCCTCGAATATGAGATATGGACGAGTATGACTCTCTAACCTTAGCACGCTCGTACTCCCTCTATTAAAGGGAAAATTAAAGTCACGAATATTAGCTCCTCACACCCATTATGATTCATTCCTTTAGGTCATGTATATTTGTATATTATTATCTTTTTTCTTCTTTCCTTCGAATCTCATATTTTTGCATATTCGTGACCTCTTCAAAGAGTCAATTTGGGCATCACAATTAGTGTGATTTGCACCAATTAAGTTTTGAAGTGATATTCCGACCCCCCGATATCCTCCTAAGTTTAGGTTTTGCATCCATATAGTGACATCCAAATGTGATAAATCCTTAGGTTAAAATAAGAAAATTTTTGACTAAATCACGCAACTGGCTCTAGACTCGGTTGAAAGGGTGCCTTGGATTTTATTCCTGCCTTCCCTTTCTTCAAACGTGACTCCCGAGCACTTTTCTCTGATTTTCACAAACTTGGAGTCGTTTAAAAAGGATTTTTTTACTTTTTTATTCAAAATTCATTTAGGTGACTTGGTACACCTTAATTCAAAATACCAAATGACGACTCCTATTTTTTCATTAAAAACCCTTTTTAAACTATTATTTTTGGGTCAAAATCGTCGCACTTTTTAGTCCCATTTGGGCCCATTTCTTCATTTATTTTTCTAAAAGTCAAAAATTCTTTTTTTTCAAATAAAAAATTAATCAAAATTCATTTTTTTAAACACTTTATTTTTCATTTAAAAAATGGGGCGTGACAGCTTGGCGACTCCACTGGGGACGTTTAGAGGGTCCAAACATTTGATTTGGTCAATATTTTTCTTTTCCTAACCTTCTTGTATATCACATTTGGAGGTTTTAGGTTGCATTTTTTCCTTTTTAGGGTTTTTGCATCTACCACGTGCGTAATCACTCCTCGCACACCGCGTATGCGATAAATGGATTGTTTATTTATTTGCTTTCACTTGTATCACGCTTGCATCTTGGGGGGGGTAGCTACTCTAAAACCTTCAACCGCATTTGATGGTATTATAATCCCTCCCGTCAAAAAAAAGCACCTCATACGTGCATGCATTACTTTTTTACCCTATTTTTTTTCTTTTTCGTGGGCGCTTCCCACACTTCCTTGTAGGATTAGGATCGATTTCCTTAGGTAGGCGGATGGTGTGCTCTGCGCCCATAGCGATACCTAAGGGATTACTCAAGCCACCGACCAAAGGCCCTGGGATTGATGACCCTTCGCCTTTTGGTCTGAAAGTTTGGGAGTCTGAAACTTTATCGATTTTAGATGCATTAGTAAGCCAAATCTCATGCATCCATGATAGAAATTGCCCAAATTAGAGTCAACCTTACCCGAATAGGAACACTAGGCACGAGGGGAGGGATTACACCTTTCTTTAATTACCTTCTATTTTTCATATTATTTTTGTTTGCTCCAATGTGTTATGTGCTATGTGTCGTATATCAATCGAACTAACCTTTCTTTGTCCTATTACATTCATGAGCCTTAGAAAATAAGAGGTCTGGCATGATACTCTTTTAGAACCTACCCTCTTAGATAGGCTATTGCACGTTTAAAATTTCGATGTATTGCATTCGTAGGTTAATAATTGTACATCATTTTAGAATAACCCTGGCACATAAAGGGTCCCTTTAGGTCATGTTTTCATTTCAAATTGCATATTTAATTGTTTTGATAAATTGGCATCATGCATAAACCTTAGAAGGGAATGCCGCATAGGGAATCCCACGATAGGAATAAACCACCCTGTGTTTCGGATATGTAATCCAATGAAACTTGCACGTTTATAACTTTTGTACCATCCAAAAGGGTAATGCACGAGATAAGGTAGGATCCGATCTTTTCGAAGATGACAGAGCAACTTTTGCATATTAGAATATGAGCATCTAACAATCATCTTTTGGTCATTTTTATCATAATTGGTAAAAATCCCTGGCATAAAGGACATTAAGTTGGAGAAATTCATGAATAATCCCTCATTGTTGAGATGATAAATATATCGAGGCCAAATCTTGATTTTAGAAGGCTCATAGATTAATGCATTGCAACAAAATTTGTAAGTTTTGAAACTACAAATGGGTGGACAATCCAATCAATTTTTGAATAAACCATCAATTCCATCCCATCCATTTTACCAGTTTATTCATTTTTAGAACAATCTAGTCAATTTTTTTGAATAAATCATCACTCCATCCGATCTATTTGATCAATTTGTTTCATTCCATTTGACCAGTTTACCTATTTTTTAGGGTAATCCAGTCAATTTTGAATAAATAATCAATTTCATTTAATCCATTTGATCAGTTTACCCATTTTTAGTGCCATCCAGTCAATTTTGAATAAATCATCAATTTCATCCGATCCATTTAACCCGTTTATTCTCTTTTAGGGTTTCGATCTAAGGTTCACTGAAAACCTAGTCGAGACGTTGCAATCCTTTTGAGAGTAGGCTCTCTCACACATCACTTTATGTGTCAATCAAAGTAATCAATCCATTCGGACTTTGTCCTCATTTTGTTAGGACAAATGTCTCTTGCTACACCAATCGACCAAATTTTTCAAATTGTTTTTCACTCGAATATCAATAAGTTGATCGGGTCCATCAGGTAATGTATAGTGCCTTCTCTGAAGGATTGCATTTTCATGCTAGGCCAACCCTTGGCATAAAAGGGTCCCCAATAGGACATGCATCTGAATTACCTCAATATATACTAACTCGTGTCTTTTTCTTTTTCTTTCTTTTCTTGCTTTGTCAACAGCTGGTCAAGAGAGGAATCTAAATAGGGGTTTCCTAAATTTTCAGATAATTGTAAACATAGCTACAAGAAGAAGCTCCATCGTTGCACGATCTCGTATCCGAGCTTTGAGAAACCGTGTAAACATGAGTGCACATCTGGAATCATCCGACAGGTCCACCACGGCACCTCCAGCAGACACTGCAAATTTAGGAGTTCAATTGAGTGAGATGTTAAACAAATTCAATGAATTGAGCGTGAAAATGTCAGCCCAAAGGCGCATGATTGACCAACTGGTTGCTAGTAGTGGCGGTATCCAACATGATTTCATGCCTATCAGCCAGCCTGAAATAGAAGACCAACCACTTCCTTTATCCCATACCCAAGTTATCTTTGCACCGTCCTTTTCAAATATACCCGAAGAGACTTTCACCTACCCCGCTTCCAGTTTTCCATATACTTACCCCCATAATATCCAAATCAATCCGGCCAGCATTCAAATGCCTCAATTACCCAGACTCTCAAGTACCTTATCATACCACCATTGACCCATTCATGTTGGATGTTGCTATGTAAGGGAAGGTGGAAACGGGTGAATCCTCCGCCCCAATAGACAAAAATTTGTTGAAAAGACTGGATAAATTTGATGAATTCATGAGAAAAAACCAAGGATTGAGTAAGCCTGAAGGCTTGGATTATGATGAGTTGTGTCTTTTCCCAAACATGCAATTGCCTTTGGGTTTTAAAACACCCAAATTTAGTAAGTATGATGGAACTGGTAACCTCAAGACGCATCTAAGACTATTTGCAAATAAATTGGGAAAGCCAGTAGATGATGAAAATTTGCCAATACGTTTATTCTCGGAGATCTTGGAAGGCGATGCTCTGGATTGGTATTCCAATATAAAGCCTGAAGAAATGAGAAAATGGTTGGATTTGTCAACTACTTTCGTGAGACAATACGAGTACAATTGTGAACTTGCTCCAACGAGGACCACGCTTGAAGGCACTAAAAGGAAATCATCTGAAGATCATAAGACATATGCCAAGCGATGGCGAAGATTGACAGCCAAGGTGGAACCTCCGATGACAGAAGAGGAAATTGTCCGTACATTCATTAAGGCGCATGATCCACCATATTTTGAGCAGATTTTTCGCATGACCGAGTGTTCATTTGCGGCAATTATCAATAAGTTGGAGGAATATGATGAATATATCAGGGGTAGGAAAAATTATCAATATATCGACCTTAAAATCACAGTTGGACGCCTTGCAAGGTTATAATAAAAATGGAAGGGAGCCTCAATTCAAGAAGAATGAAAGAGAAAATGCTTTTGTGTGGGACCAAGACCCGTCTTCTATACCCAGATTTCAGAAATACCCCACATATTCATCACCCTATCCATACTACCCAAACTCACACCCTGTTTACCATACTACTATCAATCACTCTCGACCTCGGGCAAACTATGCAAACCCACCAATACTACTCGTCCCAATTTTTCAACCCAATCTTCAATCTCGACCTCACCCTCCTTATAATCCAAGACCTGTTCAACCAAACAACCAAACTTATCCTCTAAATAGTGAAACCCGAAACCCAACCCCATATCGAACATTCACCAACCTGGGCCGACCTATCGATCAATTGTACGAACAACTCAAAGCTGCCGGAAAAATTGGTGTTATGCCTCCCAAGATCTTTCCTAGGGGTGTTCCCTCCGGCTATGACCCTCAAGTCGTCTACGCTTATCATTCTGGAGCTCCTGAGCATCCCATCAACAATTGCTGGGCATTGAAACATAAAATTCATGATATGATCAAAGCAGGAGATATCGTACTAAGGAAAATGGGAGAACAAGGACTGAACATAAGTACGAATTCCTTTCCCGAACACAAGGACACCTGTGAGGCATTTACCCCCAATGAGGGAATTTGAAAATTTCAAACTAGTGAGATCCCTCCCTTTTGAAGGGAGTTTCGATAAACTTGGGGAGTTGTCTTTGGTTAAAATCCATGAAAATCATTCATGTGTGTGTCTTTTGTTTAACTATGTTTTTGTAAATAGTTTGAATCAAGTGGCTTTTGAAGACACGTCTTGTTTAACAAGTAACATGCTATTAAGTTTGATATTTATCTTGAAATTCAATAAAATGTACAGTTTTCTATATACTATGTTACTTATGCATTCTTTTCAGATGGCCAAGAATAAAATCCTCTGACCCTTTGGATATCACTATTCCGAAATTTAATGGCAGCAATCTCGATAACTCACGGATGTGAATTTGGATTTCAAAATGAGAGGAGTAGTGAAGAGACATCCGAAAATGTTTCAAAGAGACCCGATTGGTATAAAGGGAAACTCAAGCTAAATTGGGATCAAGATTATGGAAATAGAAATCAGTGGTCATTTGATAAGAAACAGCTAATGCCATTTGTCATGGTTAGTGCTATCAAAAGAGAATGGCCCATGCTTACAACAAGAAGATCAAACCGTGACTATTCGAAGAAGGAGACGAAGTATTGAAACGGATTTTGCCAGTGCAAGAGGAAGCCAAAGGCAAGTTTGCACCAAATTGGCAAGGCCCTTTTATTGTCAAAAAGGTATTGCCTGGTGGAGCACTTGTGGATGAACAAGTTTTCCCTCAACCGATCAATTCGGATATGTGTAAGAAATTTTTCATACGATAAACGAAAGTTTCCTTTAAGGGTTAATGCGAGGAATGAAATGAAAGTCAGGCTTTCTTCCTTTCCAAATTAAACATTATATCCCTAGTTATCCCTTTTGAGCCTTCAGAATAAATTATTTCGTTTGGCAACCCCTGAGAATTGCAAACCCCACACTGGGGCAAGTTTGAGTTGAAAAAGGAAAAAGAGAAAGAAAAATCTCAAGAGATGAAAAGTGATAAAGGAACAAAAGAAAATGAAAATGAAAAAGGAACCTCGGTTGAAAATAACTAGGGCAATTTTAGTTTAATCCTAAGTAGGATTAGTATGAAGATGCGATCTCAGGTGATTTAAACACTTATAAAATCTTCTTTCAAGCCTTAACTTTTTCTTAGCACCTCACCTGACCACATTACAAAAAATCGAAAGCCCTGACTTCCATTCTTTGCGTTACGTCTTTTAGAAAATTTTTCTAAATCACATGGCAAATGATGTCACTACACCTTCACCAATTTTGCAAGGGAAGGTTTGTCGCACTGATGCCATCATTTCTTAAAACACATTTTTAAGTTGATAAAGGCTATCGGCAAGATTGGTTCATTAGGTGAAAACCCGAAAGGGCACCTTTGAAAAGAAAAAGAAAAAAGAAAAAAGAAAGAAGAAAGAAAAGAAAATGGAGAGAAAAGAAAAATGAAATGAAAATAAAAGAAAAAAAATAAAAGGTGGGGGTGATCTTAGTGAAGACCCGAAAGGGCATTAAGATAGGGTTTCCCAAGGAAAGTGAAGAAGGTGATAACTGGCGACTCAGTTCGTTTGGATTCCTTTTCACATTGTGATTTTTTTGCCAGCATTGAATTCGCGACGGACGATATCCAAAGGGTCAAACGGGACAATTTGTTAGAGGCCAAAGCATTTTGGGTCGTCAAACAGAGATTGTTGAGTTCGTGAGTCATCTCTCTATGATCATTTTTCCTTCAAAATAAGTTGATGGTTATTTTCGGTATTACATTGACTTTTATTATTTTGTATAAAATAAAATTTTTAGGTGTTGCATGGTTTCATTTGTTTCATTGGATTTTATCAAATAACAGTTTCCATGATTTATCAAAAGTCCATGTATATAAATTTTCATGTTGAGTTAGCATTGGAAGCTAAGGCAGCCTGGATGGGGTTTGCGGTACAAGGTTGGATTTTGCAGCATCGATGGGAAAACATCAAAATACTCATGTTTACACGTTTCTTTAAAACTAGATGGGTCGAATGGTGGTGGCATTATTTGTTCTTTCTCTTGCAGGTCCATACGTGTTTCAAATAACACAACTGGGGCAAATTTTTTATATATTTGTGGAATGTCGTCCAAGAATTGAATACTCATGGTTCAGACCGAGGAAGAGGTGTGAATCAAAGTCTTAAGGAGGAGCAACAATGCCATAATGCAAAGTGAATGATCGATTGCACAATAATTGGTTGAAATTGGGGCAAAAAAAATTTTTGAAAAGATTCTCCCGATTAACAAAATCAAATTTAATTTCTTGTTGGTGAGGTCTCAGTGTCCGCCGCGCACCCTTCTACCCCCCTTCTTGAACAAATCAAATTTAATTTCTTATTGGTGAAGTCTCAGCGTCCGCCGCGCACCCTTCTATCCCCCTTCTTGAACAAATCAAATTTAATTTCTTATTGGGGAAGTCTCAACATCCGCCGTGCACCCTTCTACCTCCCTTCTTGGAGCGTAAACGCGTCTCTCTGCGCATCTTTTCTAATTATGTCAACTTACTTTATTTGACCGATGTTATGGCAGGATCAGGTTTTATCCCACTGACCAAGGTTTTATCCCACTGATCGATGTTACGGCAAGATCGGATTTTATCCCACTGACCAATTTTACGGCAGGATCGGGTTTTATCCCACTGACCGACGTTATTTTACGGCAGGCTCGAGTCTTTATCCCACCGACCGATGTTATGGCAGGCTCGGATTTTATCCCACTGATTCTTTTTTATGTTTGCTTATTTCAACTCACGGTAGAATAAGTACAGGTAAGTGTTTGGTGTCTATGTCTTTGTCTCGAGTCTCTTCAAAACTCAGACAAAGAGGGGCAAGTTGTAGACACCAAAATTTCATTTATTTAATTCAATTTTAGCTTTACTTTGTATTTAATTCAATTTTAGCTTTATTTGTTATTTAATTCAATTTTAGCTTTATTTTTATTCTTGTTTTATTTTATTTTGTTGTATTGATTAAATGATAGTTAGTGTTTATTTTTGCTTATTTTTATAAATTAGGTTCACCATTTTTATTTTTAAGATATTTTTTGCATTAAATTTCTGAAAAGGAAAATTTTCACAAAAATAAGTTTTAATCCTCTTAGATTTAATTTCTTTAAAATAAATGAATTTTTCCAATGCACTTGCAATTAGGAATTAATATTTTTGTTTACCTAAATTGATTTTGAAAAAAATAAAAATATAATAAATAAATAAAAATAAGAAGATAGGTGGGGGGCTTGTGTGACAGCCCCACCCCCCTAAGGCGAACAAAAGGGTTCGGTGGACCGCCTGCCCAACTTTCGTCAGGACTACTAAATCGAAACACTCGTAAACCCTACAAAACGCTCAAAAGGATTTCGAGAAAATGAACTTCCAGAAACTAAATTAGCTAAACTGAACGATGTAATAGAATTTTAATACAACGCTCCAATGAAATCCGAAAACGAAACAAAAAAGCTGCTGCCACGTCACAATCCGGCCAAGATTTGGCCAGATATCTAGACGGATTCCTGGCCGGATTCGAGGCAGTGGCTAAAACAAAATTTTTTTCCATTTCCCCTGCCAATCCGGCCACATATCCTGCTAGTTTTCGGCCGGATATATGGCCGGATTCTCTGCAGGATTTTCCCGCCAAATGTTTTTCATCCTCGTTCAAGTTCCGAACTCGCCTGATTTAAACGGATACAAGAAAAGTTCACATAACCATATAAATGTACAATCTCAAATGAACACTGTCGAAACACTTGATTAAACACTTAGATATATATACATTGGAAGGTCTCAAAAGTTCAACTAGCAATACAAGTCGGAATATCCACAAATGATCAAGGTACAATTAGGGTTTGCCAGTATGGAGGAGCTTAATCAAAAGAAGGTCTACAACTAGCTCTACTCTTTTCTTCAAAATCACGGTTCCCAAAATTTTGAACCCTGTAAGGAAAACAAAGATAACGGGAAGGGGTGAGATTACGTTCAATGAGGTACCACAAGTACAAGCAGTCATGAATCATGGAACTTCACTTTTAATCAGGCAAATATACACACTAAATAAGGAAATGAATAAACACTTCATATAGAAAGGATACAGGTGGCTCTCAAGAGCCAAATTCCCTTTTATTCACTAGAGCTTGATCAAGTAGTAGTTGACACTCCGTCAACTTTCAAGTACAGTAACCAGTTCAGTAGAGCACCACTTTACACCAAATTCCGTCCACCATACATACCCCTTGCCGGACCCGAACACCTCAACAGTAACAGTGGGTGGTAATACTCGAGTATACCGGAAATCCAGAGTCTCCAATACCCAAAGATTCCCTAGGAACAGTCCCCATGATTTTGTCAATTTTCCTCGACCAAACCCTTGCTGGCTCGATTCAATTGACTCCGCATGAGGTTGAACTCAAGTTTAACAGGAAGGTCGTTGGAAACACTTCTAACCGACATCAGATCAGACACAGTAACTGATTCCAGTTTATACAGTGAACAGTCACACAGGCAAGAGAACTAGTGTGATAAAGTACGCTCTCGTCTCATTCAGAATGAACAGAGTTCACAGTCATTCAAGTCACAGATTTCAAGTACAAATAAACCAGTTAAGCAACAAATCAAGGCAGTGGCACACTCACTAATCAAGCAAACAACTTCATGTGACGCCCCCACTTCTCCCTAAGGCGAACCAAAGGATATCGGCGGGACGCCTGCCCAACTCTCGTCAGGACTCAATACAAATCCAATTCAAACTTAAGGTACAACACTAACACTGAAGGTCGGAATAAAGGTACGAAGTCATTTCCCATAATTAAGTATTCAATCTTACATCGTCAATTCAAAATACATTCACTTTCCCAAAATATACAATTTTCCAAAAGGATGTCTAGACAAATGCATTCCAAAATCCTAGTCAAAAGAGCCATCAAGTAGGCTTCTCCATAGACCCTTCCGGTTCAATTCCTGTTAAGGAAAACAAATCTAATGGGGTGAGCGGATGCTCGTGAGGTCAAGAAAACATGCAAAACACGTAGTTCAAATAACAATAACATTTGAACAAAAATGAAAGCTGTAACATTCAAGTAATTCACAATTAACAATAAAACACACTTGAAAAGGATACAGGAACTCTCAGGAGCTATTTTCCACTTGCTCGATCCAGAACCTCCACGAGTTGACACTCCGTCAATTGGGCAGGTTATAATCCGTAGAACTTCACTTACGCGTTCCCTGTTCACCGTTACTCCCCCTATTCCGGACCCGTACTTCTTTTATATAAGGCGATACTACTCGAGTATGCCAAGCGAGATCTCTCCAATAGATCACGCTTATACACTTTTGCCATGGCTCACCAAGGTTCCCGACCAAGCCCATGCCGGCTCGAGTCCAAGATCGGCCAATGAGATTTGGGCGTCCCCCATTATTATCACTAAGAGTCGAGGAGATTCACTCCAACAACATATGCAACCATAGCATATTTAATCATTTCAACACTTCACTTAATACACTTGACAATTCACTTCAAATAATTTAATTTCACTTTACTTAAACGAGAACGAGTGCGATAAAGTACACACTCGACTCGGCATATTCAAAATTCTCATTCAACAATAATAATTAAGCACGTAACAATTTGTGACACACTTGACACTCACCAAGTCAAGGTAGGGGGTAAGTGCTCAATCAAGTATTTAGGCGTCTGTTGTGAAGTACTCTTGAATGTCCCCTTGAGTGCCTGAACAAAATATAATTTACTATCACACACTATAACTTATAAACCCCTTATTAACAAGGAAGATTGTACACTTTTACAATACTAAGAAAATTATCATGAAAGAGAGCCTTAACTGCTCGTAAATCGAAACTCAAAAGTGGGGTTTAATAATACAAGGAAAAACAGATTTCCTTCATGAAATCAAGTTTAAAACTGTCATTCAATATCGAAAGGTAGTGAAGAGTTTCTAAAAACTCAATCCCTCTCAAGTTCGAAAATTTCAGTTTTAAGGAGCAATCTTTGAAAAATCGGATCTTGCAGTCAGTAAGCCCAAAATAGGAAAATTTGGTACCGTTGGAAACTGGTCCCAAAGTACTAAAAGTTCTTAGAAGACACTTTTCCAAGATTCAAAATGGAAGACACTCAAATTTCAGCTTAAAGTGGCTGACTTGTACTCCCAAGACAGTTTCAGTCTTAGTTCTTGGTAAACTATGAAAATTCGGAAAAATTCACAGAACATGAACTAGCCTATGAAATTTGTAACACAATTAGAATTCCAATTAAGGTTTAAAACACAACAAGCAGAACTAAAATCGGAGTTTCGAACCTCAAGATATAGCTGCTCAAAGTTGGTTAAAAATAAGGGCTGCTCGGTCCATTTTCCAGATTTGGAAGAACAACTTTGGTATCTTATTTGTATATCAAAACAGTTTTAGATTGACACAAAAATTGGTACAATTCAACTTCCATATGAGGACTACTCCTCTATCAAATTTCATTTGAAAATTCGCACGGGAAGGTAGTGAACAAAACTGCCAAAGTTCAAGGAATTTCCAAGACAAATCTGTCTCCTTACTTCCTTTTCCTTTTCCAAACATTTTGCCCAAAGAAATCAACTCCAATCTGACTCATTTGTGAAACCAAGACCCAAGAAACATTTGATATACATTTGGTAGGTGTTTAACACCAAAAGTTTTGAAACAACATGTCCCAAGTCAAACTAGGCCATTTGGCTAGCGGAAATTAGGGTTTTCCAGCTTTGGTACAGTTCGGGAATTGGGCTATATCTCGCTCAATACAACTTGAAATTGAGCGTGGTCAGTGGCATTGGAAACTAGATTCACAACCTACATTTCATTAGAAGAAATCATTTTGAAATTCAGTTCGCAAATGAGAGAAATTAAAGCTACAAATTGCAGCTTCTAACTTCCTCTCGGTTGGACTAACAGAACAGGGCAGCCGACTTTGATCAATCACTACAGATGGCTCAGTTCGAATTAGTAGGTACATTATACACCGTTAGAAAACTACGGATGTCTAGTTTTGAATTCCGATCACGGCACTAAATTCTGACGTCCGGACAGAGAGATACGATGGTTCAAAGATGCCCTGTCCAGAACACCTGGACACCGTTTTCCAGATTTGAAAATTTTCGAAATTTCAACTTTTACCCAACCAAATCAAATGATTTTTGGTGGAAACTTCCCACACACCCTACACAACATATCTACATCAGTTTCAAGGTCATTTGAGTATCAAAAATTCGAATCAAAGCTTCGAGAAAAACAGGACAGATTTTCGGCCTCTTCATATACAATTTTTCTTTGGTTTTCCTTTCACTTTTCCAGCAAATCTCATCTCGTTTATCACATAACTAACACAAACAATACTTAACATCATCATATCAATCCTATATCACCAAGGTGGGATTTCATAGAACCCACTCCAACCATTTAAATCCAACAACAACAACAACAATGAAGCTACAAGCTTCCTAGCAAAGATCAACCCACTAAAGCCAAGGTTAGATGGTTGGATGATTACCTCCTACTCCTTTGAGTGAAATCAGAAATTTTGCACCTCTAAAGCCCAAGAAAAACCGTGAGAAAGATGTCCTCCACCAAGATTGAGTTGCTCTCCAAGTTGTTAGGTGTTGTGTGAAGGATTTGAGGTGAAGTTGTGCAAGAATGGAGCAAGGAGGATGACGGGTTTTCTCTTCTTCTCCCTTGGAGAATTTCGGCCAGCAAGATGAAGAGGAGAGAGAGGGTGAGCTGATGAGTGAAGCTTCTTGGAGAAGCTTGGATGTTTTGTGGTTAAAAATTTGAGCAAAAGTCAACTTTGAATACTAATCGGCACGAGGGATCCGTGTCCGTTTTCTCTCGGGTTTGTTTCACTTATGCACTAAACCTTTAATATACTTCCTTTAACACTATTATTATTCACTCTTAGTAGTCTAAAAGATAATTTTCTAAAGTCCTTCAATTAGTCGCGCGCGTGAAAACGCGAACTTCCGACTCACGCGCGATAAAGCGCAATTTCTAAGAAATTCTTGTAACGATAATATAACTAACCAATACTAGGGTAATTAATCATAAAAATAACTATTTTAAGACTAACGCATGAGTTCTCAAATCTCCAAGGTCTCTGTACTCTCAGATCAAATATTGCCTCCAAACGCGTATTCGCTAAATCTCACTAAACGAGCTTCCGAAAATTAAATTTACTAACGGGACATTTTAAAAATATATGCAGGTCATAGTTCCATATAAATGGTTTTAAAATGGTTGAAATAAATTATTCGGGGAAAATGGATGAATAAATATTTAAATAAGCCTGTAATATGGGATTAAAATAAGCCAATCCGTTTGTTCCTCAATTCTTTCACCTTACGATCTAGAAGTTTGATCGGTTTCTCCTCATAGGTCAGTGCTTCATCAATTTCAACACTCTCCGGTTGCAGAATATGAGACGGATCTGGATGATATTTCTTAAGCACCGATACGTGGAAAACATTGTGGATCCGAGATAGACTTGGTGACAATTCCAACTTATAGGCCACACTTCCTACACGTTGGATAACCTTATAAGGTCCTACAAATCTCGGTTGTAATTTCTTTCCCTTGCCTGCCAGCAAACTAGCTTTTAGAGTTGTAATCTTAAGAAAAACTTGATCTCCAACCGCAAATTCTAAGTCCTTCCTTCGGTTATCGGCATAACTCTTTTGATGACTTTGTGCGGTTTGAATCCTCTGGCGTATCAACTTCACTTTTTCGTTCGCCTCCTCAACCCAAGGCACTGTAGTCGGGTCTAAAATTTTTCGTTCACCTACTTCATCCCAACAAATCGGAGACCTACACTTCCGACCATAAAGTGCTTCATACGGAGTCATTTGAATAGAAGAATGAAAACTATTATTATAGGCAAATTCCACCAAAGTCAAATACTTACTCCAACTCTCCCCAAAATCCAAAGTATAAGTTCTTAACATGTCCTCAAGCGTCTGAATCGTGCTTTCAGACTGTCCATCTATTTGGGGATGGTAAGTAGTACTAAAATTCAATTTAGTCCCCAACACTTCTTGCATCTTTTGCCAGAACCGCGAGACAAACTTAGGGTCTCGATCAGACACAATACTTACAGGTATCCCATGTAGTCTTATAATTTCATCCAAGTATAACTTAGCTGACTTCTCCAACAGGTATTTCATACTAATCGGTAGAAAGTGAGCTGATTTGTTTAATCTATCCACTATTACCCAAATGGCATCATGACCCCTTTGTGTCCTAGGTAAACCAGATACAAAATTCATGGTGATATTTTCCCATTTCCACTCAGGTATTTCTAAAGATTGCAAAAGACCTGATGGTTTCTGATGTTCGGCTTTAACCTGTTGACAAATCAAACAGGTCTGGACAAATTGAGCGATTTCCTTCTTCATGCTCTCCCACCAATACAACCTCTTCAAGTTTGGTACATTTTATTCCCTCCAAAGTGTACCATGTACTTAGATCGGTGTGTTTCTTCCAAAATTTCCTTCTTAAGCCCTTCATCCTTTGGCACTACTATCCGATTCCGAAACCTCAATACACCATTTCCTCCCAAGTTAAAATCCGACTTTTCTCCCTTTTTGACTTTTTCCAACCACTTTTGCACTTCAGGGTCCCTTCCCTGAATCTCCTTGATACGTTCCAACAAAGTGGATTTCACGACAATATTCCCCAGAATTACTTTTCTCGGTTCAAGTCGGGGATTCCATACACCAATCTCCTCCAACAAGTGCATCTCTTTAATCATCAATCCTGCCACCTGCACTCGACGACTTAAAGCATCAGCTACTACATTGATTTTTCCTGGGTGGTACTTTATCGAGCAATCATAATCTTCCAAGAATTCCATCCACCTACGTTGTCTCAAATTCAGCTCTTTTTGAGAAAACAAATACTTAAGACTCTTGTGGTCAGTAAAAACCTCAAACGTCACCCCATAAAGGTAATGCCTCCATTTCTTCAATGCAAACACTACAGCCGCTAACTCCAAATCTTGAGTCGGGTAATTTTTCTCGTGCGGCTTTAATTTCCTAGAGGCATAAGCTATCACTTTATCATTTTGCATTAATAGACATCCCAAGCCTTCCTTGGAAGCATCTGTATAGACCACAAAACTATTCTTCCCATTCGGTAGAGCTAACACAGGTGCTCTCGTTAAACGTCTCTTTAATTCTTGGAAACTTTCTTCACACCTAGAACTCCTTATAAACTTCCCGCTTTTCTTAGTCAGCTCAGTCATGGGTCCAGTAATTCTAGAAAAATTCTGAATAAATCTCCGATAATACCCTGCTAACCCTATAAAACTTAGAATTTCAGTAGGATTTTTCGGTTGCTTCCATTTAGAGACTGCTTCAACTTTGGCTAGATCCACTTTAATCCCGTCCTTAGAAATTATATGTCCTAAAAATGTCACTTCCTTCAACCAAAACTCACACTTGCTAAACTTGGCATATAACTGATGTTCCCTCAAAGTTTGTAAAACAATTCTCAAATGTTTCTCGTGATCCTCCAATGTCTTAGAGTACACCAGTATATCATCGATGAACATTACCACAAACTGATCCAAATAAGGCTTAAAGACTCGATGCATTAAATCCATAAAAGTCGCAGGTGCATTGGTCAATCCAAACAGCATTACTGCGAACTCGAAATGTCCATATCTCGAGTTAAAAGCAGTTTTGGGTATATCCTTCTCCAAAATCCTTAACTGATAGTAACCCTGTCTCACATCTAACTTCGAGAATACTACTGCCCCTTGCAATTGGTCAAACAATTCATCAATGTGGGACAAAGGGTACTTATTCTTAATGGTAACATCGTTCAAGTCTCGGTAATCTATACACAGCCTTAAACTCCTATCCTTCTTCTTAACAAACAAGATCGGGGCTCTCTACGGTGAATCAGTCACCTTTATAAAATCTCGCTCTAGTAAATCATGTAACTACAATTTCAACCCTTTCAATTCAGTTGGAGCCATCCTATACGGCATCTTGGAGATAGGTGCTACTCCCGGAGTCACATCAATCTTAAAAGCTATTTCCCTTTCCGGGGGTAAAAACTCTAACTCTTCAGGAAAGACGTCCGGATACTCCTTCACTACAAGCATGTCCTCTAATCTCACTTTATCACTAGGAGTATTGATAAGAAAGGCCAAATATCCCTGAACTCCCTTACTTAACATTTTCCTAACTCGGATTCCTGAGATAAGTGCAGATGAGGCTAATCTACCCCTTACATCCACTTTCAGGGTTGCCTCTCCTGGAATGCACAATTCTACCGTTTTTGTCTTACATTTCAACTGAACATTGTAACGGGCTAACCAATCCATTCTTAGGATCACATCATACCCCTTAATCTCTAATCCCATCAAATCGGCCAGTAATTTCCGTTCACCAACCCAGATCTCACAATCCTTATACATCAAATTAGCTAGTAAGCTTTGATTCCCAGTAGGCGTCCTAACCTCCAAATCATAAGGTAACTTAATTGGTTTCAAGTCTATTCCTCCCATAAAGTTAGGGTTTACAAAAGAATGTGTTGCACCCGGATCAATTAAAACCTTAGCTAAACGGTAGAAAAACCCGGATCGTACCTTCAACCACCTCAGTCGCATCGGGGATCTGTTGGTAGTCCACTGCGTAAACCCTAGCAGGTACCTTTGGTCGACTCCATCCAACACTAGTCTGCTTAGAGGTTGACTTTTCTGGCCTTTGAGTACTACTTCCTACTCTTGGCGCCTTTGGACAACTCGCAAGCTGGTGCTCGGCACTACCACAGAACAAACACCTTCCCAACTTTCTCCAACAATCATTCTCCGAGTGATTTGGTTTGCCAAAGTAACCGCAATTCACTTGAGGGGTTTCGGCCGGACCACTAGAAGGCACTCCCCTTGCTTGAACCGGCCCACTATGACCTCCCCTGGATAAAGCTCCAGCGGTCCTCACTCCTCCCGTTCCTCTTCCCATCTTAGAAGGCGGGGCACTCTTACTAGCCTGACCAGAAATATAACTAGAAATATTCCTTTTTTTAGAGTGAAAGTCCCTAACTTGCATCCTTGCGCTCTCTACTCTCTGTGTTTTCTCCAAAGTTTCAGTAAATGTAGAGATTTGGGCTGCAGCCAAGCCCTCCTGAATCTCCACATTAAACCCTTGAATAAACCGTCTTATTTTTTTCCACTCATTGGTCGCCAATTTGGGAGCATACTTAGAGATCTTAGTGAACTTCCTTTCGTACTCAGCTACACTAAGAGTTCCTTGCCTCAACTTGATACACTCATCCTCCCGCTTCTCTTGGATCAGAGGCGGAAGAAATTTTTCATTAAACTCCCTCGTAAAGTTTTCCCAATTCCAAGTGGTTTGGGCTCTCTCCTACTTTCCCCTTACCATGTCCCACCAGGCACGGGCTACTCCCTCGAATTGGAACGCAACAAAGTTCACTCGCCTATTTTCGGTATAATCTAAGGCGGCAAATATGTTGGTCATTCTCTCTAACCAGTTCTGCTCTACCTCAGGATTAGGTTCTCCAGTGAACTTAGGCGGGTTAAACTTCAGAAACCTCTCCAAGACTCTATCTTCCCCTCTATCCTGTCCCCCAAGTTGGTTAAGTGGCCCTGGTCCCTGTCTCTCAGCTAATCGTTCTAGGATATCAGTTATCCTATTAATGGCAGTAGCCACTTGGTTTCCCTCTAGATTCTCTCGTCCCCGAGTCGGTCCAGTTGCCGAGCCCTGATTATCCCCTTGAGGTTGGGTTTGCCTAGTCCCTCGCCCACGACCTCAACCACTCCATCACCCGTCCATAATTCGAGGTATGCCTAGTGTAAAAATAAAAGAAATTACGCCAAAAAATATTTAAAACAAGAGCCAACTTGAAACATCAAAATTAGCAATAATTAACATGTATTTACACTTTAAAATCCATACAATTAGCAAATCATGGGGCATTACAAAAAATATAGCACACAGGTGCCACAAAAGTACTTTTAGTCATGCACGACTAAAGTAAAATCAAGTGCCTCAAAAGCAGGCCACACAGTCAAGCAAAATACAATGGACTAAGCACTAGCATCACCCTAACTATTTCTAACTACAAAAGTCAAAAGCCTATCGCTCGAGATCTAGTCCACAGTAGGGCTATCAAGTGGAACCTCCTCTTCAGGGTCCTCCTCTGGATCCTCCTCAGCGCCCTCCTGAACTGGACTTTGTACCACCTCCATCACCTCATCGATCAGCATAGTGGCATCGGCCATGATCCCGGAAGCCCGATCACGGACCTCCTCGCCTATCCTAGTAAATCGAGCCCTAACTCTCTGAAACTCATCACGGGCGGCCTCAACCCTAGCCACCTCGTCCATCACGGTCCCCTCTAACTCAGCAATCCTAGCACTCTGAGCATTCACCATAATGCTCAACTCCTCTACCTCCTGAAGTAGAGCTCGGTTGGTATCCACTAACTGGCGACGCTCATCATCCAGAGCAAATACAATGTGATTCGGGTAAGCGTATCTCGCCCTACAGACACATCTGGGAAACCTAGTAGAGGGTGAGTAACACACACGAGCTCCTCCACCCCGTGCGCTATAGTAAATGGACCTAAGGGGCTCCACATGGCCATTACCATTAGCAGCAGGTCCTCCATGACCATTCTCCATCCCTACAAAACAACCACAATTTTCGGGTTAGAAACTTAGAATTACTAACTCGCTCAAATATGACTTAGGGTATAATTAGATTATCTCATTCCTATTCTTAGAAGTAAAGTCTCTAATATAATCACCCAAATAGATCTCTAACCTAGCGCTCTGATACCAACTGTGACGCCCCCACTTCTACCTAAGGCGAACCAAAGCGTATCGGCGGGACGCCTGCCCAGCTCTCGCCAGAACTCAATACAAATCCAATTCAAACTTAAGGTACAACACTAACACTGAAGGTCGGAATAAAGGTACGAAGTCATTTCCCATAATTAAGTATTCAATCTTACATCGTCAGTTCAAAATACATTCACTTTCCCAAAATATACAATTTTCCAAAGGATGTCTAGACAAATGCATTCCAAAATCCTAGTCAAAAGAACCATCAAGTAGGCTTCTCCATAGACCCTTCCAGTTCAGCTCCTGTTAAGGAAAACAAATCTAACGGGGTGAGCGGATGCTCGTGAGGCCAAGAAAACATGCAAAACACGTAGTTCAAATAACAATAACTCTTGAATAAAAATGAAAGCTGTAACATTCAAGTAATTCACAATTAACAATAAAACACACTTGAAAAGGATACAAGAGCTCTCAAGAGCTATTTTCCACTTGCTCGATCCAGAACCTCCACGAGTTGACACTCCGTCAATCGGGTAGGTTATAATCCGTAGAACTTCACTTACGCGTTCCCCGTTCACAGTAACCCCCCCTGCTCCGGGCCGGTACTTCTTTTATATAAGGCGATACTACTCGAGTATGCCAAGCGAGATCTCTCCAATAGATCATGCTTATACACTTTTCCCATGGCTCACCAAGGTTCCCGACCAAACCCATGCCGGCTCGAGTCCAAGGTCGGCCAATGAGATTTGGGCGTCCCCCATTATTATCACTAAGAGTCGAGGAGATTCACTCCAATGACATATGCAACCATAGCATATTTAATCATTTCAACACTTCATTTAATACACTTGACAATTCACTTCAAATAATTTAATTTCACTTTACTTAAACGAGAACGAGTGCGATAAAGTACACACTCGACTCGGCATATTCAAAATTCTCATTCAACAATAATAATTAAGCACGTAACAATTTGTCACACACTTGACACTCACCAAGTCAAGGTAGGGGTAAGTGTTCAATCAAGTGTTTAGGCATCCGCTGTGAGGTCCTCTTGAAGGTCCCATTGAGTGCCTGAACAAAATATAATTTACTATCACACACTATCACTTATAAACCCATTATTAACAAGGAAGATTGTACACTTGTACAACACTAAGAAAATTATCATGAAAGAGAGCCCTAACTACTCATAAATCGAGGCTCAAAAGTGGGGTTTAATAATACAAGGAAAAATGGATTTCCTTCATGAAATCAAGTTTAAAATAGTCATTCAATATCGAAGAGTAGTGAAGAGTTTCTAAAAACTCAATCCCCCTCAAGTTCGAAAATTTCAGTTTTAAGGAGCAATCTTTGAAAAATCGGATCTTGCACTCGATAGGCCCAAAATTGGAAAACTTGGTACCGTTGGAAACTAGTTCCAAAGTACTAAAAGTTCCTTGAAGACACTTTTCCAAGATTCAAAATGGAAGACACTCAAATTTCAGCTTAAAGTGGCTGACTTTTACTCCCAAGACAGTTTCAGTCTTAGTTCTCGGTAAACTTTGGAAATTCGGACAAATTCACAGAACGTGAACTAGCCTATGAAATTTGTAACACAATTAGAATTCCAATTAAGGTTTCAAACACAACAAGCGGAACTAAAATCGGAGTTTCGAGCGTCAAGATATAGCCGCTCAAAGATGGTTAAAAATAAGGGCTGCTCGGTCCATTTTCCAGATTTGGAAGAACAACTTTGGTATCTTCTTTGTATATCAAAAAAGTTTTATATTGACACCAAAATTGGTACAATTCAACTTCCATATGAGGACTACACCTCTATCAAATTTCATTTGAAAATTCGCACGGGAAGGTAGTGAACAAAACTACCAAAGTTCAAGGAATTTCCAAGACAAATCTGTCTCCTTACTTCCTTTTCCTTTTCCAAACATTTTGCCCAAAGAAATCAACTCCAATCTGACTCATTTGTGAAACCAATACCCAAGAAACATTTAATATACATTTGGTAGGTGTTTAACACCAAAATTTTCGAAACAACATGTCCCAAGTCAAACTAGGCCATTTGGCTAGCAGAAATTAGGGTTTTCCAGCTTTGGTACAGTTCGGGAATTGGGCTATATCTCGCTCAATACAACTTGAAATTGAGCGTGGTCAGTGGTGTTGGAAACTAGATTCACAACCTACATTTCATCAGAAGAAATCATTTTGAAATTCAGTTCACAAATGAGAGAAATTAAAGCTACAAGTTGCAGCTTCTAACTTCCTTTCGGTTGGACTAACAGAACAGGGAAGCCGACTTTGATCAATCACTACAGATGGTTCATTTCGAATTATAAGGTTCATTATACACCATTAGAAAACTACGGATGTCTAGTTTTGAATGCCTCTGACGGCACTCAATTCCAACATCCGGACAGAGAGATACGATCATTCAAAGATGCCCTGTCCAGAACACCTGGACACCGTTTTCCAGATTTGAAAATTTTCGAAATTTCAACTTTTACCCAACCAAATCAAATGATTTTCGGTGGAAACTTCCCACACACCCTACACAACATATATACATCAGATTCAAGGTCATTTGAGTATCAAAAATTCGAATCAAAACTTCGAGAAAAAAAGGGCAGATTTTCGGCCTCTTCATATACAATTTTCCTTTCACTTTTCCAACAAATCTCATCTCGTTTATCACATAACTAACACAAACAACACTTAACATCATCATATCAGTCCTATATCATCAAGGTGGTATTTCATAGAACCCACTCCAACCATTTAAATCCAACAACAACAACAACAATGAAGCTACAAGCTTCCTAGCAAAGATCAACCCACTAAAGCCAAGGTTAGATGGTTGGATGATTACCTCCTACTCCTTTGAGTGAAATCAGAATTTTTGCACCTCTAAAGCCCAAGAAAAACCGTGAGAAAGATGTCCTCCACCAAGATTGAGTTGCTCTCCAAGTTGTTTAGGTGTTGTGTGAAGGATTTAAGGTGAAGTTGTGCAAGAATGGAGCAAGGAGAATGATGGGTTTTCTCTTCTTCTCCCTTGGAGAATTTCGGCCAGCAAGATGAAGAGGAGAGAGAGGGTGAGCTGATGAGTGAAGCTTCTTGGAGAAGCTTGGATGTTTTGTGGTTAAAAATTTGAGCAAAAGTCAACTTTGAATAGTAATCGCGCGCGAGGGTTTCGTGTCCGTTTTCTCTCGGATTTGTTTCACTTATGCACTAAACCTTTAATGTACTTCCTTTAACACTGTTATTATTCACTCTTTGATGTGTGCATGGACCTTAGCCAAGTAATGATCTAGTTCGAGTTCCAATAGGCCCATTACACGTGCACGGGCCAAGCGCTTCAAAGAGTCTCTCCAAGCCCTTGTTCGAAATGTTTAAGACCAACAAGGGGTCCATCGGAACATTGAAGGCTTAGAAGTTGATCATCAAGTTGTCTACACGTTGATCCAAGCCCATGAGGAGCTAAGTGATGGTTGTTAGCTAGGCTTTAGCCCATTAGCTAGTCTTTTCAGTTTTTTGAATGGGCTTGGTCGGCCTTTTAGTTACAAGTGTTAGGCGTCGAGTCATTGTTAGATTAGTTACTAGTTCGTTACTTTGTTTGAGTCATGGATCCGGCCCATTTATATCCACAAGGTGGCCGAACCCCATCCCCCTTCCTAGCCTAGGGTTTCATTAGCTTTGCTAGCCTATAAAAAGGCTCAAGTTGTACGGTTGAAGGGTAGACGTTTTATGAATAAAATTGCAGCTTTGTTTCTCTTTCATTATTGAGAGTATAATTCCATTACTTGCATTGGCAAGGGTTCTTGAGCAATCTCGCGATTGTCCTTGATTGTTCGTCCGACCTATCCACTTGGGTATTCACCTCGATTGGAGTCATCGATCTACCACCTTCAATCAATTCGTGTCGTCCGTCTTGGTTTTAGGTTCCGCAAACCAAGCGTTGGACAACCTCGCTAGATCCTTGGGTAAACGTACTACGTGTCTCGAAACGAGTTGATCGAGGACCGTATCAGTTGGCTTCAGAGCATAGGTTGAGGTATCTTTCGTTATATCCATGTTTGTCGTTGTTGTGTCGTCTAGGGTTTGTGATTTCCGCTGCCTTGTTCAAAACAAAAAAAAAATTTATGTCCGCACCGTTGTGTCCCTTGTTGCACCCAATTTCTGGTCGTAGTTGTGTCTCAATCTGTCCGTAGTTGTAGTGACTTGTTGTCTAACATTTTCTGTCCGTTTAGCCATCGTTTGTTGCATCAAATTTCTGTCCGTTTGTTGTGTCAAATCTGGCCAACGTTTGTTTCCGTGTTGCGTTGCAAAATCAGTCGCAAATCTGTCCGCAACTTGTTCTTGTTATTGAGTCGAAGTTGTTCATCAAATCTGTCCGCAATCTTGTTCCTTTGTTTAGTGTCAAATCTGATGTGGTGTGTGTGCCTTTCGGTGTCCAAAAAAAATTCTGGTTTGAAGTTCCCAAATCTGTCTCGTTAGTTGGCCATCGCTTGAGCAGCAAGAAATTAACTTGGTGGCGGCTAGGGTTTCTCTTTTCGCGCTAGGGTTTAGTCAAATCTGTCCAAGACTGCTCGTTGGTCATCCAAGTTGTTTTACTTGTTTTCCAAAACTGATTTGTGGTTAAACTTGTTGGTATTTTGTGAATCTTGAAGAGAATCTACAAGAATCTTGAGTTTCTTGAATTTCTTGACCACAATCTTGAAGTTCTTGAAGTCTTGATAACTTGCTTGGGAGTTCTTGAAGGATCTTGAAAGTTTCTTGTGTGTTTGATTAGCCGAAACAAATCTGGAATATTATTCCATTCGGCCAAGCTTGTGCTGTGTTTGTTCGTTATAGTAAAAAAAAAAAGAAAAAAAATTCAGGGGGTACTGTTCACGTTGGTACTGTTCATCGTACTGTAGAAGTACTGTTCATCCGAAAAAAAAAAGAGAGAGGAAAAGAAGAATCGGTTGGCAAGAAAACAAAGAGAAAAAAAATAAAAATAATAGCAACCGAATTGTGTGGGGGGAAATTCTGATTTGCGCCATACTATTTGGAGTAGAATTTGGAACCTTCTAAAGGTTGTTACAAGAAGGAAAGGGGTTTTCCAAAAGGTTTCCTAAACTAATCAGATTTGCGCAAAGCTTCTTGGATAGAATTTGGAAGTTACTAAAAGTTGTTTCAACAAAAGGTTTTCTAAAGGTTTCCAAAAACTAACTTGTTTCCAAAATCAATTAGGAAACTAAGTGGACAGCTTGGGTACTTTTTCTAATTCCACTTGGACAAGCTCCTACTTTTAGGAACTAGGGTTTCGTTGGCTTCCTTTTCACACTAGCACTAGTTTCCATTTCTGTCCGCCACTAGAAACCTTCCAAACCGTGCATCCTTGTTCCATTTTGCATTCCATTTGTGTCTTGTTTTCTTGGTTACTCTTGTGAAAAGTTTGGGGGAACAATTTTTGGATTTTTGCACGGCATTTCTCAACTACTCAAACCGGCAAGGTAAGGAATTTTTGGTAAGCTTATTTGAGTGCTTTGAGTGATACACGAGTGATGAGCACATACACGTGAGCTTGTGTGTCGTGAGGAATCTCTTTTTCTTTGCTAACCATTTTGGCAGGTCACGTAATCATGCCTAGGGGAGTTGCCTCTTACTCATACAACCAAGAATTCTTGGAGAATGAGCCTCTCAAGAGGAGGGGTTCCAAGCGACCTACTCCCAAGCACTCTAGTTCCATGGAATCTAGTTCACAACATGAGTTTCGTTCACTCCGGGAGGAGATGGAACGTTACCGTGCTTTGTGTGTATATGAAAGGTATAAAAGAGATTGTGATGAGTATGAGAAGGAGCAAAGAAGTTTGCGCAGAGCATCTAAATCGAGGTCAACCTCAAGTAAACGAGATTCATCTAAGAAGTACCTTGACCATCAAGACAAGGAGTTCGAGAATTCTCGAATTGAGTCAAGGCTTCGTGAATCAAGCGATGATTTCCAAAGTCGGACTAAAGAATTGGTTGATTCTATGATGGAAA
This sequence comes from Coffea humblotiana, assembly GCA_023065735.1. Classification (NCBI taxonomy): domain Eukaryota; kingdom Viridiplantae; phylum Streptophyta; class Magnoliopsida; order Gentianales; family Rubiaceae; genus Coffea; species Coffea humblotiana. Next base: position 27,938,135 of record CM041218.1, read on the forward strand.
GAATTAGCCAAGTGCTGGATTCACACTTGGAGCAACTTAATCATGTGTCAACCAGTGCTAATAAAGGAAAAGTTCATTCTAGTTCCTCGTTGATTGAAAAGCCAAATATGAATGAGTTGCAACCGAGCCATGAACATGAGCTAGACAATGAAAATTAAATCTCATGTACAATGAGTGAGCAATGGCCCGAGAAGAATGGAGTGGGAAAAGGCAAGAATAATTTGGCCTTAGTGAAGAGTAAAGAGGAGGGATTGACTGTGTTTACAAAGGCCGCAAGTGTGAACATTTTGTTTGCTAACCGGCTAACATGTGATTTGTTTAGTACCTCTTCGTTTGTGCAGATTAAATAAAGTCAAGTAGAATTGGTCATGACATGTTCCATTCCGAAGTCACTTGGACACTTTGCGAGTTTCCATGGAGTTTGTCTTCTAGGAGCTAAATCTCTTTGGTGTCAATTCATGGAACAATGTCAATTCAAACCTGTCCGCACCATTGGAGGATTGATTCGAGCTCATCCTAAAAGGGAAATTCCAAATTCTACTTCTTGTTCTCTACCTATGGTTCATTCATCACCTCTGCCTTATTTTGAGCATGTTTCTAGCACTAACTCTTGTTGCTCTTATGTAGGTGTTGATGAGAAGTGTAAAGGACTAACACTGGAATCTCAAGTTGAATCAATTGGTGGAAGGAATATTGAAATGTCAAAGGGAGTTTTCTCATTTAAATCTTGTTCGACACCTTCTTACCATCTAGCTAATAATGTCCCATTAGTTCTTTACCCGATTTCTGAATTGTTTCAAGTTGAAGGTTATTTTGTTTTTGTAGGTTGTAACGCTGTCCAAAATTTCCCAACTATGATTAAAGAGTTGCAACCTGATTTCATGCTTGTTCCAGCTGCATGTTGCGAAGAAGGGCCGAACTATACCACCTTGTACAACCCGATTCAGGATTTCTCTAGCTTCCATGAGCATCATTATGAAGATCCTTATCTTGTGCATGAGAATGGTAAGCTGTTGCACAATTGTATGCCTATGACCACTAACTATGAGATTTATTGTGTAGGTGACAATATGACAATCCATGGCCGAAGGCTGATTAGAGAGCTTTGGATTGCTACCTGGAACTTTCACGAGCCTTACACAAGCTCTTTCCTATCTTGGCGCATGTCCCTTGTTTGAGAGCCTCATGAAGCTGACCAAACGGCATTTAGCTTGGCTCGTGACCTTTCATTTGTTCCCAACGTGGCTGACCTCCAAGCACACTGTCGATTTGAGGTGTCATACTACTAACTCTTGTTAGTATCATTCATCTCCATCTAGATTTGAGGACAAATCCTTCTCAAGAGGAGGGGACTGATGTGTGCACGGACCTTAGCCAAGTAATGATCCAGTTCGAGTTCCATTGGGCCCGTTACACGTGCACGGGCCAAGCATTTCAAAGAGTCTCTCAAGCCCTTGTTCGAAATGTTTAAGACCAACAAGGGGTCCATCGGAACATTGAAGGCTTAGAAGTTGATCATCGAGTTGTCTACACGTTGATCCAAGCCCATGAGGAGCTAAGTGATAGTTGTTAGCTGGGCTTTAGCCCATTAGCTAGTCTTTTTAGCTAGTCTTTTCAGTTTTCCAATGGGCTTGGTCGGCCTTTTAGTTACAAGTGTTAGGCGTCGAGTCATTGTTAGATTAGTTACTAGTTCGTTACTTTGTTTGAGTCATGGATCCGGCCCATTTATATCCACAAGGTGGCCGAACCCCATCCCCCTTCCTAGCCTAGGGTTTCATTAGCTTTGCTAGCCTATAAAAAGGCTCAAGTTGTCGGTTGAAGGGTAGACATTTTATGAATAAAATTGCAGCTTTGTTTCTCTTTCATTATTGAGAGTACAATTCCATTACTTGCATTGGCAAGGGTTCTTGAGCAATCTCGCGATTGTCCTTGATTGTTCGTCCGACCTATCCACTTGGGTATTCACCTGGATTGGAGTCGTCGATCTACCACATTCAATCAATTCGTGTCGTCCGTCTTGGTTTTAGGTTCCTTAAACCAAGCGTTGGACAACCTCGCTAGATCCTTGGGCAAACGTGCTACGTGTCTCGAAACGAGTTGATCGAGGACTGTATCACTCTTAGTAGTCTAAAAGATAATTTTCTAAAGTCTTTCAATTAGTTGCGCGCATGAAAACGCGAATTTCCGACTCACGCGTGATAAAACGCAATTTCTAAGAAATTCTTGTAACGATAATATAACTAACCAATACTAGAGTAATTAATCATAAAAATAACTATTTTAAGACTAACGCATGAGTCCTCAAATCTCCAAGGTCTCTGTACTCTCAGATCGAATATTGCCTCCAAACGCGTATTCGCTAAATCTCACTAAACGAGCTTCCGAAAATTAAATTTACTAACGGGACATTTTAAAAATATATGCAGGTCATAGTTCCATGTAAATGGTTTTAAAACGGTTGAAATAAATTATTCGGGGAAAACGGGTAAATAAATATTTAAATAAGCCAGTAATATGAGATTAAAATAAGTAAATTTTTTGGGTCCTCACACTTCAAAAGTTTCCCCCCAAAGTATGGCTTTGATCACCAGCACGTCCTAGAACAACCAAGGAAAACGATTACGACTCGATTACGAGTTGGATGCCTATCCAAGGAACTACTAATGCAAAGCAAAATGTAGCTTAGGAGTGAAAGTAAGTAACAATTGGCTATAAAAACTTCCAAACTGAATACTTAAGGCTCGAAGGTAACAAGGTGAAATTTTGCCTTTCAAACCAGAATTTTCACAGCCATGACACAAGTGACATCATGATGTTTTTCGCCCCTAATCTATATAGTTTTCACTCAAATTCAAGCACAAAAGACTTAACCACTGTTTGGAATAGGTTTTGGCCTAAACCAATCATGAAAAGGTTAGAAAACAACAAGGTAATAGACTTCGCTATGACTTGACCAAGAAACGGAAATTTCAGCTAACAACTTAGAGGAAAATACCAACGCAAATTCTTCCATTTCAACCAAAATTCAATACCTAAGTAAAGCTTATAGATATACCAAGCATCTTAAGCAAGTTTATCACCAAATCAACCCAAACTTGAAGAAATCGAGTAGTCCCAAAAATTGGGCAGCACTTCCCCTTAAATTCCTTTACTTTTCCATCCTACAATCAACATCAAAGCTCATCCAAAATAGCCCCAATTGCACATACAATTCATAAGCTATTAAACACACTTAATTAGGGTCACATTACCCTTCAATTACAACCAAGTGGTAGCTCCAAAACTAACCCTAATCATGCTCAAATTAGAAACCCTAAATCTGAAATTTATGCACCCAAGCTGAAAATTTCTTTAGGTAAAGTAAACTAGCACTTAAACACTAGATTTCTCACATGTCAAAACTAGTAAATCATGGCCAACCATTAAGCATCACATGAGGGTAGAAAAGTCACCATAAAACTGGAAATTACCATATCACCACTTCCAACCATGAAATATTGCATAAAACTACCCAAGATTGCAACCATAAGCCACTAATTTAAAATTATTTGAAGTAGAGAGAGTTTCTTGCCAAAAATACCTTAGACCTTATGCAAAGAGGCTACCAACACCTTTATCTTCCCAAATCACTCCACAAAACCCCTTAAGCTTCCATAGAGATCCACTTTTATAGACTAGTTTGCAAAACTAATGGTTGAAACTCAAGATTGGAGCAAGAAATTGAAGTGAAAGATGAAGGTTTTCTCTCTCTTTTGCTCTCCAATTTTCGGCCAAGAGAAGAGGATGATGGGTTGATTTTGGTCAAATTTTTGTTTTAGTAAAAGTAAGAAAGACTTGGTCAAGTCCAACATCCAATGGTTTTGTGACACATGGCCTTCATAAAGTTTAATCTCATCCTCTTGTCTCCCAATGGTTAGTCTATTTAGCTAATCTCTAATTACCTCCTAACACCTTAAAAATAATATTCCTTCACACAAAACTCCAACTAGCGGTCAAAAATTTATCGCACTTACCGCACTAGCGAGTCCCACGTCCATAATACACTTCAAACTTAACATGAACTATCTTATACTAGAAAAATGATTTAAAAACTATACTCACTTATAAAAATCTCTGGAAAATTAATATAATAAAGTAAAGTGAAGAAAATGCATGCGAAGAAATAAAATAAATATAACCTAGTTTTCCGGATTCTCACAGCTTGCATGTTGGACAAGTATGTTAAAGGAGTATTAGACAAGTGTCTTGGGTTTTAGCACAACACATATAAAGGGAGGGGGGTAGGTGGCAAGATACTTGGAAGCTTAGGAAAATTGGAAGGAAAAAACAAATAAAGGAAAATGGGAAAGGAGAGAGTGGGCAGTAAAGGCGAAAAAAGAAAACAAAAAGCAAAGGAAAAAAAGACTAGGGACGAAGGGGTCTTCGGCTGGGAAGAACAGAGGACAAAGAGGGGGCGGACAAAAAGAAAAAACAGGGGAACTAAGGAAAAAAAAGGGAGGCAACGGGGAAAAAGTCAAGAACAGAGCAAGAAAAGAAGGAGGGAAAGCAAAAAAAGGGAAAAGAAAGAAACTGAGGATTCTTGGCGGCGGGGGAAAAGGGGAGAGCTGGAACCAGCAAGGGAGGATCTGGGAGAGTAAGAGAGGTAAGGGCGGCGGACGAAGAAAAACAGAGGGGCTAAGTGAGGGTGGAAAACCAGAAAAAAACCAGAAAGAAAGGGAAGGGCTGAGAGGAAGAAGCAAGGAAAAGAGGCAAAAGCTGGGCGGAGGAATTGTAGCTCACTGTCGGCTCCGGAACTTCCCACCATCATCGGCGAACCTTCACCTAGAGAGGGAGTACGCTGTAAGCTATCTTTTCCCTTTAAATTTCAGTTTCTCTTCAAGCACAAACGCTGGAAATCTCAAAGCATGTCTTTTGTGAATTAGTTCATTGCAATATTTCTGTTGATTATACACAATTTTGAACATACATGCTTTATGTATTGGTTGGATTGCATTCCCTTGTGTTTCTGACAAATTTTTGGGGCTAGTTATAACATCAATTGAGCAAAGAATCAGTGAATTTTTTTATGCCCATTTGTTGTTCGATGAAATTTCTAATTGGAAGTTCTACTTGAAAGAAGGTTCATCTGCGTTTTACGTGTTAAGAAAACGAATGGTCAGCAAGTCCATGCTTGTCAAAATAGTTGATTTTCATGGAAGAAAGGACAGTTTTGAAAGATTCTGACGGGTTTGTTTTGCATCTTTTCTGTTTCTCTTTTGCTTAGTGTTCCTTTTGTATGGACTCAAATTAATGACATGAGACTGTATGAGGGGAGATGCGAGTGAGTTTCATTTTTTCTTTGAGAGTCTGAAGATAAATTTTTCTGGTGTTTGCCGTCTGTGAAGAAGGATGAAATGGCGGTGGATGTTTAGTCTGTTTGGAGAAGATGATAATTTGTTTAAATTCACAATTTCAAGCCCTCCATTTTCCCTTTCTTTGTGATTTAACCCCAGAGTTTTAGAACTTCATAATTCGACCCCAAATCTTTTTATAATTCTTTCGATTAGGTCCCTATTTTTATGGCATTTGAATCCCTCAAGTTTCCCCTTATTCTGATATGACCCAAAAACTTAGAAAAATCTAACTTATTTCGCCCTTTTTAAGTTTAATCCTCTTCTTGCATGTTTTATGTGACTTTTTGGGTAGATTATTTACGGGTTTTAGAGTATAATTAGATCTTAATAATTTTGGTTAGTTTAATATTTTGGTGGGTTTTTGTAAGAAGATGAAGTTTGGGTTAAGAATTATATTTGTTTGGGTCTAACAAATGGGTTTTGATTAATTTTGGTTGGACTTTGACATGGTTTGCGTAACCAAAGCCCTTGCATTTGTTTCGATTGGGCTGGAGTAATAAAAGATAGGCTGGTTTGATTTTTTTTAAAGGCTTTCGATTTGGGCTTGGGAGACAAGGCCTAGGTGTTTTGGTTGAACCAATTGATGGACCAGCCCATCCGTTTTCTCTGGATTCTCTGATGGGCCGAAGGTAATCTCGGCCCAGGGAAATAAATAAAATGGCCCAGTGGCCTGATTCATCAAGAAACCAGAAAATGGATTTGCAGTATGGTCCCTGTACCTTTAATTAATTATACTATGGCCATAAAAACTTTATTTTTCTTTCAATTAGGTTCCTAATTTAATTGTAAATAGGTCCCTAAACTTTATTTTTCTTTAATTTTGACCCCGGATTTTTGTGATAATTATAATTTAACCCCCACAACTTTGTTAATTTTTGCAATTAAGTCCCTGCTTGTTTTAATTTCTTAAATGTAGGTTGTTTATGTTCATTTAAATGATTTAATTGATTCAATTTCATGTTTATTTTTCATCTTTTTATGATTATTTGTTAATTAAAGTGGTACCTTAATCATTTTCTTTGCGTTGGAGGATAGAAAGGAATAAACTCCACTTCATTGGATCACCAATTCAAGAAAGGTATACTCTACTCTTTATTTTGATTTTACTTGATCCTATGTGCCCCTATGTGACTTTACGTACGTAATTGCATGCATTTTGAATGTTTTTATTTCATTTATTTATTTAGTTACTTTAATTGTTTTGATTTTGTATATTTATTTTAATTTAATTTTTAATTATTTGGAAGGCAATTAAATGCCAAAATTGTAATAGTTAGGTTTTTGTTTTATTTTATTTCATTCTTTACCCCTTTAGATTGTAGTTAGGGTCCCAAATGTAATAGCTAGGTCTTTATTTGCTTTATTTGTTTTGTGTGTTTTGCATGCTTATGTGTTTGGGTGTTACTCACTTTCTTAGGGTCTTGCATCTAGATATGATGCTTATGTGCTATATGTGATTTGTGTGTTTATTTGCTTTTATCATGTTTCATATGATTTATTTGATTATAATAAGTGTATGACGTCACCACACTAGTCCAACGCTAGTTGTGGCCCTTTTTTCCGATTCCACACTAGTCCAACGCTTGTTGTAGCCATTTTCCCGTTTTCTCGCTAGTCCAACATTTGTGAGAACCTATAGACATGGGTTAGTTCAACGCTAGACCCTTAGGGACCGTTCACGCGTTAGACCATGTTTGTGTGACACAATCACTACATTTTCATGCATATTTTCTACTTTTTAAGGTTTCTTCATTTTTGCATGACATTTTCCCTATACGTGTATCCCTTAACCCATATTCTCCCTCATATGTATATCCCTTATCCCATATTTTCCCTTATATATACCTCTTATCCCATGTTTCCCTATATGTATATTCCTTACTTCTATGTGTGGAACATGACACTAGACTTGCATTTCATTTCAGAAAATTAAAACTAGGTTAGATCATTTGCTTGACTAAATAGGAAATACCTCTCGAATATGGGATATGGACGAGTATGGCTCTCTAGCCTTAACACGCTCGTACTCCCTCTATTAAAGGGAAAATTAAAGTCACGAATATTAGCTCCCCACACCCATTATGATTCATTCCTTTAGGTCATGTATATTTGTATATTATTATCTTTTTTCTTCTTTCTTTCGAGTCTCATATTTTTGCATATTCGTGACCTCTTCAAAGAGTCAATTTGGGCATCACAATTAGTGTGATTTGCACCAATTAAGCTTTGATGTGATATTCCGACCCCTCGATATCCTCCTAAGTTTAGGTTTTGCATCCATATAGTGACATCCAAATGTGATAAATACTTAAGTTAAAATAAGAAAATTTTTGACTCAATCACGCAACTGGCTCTAAGCTAGGTTGAAAGGGTGCCTTGGATTTTATCCTTGCCTTCATTTTTTCAAACGTGACTTCCGAACACTTTTCTCTGATTTTCGCAAATTTGGAGTCGTTTAAAAATGATTTTTTACTTTTTTTATTCAAAATTCATTTTAGGTGGCTTGGTACACCTTAACTCAATACCAAATGGCGACTCCTATTTTTTCATTAAAAACCCTTTTAAAACTATTATTTTTGGGTCAAAATCGTCGAACTTTTTAGCCCCATTTGGGCCCATTTCTTCATTTATTTTTCGAAAAATCAAAAATTCATTTTTTTCAAATAAAAAATTAATCAAAATTTATTTTTTTAAACACTTTATTTTTCATTTAAAAAATGGGGCACAACAGGAGCAATGTCACTTGAGAGTAGAAGAGATAAGCAATTAAGGTTCACAAGATAATAAGTAAAAAGGGAAAAATTGCAAACCAATTGACTACCAAACTCCTCTTGAGGTTGAAGATCAATTCATAAAACAAGCTTCTTCAAGTTGATGAAATACGAACAATCTTATGTACAAAGGAAGGCTCATTTCCTCCTTGCCCCAAGTTACACTCGGTCAAATTAGGAAGTTTTACAATCTCTCAGGATAACCCTCACAAAACTACACTATTGAAGTATTTTTTCACAAATGAAAAACTTTCACGAATCTTACACCACAAAGAGTACAAAATGTTCCTTGGAGAGTATTTTCTCACTAAAACTACTCTTAATCTATTATATTCTCAGTGTGCAAAAGTTCTTTTCAAGTTTCTGACCATGCACTATTTATATGAGACCAAAAAGTGTTTCATTAATGCTTCCAACGGATAGAAGGCAGCTGAAGAGTCAACTAGCCGTGGGGAGTATCGAACGTCCGGTACTTCCGATACTTGCGTCCGAAGGCGGGTAGAGAGTTTGAAAAATCTTTTTCAATTTTTTCGAACGTTCGGTACCTCCGATGCTTGTATCCGAAAGCAGACAGAGAGCTTGAATGATTATCTTAATTTTTTCGGACGTCCGGTGATGAAGTTTTTAGTGCGTCCGAAAGCAGGCAGAGAGTTTGAAGAATTATCTCAACTCTTTCGGACGTCCGGTGAAGATGTTCTACGTCCGATATGATCCGGACTGTTTATCGGACGTCCGGTATTATCTTTGTTTGCGTCCGACAGGTTTCATCTTCCTTTATCTTCTTTCAATGCTTTTGTTCTTTGAATCAAGTTGCTTCAGAGCTAAAAAGATTTCTTATTGAAAAGATATTAGTATTATCCAATTATTTTATAAAAATTAAAAGGCAGGGAACAAGATCAACATTCTTCCCCATTTTAATGATGACAAAACAATGGATGAAAAGAAGAAAGATGAGCAGAAACTCCCCCTTACTCATAGCATTCAAAACTATTAAGTACCAACACATAGCATCTCCGCCTTACTCATATCAGAAGAACTCCCCCTTACACATAGCATCTATTCTCCCCCTTTTTGTCATCATAAAATTAGATAGAATAATTTCCAGCAGAATCCATCAGCCAAAATCCATTAGTAATCAGAAAAAAATCATTCATAACGCCAAAATCCAGCAACCAACATTAGCCAAAAGCAGAAAAATAATACCAAGATCCATCAATGTCAACCAAAATGCATTAGTCATTCAACTGACAGTCATATCAATCAACATTCATACCAAAAACACCAGAGAGATCCATTAGTACAGAGCATTAGAAACATCAAAAGAAAGAAAAAAAATACAAAAGACCATGAAAATGCATCTTAATATGAAGCGCAAATGCCCCTAGAGTGCCTAAATTGTGATCTTAGATGATCCAGGTCTTCTTCTTGTAAGACAAAACTGAGAGGGATCCAATTCATCTTCAGTCTCTTCATCATCTGCTTCACTGTCCTCAGTAGTTGGAGCCTTGCCTTTGTCTGAAGTTGGGAGATCATGAGAGATAGTCTGAGAGCTCGAGGCATTGACTTCAACAGTGGGAGGAGTGGACTCAGTTTGTGGCTCCTTTTGATGTGTATGTTCTTCCTCTTGTGGGACAGGAGTGGACTCAGTGCGTGGCTCCTTTTGATGTGTATGTTCTTCCTCTTGTAGGACAGGAGGCATAAGCAGATTTCTCTTATCCAAGAATGTAACTTGTTGCTCAGGTGTCATGGTCATCATTAGACCATCTTCAAGGAGAAGGACATGTTGCTTGAGTTCCTCAAGTAAGCAAATGACTTCGTGATTGGATGAAGTGGGTTGAGTGGCGGATTTGCGATGATGAATGGAAAAGGGTGAAGTGACACGAGACTGTTTGGAAGGTCTAGGAGTAACAGAGGCTTCATGACAACTTTTGGATCTAGACTCCAAGACGGCTTCCTTAGAACACCAGTGGCCATCAAAAAACCTGATACTTTTTCTCTCAAAATATGCTTTAGTGAAAACAGAGGATGAATTTTCTTTTGGAGATACTCCAGTGAAAGGAATTTTTAAATGAGCAAAAATTGGAGTTAAAAACTTTCCATAAGAGAGTTTCCTACGGCTGTCAGTGCTGAGTTTGAGCAGAAATTTACACATGACAAAATCAAAGTCAATTCTGATTTTTTCAACAAAGCAATAAAACAGATAAAGTTCCATTTTGTTGACATCAGTCCTATAACCATCAGTAGGAACCAGCAGATTTGAAATGATTGTAAAAATGATCAGATTTTGAGAACTAAGATCCTCCAATTTGGCCTCAGCAGGTGTGTTAAAATGAGTGCGAAAGTAGACCATCAGTTTTTCAACATGAAAACGGTGATAAGTAGTTGGAAATTTTTCATATGAGAAATTTTTTTTAATTTTACTACTACAACCTTCTTCAATTTTTGTTTTCAAAATTAGATTGACAACATCAGGAGTAAGAAGAATGTTTATGCCATTAACACGTGAGACAATTTCAGTATAAGAACTATCCCTCGTAAGATTGGCCAAAAACTGATATAGCATTTCAGGATAGTATGGGTTGGGCAGAGACAGAATATGAGACCATTTTTGAAATTCGAAGAGCTTAAGAACAGGGTCTAAATGAAGCTTACAGAATTAAGAGGGAATGATGGTTCTTTGAGTGATGAAACCTTTTGGTGAAATCCACTCAAACTTGTTTTTGGCATCATCATCGATGAATTTGGGCAATGTGGTGGACTGTTGCTCGGTTTGATCAGCACGTTTTCTTTTCTCATTGCGTTTCTCAGACCTACGTGTCAATTTTCTTGTTGATGGCATCACAGTTTCTTCATCTCTGAGTGTGGTTGTGACAGTCCCACCTTCCCTTAGGGCGTACCCCAAGGGTTAGCAAACTGTCTGCCCAACTCTCGCCAGAACTACTAAGCCAACAACACGTTTACCAAACTAAAACGTGCAATCTCAGCCAATCACATTTAATATACATAATCATACTCTTATATATATACATTGGAGTCTTTAACAAGTCAACTTGAAGTACAAGCCAAAATATCCATAATTTATCCAAATACAATTAGAGTTTACTATTACAGAGGAGTTTAAATCAAAAACAAATATAACTAGCTCTACTCTTTTCTCCAAATATCACGGTCCCAAATTTTTGTCCCCTGTAAGGAAAACAAAAGTAACATGGGTGAGTTTTCGCCCAATGAGGTACCAAAAGTCAAGCCGTCAAGATGCACAAACTTTCACTTTTAATCAGTCAAATATAAACATCAAATAAAAGAGATGAATGAACATCACAGTTAAACAGAATAGTTCAAGTAAAAAGGATACAGATGGCTCTCAAGAACCAAATTTCCATTGTAGTACTTGATCCGAACTCGTTGACACTCCGTCAACGTTTAAATAAGAAAATCCTGACCGTAGATCTCCACTTTACACTAATTTTCGTCCACCAAACATACCCTTTATCGGGGTCGAACACCAAACAGAAACAGTGGTGGTAATACTCGAGTATACCAAATATTAGAAGGTTTCAGTATTCAGAGAATCAGTAACAGTTTCCTCATGGTTCGTCAATTTACCTCGACCAAACCCTTGCTGGCTCGATTCGATTAAATACCAATGAGATTTGAACTCAAATTTCACAGTAAGGTCGTTGGATATTAGCTTCCAAACGACATCAACTCATGCACAAGTAACAGATCCAAATTTATACAGTAAACTAGTGAAACAGGCAAGAGAAACGAGTGTGATAAAGTACACCTTCGTCTCGTCCAGAATAAACGAAAGTCATAGTCATTCAAGTCATAAATTTCAAGCACAAGTCAATCAGTTAAGCAACAAGTCATGCGAGTGGTACATTCACCAGTTCAAGCAAAAAACAACTTCAAAAGTTTCCTCCCGGATTATACTCTTGATCACCGGCACGTCCTAAGAACAACCAAGGTAAAATAATTATGGTTCCCACATCCAAAACCTAGCGAACGAAATTCACAATTGAGGTTCGACTACGAGTCGTATGCCTATCCAAGTTAACTACTAGTGCGAAGATACAAAATATGACTTTGGAGTGAAAAGGAATCATTTGGACCTAAGGACATGAACAACCCAAAAGTCCTTCATTCAACCAAAATTCAACTCATAAGTAAAGCTTATAGGTTTTCCAAACATCTTAAACAAGTTTATCTCAAAATCAACCCAAACTTGAAGGAAACAAGCGGCTCCAAAATTCGGACAGCACCTCCCTTTATTATTTTTACTTTTCCCTCCTAATATCAACACCATAGCTCATCTCAATTCAGACGCAATCGCAACTACAAATCATAAGCTATCAAATACACTTAATTAAGGCCACAACACCCTTCAATTATAGCCAATATATACTCAAAAACCAACCACAAGCAAGCTGAATTTTGGAACCCTAACCTGAAATTTTCACATACAAGCAGAAATTTTCTTTAGGAAAGTCAAACTAGCATATAAAAACTAGATATTTCACATAGCAAAGCTATCAAACCATGGCCAACCCTTAAGCATCATATGTGGGCAGAAATTTCACCACAAAAACTGAAAATTTCCACATCATTACTTTAAACCATGAAATTTCTTATAAAACTACCAAAAGTGAAACCCTAAACCACTAGTTGGCAAATATTTGAAGTAGAGGGAGTTTCTTGCCATAAATACCTTGTAACCCTATGCAAAGAGGCTGCCAAGACCTTCTCCTCCCAAATCACTCCACCAAAACCCTTAATCTTCCTTAGTTAGCAGTTTCTATGGAGTAGTTTGCAAGGTTGTTGGTTGAAACTCAAGATTCAAGCAAAAAATTGAAGTTGAAGATGAAGTTCTTTCCTTGGTTTTTCCTCTCTAATTTTCGGCCAAGACAAGGAGAAAAATGGAGAATTTTTGGTCAATTTTTGGTTTAGTAAAGTTAAGAAAGTCTTGGTCAAAGTCCAACTTCCAACGGTTTCGCGACACTTGGCATCTCTAAGGTTCATACTCATCTCTTTGTCTTCCAAAACTAATCTATCTAGCTAACCTCTAATTATTCCTTAGTACCTTATAAAATAACATCCCTTTATGCAAAACTCTACCTAGTCGTCAAAATTTTATCGCACTTACCGCACTAGCGGGTCCCACATTCATAATGCGTTACGAACTTAACATGAGCCAATTTATACAAGAAAAATGATTTACAAACTTGACTCACTTATAAAAATATCTAAAAAATTAAGGTAATAAAGTAAAGTAAAGAAAATGTACGCAAGGAATTAAAATAAATAATAGAAAATAAGAAAATTTTTCGGATCCTTACACTCTCTCCCCCTTAAAAGAATTTCGTCCTCGAAATTTCTCACCTTGATTAACAAACAACTCAAGGTATTTCTTTTGCATTTTCTCTTCCACTTCCTAGGTTGCCTCTTCTACTCCATGATTTCTCCACAATATCTTCACCAATGGAATTTGCTTATTTCTCAGTTCCTTGACCTTTCGGTCGAGCAACTGCACGGGTTTCTCCTCATAAGTGAGAGACTCATCTATCTCAATTTCCTCTGGTTGTAGGATGTGAGTCAAATCAGGATGGTACTTCTTTAGCATCGAGACATGGAAGACATCGTGAATCTTGGATAAACTCGATGGTAGTTCGAGTCGGTATGCCATCTTTCCAACTCATTGGAGAATTTTGAAGGGTCCCACAAATCTTGGTTGAAGTTTCTTTCCTTTATCCGCCGTGACACTTCGCAACAGAGTGATCTTAAGAAATACAAGATCTCCAACTTCGAACTCCAAATCCTTCCTTCGATTGTCCGCATAACTCTTTTGCCGGCTTTGAGCTGCTCGAAGTCTTTGACGTATTAATTTAACCTTTTCATGTGCATCCTCCATCCAAGGTACGGTTGTTAGATCTAAAATCTTCTTTTCTCTCACTTCATCCCAATAAATCGGTGATCGGCACTTTCTTCCGTAAAGAGCTTCGTATGGTGCCATTTGAATAGATGAATGGTAGCTGTTATTGTAGGCAAACTCCACCAACATCATGTGCTAGCCCCAACTACCTCCAAAATCTAAGATGCATGTGCTTAACATATCCTCGAGGGTTTGAATGGTTCTTTCTGATTGTCCATGTGAGGACTCATGTTTTTATTCTTAAAATAGTTATTTTTATAATTATTTACCCTAGTATTAGTTGATTATATTATCGTTGCATGAATTGCTTTTAAATTTCGCTTTATCGCACGCGAATCGGAAGTTCGTGTATTTCGCGTCGAAACGGCTAAGTAGAAATTTGAGAAATTAATACTAGACTACTAAGAGTAAATAATTACAGTGTTAAAGGAATTACATTGGAGGATTAGTGCACTAGTACAACAAACAAGAGAGAAAAGTGGTAGTGCACCTCACTATTCGAGCACTATTCAGAGTTGACTTTTACAAAGCTTCTTGGCCACAATTTCTCCAACCTTCCAAGGTAAGCTTCACACAAACAAACACTCTCTCTCTCCTCTCTTTGGTCAGCTGAATAGCAAAGGAAAAGGAAGGAAGAAAGCTCTCTTCATCTTGCTCCAATCTTGTTCCATTTCCCTCACAAATCTTCACCCAACTCACATACTACTTGGAGATTAGTTCTAGTTTGGAGAAAGGCATCATCTTGTGGAATTTCTTGGAGGTTTTGTGGTGGAAAAATTCTGGTTTCACCTAGGGTTCAAGAGGTAACCTTCATCTTCTTTAAATCTTTCCATTTAATCAAAGTTTAGTGGTTAGTTTTGCATGGGTTTGAAACCCTAAGCAAGAAATAAGCTAGAGGACTTGAGGAATTTCATTTCTTGTTTTAATCTCTAGGCTAGCGGTCTTGAGGTGTATTATAGGTAGCTGCCTTGAGGATTAAAATACTTGATTGTTGTGTTTATGTGTTATATGAAAGGTTTACGGTTAGAAAATAGAAAGGAAGTTGGAAAAATTCTGGTTAGTGAGTTGGCCGAAACTGTCCTGTTGTTATCTTGCTTGTATTTTGAACTTTTGTTGGTTATTTAACTATGAGATTGATGGTTATATGTGGTATATTGTGTGTAGAATGTGCCTTGCGAAAATCGTTTCATTTGGTGGCATAAAACTTGAGTTTTGGCAAGAATCAAATATGGAAAACGTATAGAAGAGGTCTCGGACAGTGCTACTTTGTTCGAACATAACTTGCTGTACAAAATTTGAAATTGAGTGCCGTTAGTGGCATTCAAAACTAGACATTCATAAATTTCCAAAAATATAAAAATCACCTACTAGTTCGAACTGAGTGAACCGTAGTGATTCAACAAAGTTGACTGTCCTGTTGTGACTGTCTGTCCGAGAGGAATGGAGAAGCTGTGTCTTGTGGCTCTATTTTCTCTCACTTGTGAACTGATTTTGGAAATGACTCTTTTTGATGAAATTTAGAATTTTGAACCTAGTTTCCAACACCACAAACCATTCCCAATTTGAGTTTGTATTGAGTAAGATGTGGTCTGATTTCGAAAGTGCAACAAAGCTGGGAAACTGGAAAGTTTTTCCCTTCTTGCTAGCCGAATGGTCAGGGTTGTTTTGGGATGTTTTGTTTCGAAAATTTTGATTTCAATTGCTTATCAAATGTTTCTAGAACCTTGGTTTTAAAAATGGATCGATTTGGGGCTGTTTTCATTGTACCAAACTTTTGAAAGGAAAGAAAGGTCGAGTTGGCAGATTAGCCTTGAGAATTTTCCAAACTTTGGTAGTTTTGTTAACTGCCTTCCCACGTGAGGTTTTGAGTAAAATTTGGTATAGAAGTATTACACATATGGAGGTTTAAGTGTACCAAATTTGGTGTAATTTCAATGTCATTTTGATATCCAAATAATGCCCCAAAGATTGCTCTTCAAATCTGGAAATTTACTGATCAGTTTGCAAGATTTAGCTGACTTTAAGCTACTATATCTTGATGCTCAAAACTCCGAATTTAGTTCCGTTTGTCGTGTTTGAAACCTTGTTTGGAACTCTTATTGTGTTATGAATTTCAAGGGCTGATTCACTTTCTGTGCATTATGCCGAATTTTCAAAGATTGCTGGAAAACCAAGACTGGTTCAAATCTGTCTTCTTGGAACTGCAACTTTGAGCTGAAAAATGAATGCCTTCGGTTTGGAATCTTGGAAAAGTGTCTTCTAGGAACTTTTAGTGCCCTGAATCTAGTTTCCAACGGTATAGAGTTTTCTATTTTTGAACATACTAAACTCAAGATCGGATTTTCCAAAGATCGTCGCGCAAAGCTGAAATTTCCCGATTTCTTAGGGAATGAGTTTTAAGAACTCGTTACTTTCTTCTGATATCGATAGACCATTTTAAACTCCATTTCATGGAAGAGGCAATTTTCTCTTGGAACTTTAACTCTTCACTTTGAACCTCGATTTTTGAGAGATTGAGATTCTCTTTTAAGACATTGACTTAGTCTAAAAACGTGTACACTCTTTCTTGATTAATGCATGGTTGTGAGTAAAAGTTACTCGTTATTTGCTCAGGCACTCAAAAGGATCTTCAAGAGAATCTCGGAGCGGACGCCTAAAAGCTTGTTTGATCATTTGCTCACTTTTTGACTTGGTGAGTGTCAAGTGCATGATTTGTTGTGAAATTCGTGAATTGCTTCTTGTTAATTATGTGAATTCGAATTGTCGAGACGAGTGTGTACTTTATCGCACTCGTTCTCTTTTAAATGAAATTATGATCAAATTTCGCTATGTGATTTGATAATCGACTCGTGTGAAATGATGTGGTTGTGAATCGTATTTGTGATCGTCGATTGGAGCGTTGTCTCATCGACTTATATTCGTATTCGGGGGACGCCCAAACTCGTTGGCTAACTCTGCGAATCGAGCCAGCATGGGCTTGGTCGATGAGCTTAGTAAACCATGAGCAAACATGAAGCTTGATCTATTGGAGAGATCTTGCTTGGCATACTCGCGTAGTATTGCCACGATATACTCGAGTAATATCAAAACCTTGATGAGCGGGCCCGGTAAGGGGGTATAACGGTGACGAGATTTGAGGAAAGTGGTGTTTCTACGGATTTGATACTTATGTGGTTGACGGAGTGTCAACATGGAATTTGATCAAGACATTGACTCGACTACATGGAATTTAGCTCCTGAGAGCTATAGTATCCTTGAATTGTTTCTGCTCACTTATCCAACTTCAAATGTTAATTATTCGAACTTTACAGTTTTTCTTACTGTATAAATGTTGTTGCTACTTGGACTACATGTTTGCATGTGTGTTTCTTGGGCTCACGAGCATTCGCTCACCCCATTAGCTTTGTTTTCCTTAACAAGAGCTGAAATGGAAAGAATTGGAGAAGCCAACTTAATGGACTTTTGATTAGGGTTTTGAATGTAATTGTTTAGACAACTTTTGGAGGTTGTATATTTTGGGAAAAGCTGATGTACTTTTGGTAACTTGTGATGTAAGACTTGTATATTTTTAAGGAAGCGACCCTTTCGTTATATTTTCAGCTGTTAGTATCGATTGATTATCCATAAGTTGAATTCGTCTCGTAGTGAGTCCTGGCGAGAGCTGGGCAGGCGTCCCACCGATACCCTTTGGTTCGCCTTAGGGAGAAGTGGGGGCGTCACAATCCATCCGTCTGGGGGTTATATGTAGTACTAAGATTTAGCTTGGTCTCTAAGGCTTCCTGCAACTTCTGTCAAAATCGAGACACAAATCGGGGATCCCTGTCTGAAACTATACTCACTGGGAGTCCATGCAATCTCACAATTTCATTCATATACAATCGAGACAACTATTCCATAGAATACTTCATGTTCACAGGCAAGAAATGGGCCGATTTGGTTAACCGGTCGACGATTACCCAAAAGGCATCATGACCTTTCTGCATCCGTGGCAAGCCTGAGATTGTGATGTTTTCCCACTTCCATTCAGGTATCTCAAGGGGTTGTAACAAACCACAGGATTTTTGATGTTCGGCTTTAACTTGTTGATAGATGAGACAAGTTTGGACATATTGGGCAATTTTCTTTTTCATGTTGTCCCACCAATATAACCCTCTTAAATCCTAGTACATCTTACTACTGCCCGGATGGATCGTATACTTGTACCGATGAGTTTCCTCCAAAATTTCCTTTTTCAACGTTTCCTCCTTTGGCACCACTACCCGGTTCCGATATCCCCACTTCTCCCAAGGGCGAATCCAAGGGTATCCGTGGGACGCCTGCTCAACTCTCGTCAGGACTCGAGACAATTCCAATTCAAACTTAAAGTCACTAACAATGAAAGTCGGAATAAAGGTACGAAGTCATTTCCATACATAAATATTTAATCTTACATCACAATTTCAAACTTACAATCACTTTCCCCAAAATATACAACATCCAAAAGTGTCTAGTCGATTACAATCAAAACACTAATACAAAAGTGCTTCAAGTCGGCATTTCCTTAACTTCTTCCATTCCGGTTCCTGTTAAGGAAAACAAACTAATGGGATGAGTCAATACTCAGTGAGGCCAAGAAAGTCATGCAAGCACGTAGTTCAAGTATCAATAACATTTATGCCATAAATAAAGTGATAAAGTCAAGTCATTCACAATTAACAATTTAAACACACTTGAGTAGGATACAAGAGCTCTCAGGAGCTAATTTCCACATGCTTTGTCAATGCTCGATCCACTACCTCCACGAGTTGACACTCCGTCAACATGGTAGGTTTTGAAGTCCGTCAAAGCTCCACTTACTACCTCCAACCAACATTCCACCCTCTCGGATCCGTAACCAAACACGTACGAAAAAGGCGATACTCGACGAGTATGCCGAACAAGATCTCAAAAGATCAAGTTTTGTTTTGTTATTCTCTTGATTTATCAAGTTTCTCGACCAAGCCCATGCCGGCTCAAGTTGCAAGATTGGCTAAGAGAATTGGGCGTCCCCATAAGTCAAGGAGGTTCACTCCACTCGACAACACGACATGCACGACACACGACATGCACACGTAAACAAGTATATTTTGCCTACGAGATTCACTCCAATCGACTTTGAAAATCAAGTTTAATGTAAGTAAAGTTTGAGTAAAGGAGAGCGAGTGCGATAAAGTACACACTCGTCTCACCAAGTGATATTCACGTATATAAGCAGATAAATCAAGTAAACACGACAAGTCATGCACTTGACACTCACCGATTCAAAATAAGTGAGCAAACAAAGCTTTAGGTGTCCGCACCGAGATTCCCTTCGAAATCTCCTTGAGCCCCTGGACAATTAACAAATATTTCTCACTCACAATCACGTATTAATCAAGAAAGAAAGCACACTTAATTTGACTAGTTGATACCTCAAACATGAACCTTAACCACTCAAATATAAAGGTTCAAAAGTGAGGATTTATTAACACAAGAAAAACTGATTTCCGTCATGAAATCGAGTTTAAAACGATCAATCATTATCAAAGGGTAGAGAAAGTTTCAAAAAACTCATTTCTTATCAAGTTCGAAAATTTCAGTTTTAAGGAGCAATTTTTGAAAAATCATATCTTACACTCCGAAGGTCCAAAATTGGAAAACTTGGTACCGTTGGAAACTAGTTCCAAAGTACTAAAAGTTTATAGAAGAAACTTTTCTAAGATTCTAAATGAAAGACACTCAAATTTCGGCTTAAAGGGGCTGACTTGGACTCCCAAGGCAGTTCCAGTCTTGGTTTTCGGTAGATTTTGGAAATTCGGCAAAATTCACAGAAAGTGAACTAGCATCTGAAATTTGTACCTCAATTAGAATTCTAGTCAAGGTTTAAAACACAACAAGCGGAACGAAAATTGGAGTTTCGAGCGTCAAGATATAGCAGTTCAAAGTTGGTTAAAAACAAGGACTACTCGGTCCATTTTTTCCAGATTTGAAAGGTAACTTTGGGATCCTATTTGTATATCAAAACAGTATTAGAATGACAAAAAAATTGGTACACTTCAACTTCCATATGAGGACTACACCTCTATCAAATTTCATTTGAAAATTCGCACGGGAAGGTAGTTAACTAAACTACCAAAGTTTAAGGAAATCCCAAGACAAATCTGTCTTCTTGCTTCCTTTTTCTTTTTCAAACATTTTGCCCAATGAAATCAACTCAAATCTGGCTCATTTGTGAAGCAGAGGTCTAAAAAACATCTAATATACATTTGATAGGTGATTGATATAAGAATTTTCAAAACAACAAGTCCCAAGTCAAGCTAGGCCATTCGGCTAGCCAAAATTAGGGTTTTCCAGATTCGGTACAGTTCGGGAATTGAACTATATCTCACTCCATTCAACTTGAAATTAAACATGGTTGGTGGTGTTGGAAACTAAATTCAACAGGCTACAATGCATCAGAAGAAATAGTTTTGAAATTCAGTTTGAAAGTAAGAGAAAATGGAGCCACAAGTTGCAGCTTCTACAATTTCCTCGGTTGCACTGATAGAACAGGGCAGCCGACTTTGATCAGTCACTACAGATGACTCACTTCGAATTAGAAGGTACATGATACACCGTTAGAAAAATACGGATGTCTAGTTTCAAATGCCACAAACATAAATTGATTTCAACATCTGAGCAGAGAGTTATGATTGTTCAAAGTTGCGCTGTCCAGTACACCTGGACAGCGTTTTCCAGATTTGAAGATTTTCGAAATTCCAACTTTTACCCAACCAAATCAAATGATTTTTGGTAGAAACTTTATACACACCACACACAACATATATACATCAAATTCAAGGTCATTTGAGCACCAAAAATTCGAGCTAATGGTTCGAGAAAAACAGGACAGATTTCGGCCACTTCCTATACAACTTTCCTTCAGTTTTCTTTTCACTCTTCTAACTTATCTCCACTTGTTTAACACATAATTAACACAAAAACACTCATAATCACCATATCAATCCAATATATCCATTGTGGGATTTCATAGAGCCCACTCCAACATTTAAACTCAACCCACAACAATAATCATGAAGCTACAAGCTTCCTAGCAAAATTTAACCAACTAGAACTAAGATTAAGTGACCGGATGATTACCTTCTACTCCTTGAGTGAAAATCAGAAATTTTGCACCTCTAAAGCCCCAAGAAAAACCGTGAGATGATGTTTCCTTCCTAGTCCAAGTGAATCTCCAAGTGATTTGCAAGTTGGATGGTGTTTTTGGGTGCAAGATTGGAGCAAAAAATGGTGCATGATGAAGTTGGGTTTCCTCCTTCTTCTTTGCTTGAGGATGGCCAGCCCTTGAGGATGAAAAGAGAGAGAAAAGGCTGATCAAAGAAGCTTCTTGGAGAAGCTTGGTGGTTGGTGGTTTAAATTTGAGCAAAAGTCAACTTTGAATAGTGTTCCCCGCGCGCGCGTTTCGTATCCGTTTTCTCTGGGGTTCGTTTCAGTTGTGCACTAAACCTCCAAATTTAATTCCTTTAGTACTATAATTATTCATTCTTAGTAGTCAAAAATAAATTTCTAAAGTCCATCAATTAGTCGCGCGCGTGAAAACGCGAACTTCCGACCCGTGCGCGATAAAACGCAATTTCAAGGAAATTCTTGTAACGGTGATATAACTAACTAATACTAGGGTAAATAATCATGAAAATAACTACTTTAGAAATAAAAACATGAGTCCTCACATAAGTCTAGTATTAATTCCTCAAATCGCCAATTAATTTGTACCAGCGCGTCTATCGGAAAACTATCGATGCGCGAGCGGTATAAGCTTAATTTTAACTCACTCACATCTAATCTCTCAATTAACTTTTCTTGGTCTATTATTGATCATTCTTAATTATCCAAAATTATTATTACACTCTCGATTCAATTATTGCCTCGAAAAACGTGAACTCGTTATTCCTAACTAAACGAGCTTTCGAAAAATAAATTTTTCCAACAAAACGCTTTAAAAACATAAAGGAGGCATTGTTCCATATAAATGGATTTAAAATGGTCGAAATAAATAATTCAGAGAAAATGAGTGAATAAATATTTTAATACGCCAATAAATAAGATAAAAATAAGATAATTTTTCGGGTCCTCACACTTATGATCCGTATAAACCTCTAAAGTTACCCCATACAGATAATGTCTCCATTTTTTCAGAGCAAAGACAACGACTGCTAATTCCAAGTCGTGGGTCGGATAATTTTGCTCGTGAGGTTTCAACTTCCTAGAGGTAAAGGCAATCACATTCTTATTTTCCATTAATATGCACCCCAATCCTTCCTTCGAGGCATCGGTATATATGGTGAAACTGTCCTTTCCGTTAGGCAAAGCTAGAACCGGTGCCATAGTCAACCTTTTTTTCAATTCTTGAAAACTAGCTTCACACCTAGCGTCTCATATAAAACTGCCATGCTTCTTCGTCAAATCGGTTAAAGGACCGGCAAGTTTTGAGAAATCCTTAATAAACTGACGATAATACCCTGCCAACCTGATGTGTGCACGGATGGCGGCCTTGACTCAAGACTTTCATAGAGACATTGAAGGCTTGGAAGTTGCTAAGTGAGTTGTCTACACATTGCTCCAAGCCCATGAAGCATCAAGTTTCGGCCATGCATGCCTTTAACGCGCCTTGGCCCGATTGGTAGTAGTATTAGTTGTTGTTTGTTGGGTTTATCGAGTCATTAGTTGAATTGCTAGTTTAATTAGTAGTTTCATTTGGTTGTGCAAGTCGGCCCACTCTTGCCAAAGTGTGGTCCGAATTTCCTTTCCTAGATTAAGGAGATGGGCCGCCAATCCTTGACCAAGATGGATTAGGTTTTTATTAGCCCCTTAACCTATATAAAGGCACACTTTGTACGGTTAAAGGGTACGCAGTTTTGATAATAAAACACTTAGTTTATTTCTCTTCCATTGAGAGATTCGAATCCTTTACTTGCTTTGGCAAGGGTTCTTGAGTAATCTTGTGCTTGTCCTTGATTGTTCTACCGACCTATCCACTCGAGTAATCCCCTCGATTGGAGTCGTCGTTCTACTACCATTAATCAATTCGTGTCGTCCATTTTGGTTCTAGGTTCTGCAATCCAAGCGTTGGACAACCTCGCTAGATCCTTGGGCAAACGTGCTACATGTCTTGGAACGTGTTGACCGAGGAGCGTATCAGTTGGCTTCAGAGCTTAGGTGGAGGTATCTTTCGTTATATCCTTGTTTTCCTCATTGTGTCGTCTAGAATTCGTTGTTTTCCGCTGCCTTGTTTCGAAAAAAAAAAACCAAATCTGTCCGCAATTTTTGTTGTTTCGTTGCGTCAAATCTGTCGTGTGTTTGAGCCCCAATCTGTCCGACATGGTGTATTAATTTCTGGTCGCTCAATTGTGCATCAAATTCTGTCCATTAGCGTCACCTAATAATCTGTCCAAGCCGTGTTGCTTTGTCGAAGAGAAAAGAAAAATTTTCTGTCCGTGAAGTGTCTTGTCCGTGTAGCACCAATTCTGGCCGTAGCTTGCTCTTTGTTTTGTGTCCATTCTGTTTTGGTCCGTGTGCCCTTGGAACGTGCAAAGCACTTCAGGTTGAAACCCAAATCTGTCTTGGCCGTTAGTCCTTCCTTGAGTAACAAGAAAACAAGTGGGCGGCGGGTTTCTTTTGCGTTAGTCCTTTCTTGTGCACTAGGGTTTCTTTGTTTACCAAATCTGTCCAAGGCTGTTTAGAGTCTTCCAAGT
Source organism: Coffea humblotiana (assembly GCA_023065735.1). Classification (NCBI taxonomy): domain Eukaryota; kingdom Viridiplantae; phylum Streptophyta; class Magnoliopsida; order Gentianales; family Rubiaceae; genus Coffea; species Coffea humblotiana. The sequence continues at coordinate 27,961,980 of CM041218.1, forward strand.
TGTTTTATTTGTTTTCCAAATCTGATTTGTGGCGAAGTTTGTTGGTATTTGTGAATCTTGAAGCGAACCTACAAGATTCAAGGGTTTCTTGAATTTTTTGATTGCTATCTTGAAGTTCTTGATAAATTATCTTGGAAAATCTTGGAGTTCTTGATCGTTGATTGTGGAAAAAAAAACGAGGGCTGACCAGATTCTTGTTGGTACATGCGGCCAAGTGTTTGTGCCATTTGTTAAGTCAAACAAAAAATAAAAAAAATAGAATCGAAAAGAAAAGAAAAAGAGAGGTGTCGGGTGGGGGCAAGAAAGACAACAAGAAAAAGGAAACCTTCGGTTCTTTATTGACAAATCAACCATCATTACATCTTGAACCAAATCCAAAACAGAAAATTACACAAAGAAAGCAATCAAAAGTTTTGATCCACCACCTCTTGAAGTTCTTGCATTTCTTGTTTCTTGGGAACTTGTTTCACCTTGTGAGTAAACATCTTTTTGTACTCCCTTGCGGTGGTGAAGGGTTTCCTTGGTTTTGGGGTGAATCTCTTGGGAGCTTGAGTAGGGTTGTGTGCATCTCCTTGTTTATTCTCCATTGGTGTAAGAGAGGACCGAAATTATCTTGAGCTTTGCCTAAAGAATGCCAAAACCGAATCTGATTTTTGTTGTGTGAGAGTGTCGGTTTTTGCTTGGGTATTTATAGAGCCCAACCGACTTGGTGAGGGGCTTGGGAAGGAGAACCGAATCTGATTTTCACTCTTCTTGGAAGGAATTTAGAAGTTACTTCAAGTGTTCTAGAAAAGGGTTTTCTAAAAGTTTCCAATACTAACATGGTTCCCAAATCTACTAGGAAACTAAGTAAATAACTTGGACAACTCTTTTATTTCCACTTGGACACACTCCTACATTTTAGGAAACTAGGGTTTCACTTGAGTCCTTGTTCACACTAGCGCCATTTCCATTTCTGTCCGCCATTAGCACTCTTCCAAAAGCATCCCTTTTTGCTTCCATTTTGCATTCCATTTGTGTCTTACTTCTTGAATGCTCTTGTGGAAAAAGTTGGTGACACTCGTTGGACTTGTGCGGCATTTCTCAACTACCTAATCCAACAGGTAAAGGTATTTGGTAAGATCATTAGAGTGCTTTGAGTGACAAATACGAGAGTGAGTGAAACACTTAGGGAGTGAAGTAAGATTATATTTGTATTCTTTTCTTGTTCACTAACCATTGCAGGTCTACGAGAGAGTCATGGAGCAAGTTCAACCAACCAATGACTACTCATTGATGTTCACAGCCACGAAAAACGAGCTCAGGCGAATTAGTGAGCAACAAATGGAGGAATTGCATACTTGCTTTGATGAGCTATCCAAGAGTCTCAAGAGAGACTCTCGTTCCAGATCTCACTACTAGAGTAACGATGGCATCAAAGGGACACATAGTGAAGCTAACTCGGCCAGTGAGGATGAGGAAAGGGCCGAGAGGCCAATGAGGGATACACCTAAGACTGAGATCAAGGGACTTAAGGTCCAAGTCCCTACATTCCAAGGCAAAAGCGACCCTGAGGTTTACTTGGAATGGGAAGGCCGCATCGTGTGACAGCCCCACCTTCCCCTAAAGCGAACCAAAGGGTTTGGCGGACCGCCTGCCCAGCTCTCTCCAGGACTACGGAGTCAAAACGCTCGCGATCCCTAAGGTAACGCACGGTAGAATCCCAAGAAAACAAACAATCGGAAACTACTAAGCCAAGAAAACAAAGGCTAAACTATACTGATCGATAACACTGTGATCAATGATTCACGCGCAACGAATAACGAAGAACAAAAAATAAAACTGAAAATAAAGAGTGACTCGATCTCCTGGCCGGATTGGAGGCAGTAGCTCGATCCAAAATTTTTCAAAACCCCTTGTCAATCCGGCCACCTATCCGGCCAAGAACTGGCCGGATATACGGCCGGATTCCCCCTGAACAGTTTCCCGCCAAATCTTTTTTCTTTCTCGTTCAAGTTCCGAACTCGCCCAACTTTCTAACAAATACAAGAAAAGTTCATAGAGACCCATAGGGCATACATTTGTCAACAAATACACGAAGAAGACATGAATAATTACTTATAGACATATGTTGGAACTGTACAAGTCAAAGGGAGATGCTTGCTCAAAGTACAATTAGCGTTTTCTTATACAGAGGAGCATAATCAAAAGGGATGTCTATCACTAGCTCTACTTTTTCTTCAAAATCATGATTTCCAACATGTTGAACCCTGTAAGGAAAACAAAGGTGACGGAAGGGGGTGAGCTTACGCTCAATGAGGTACCCAAAACACAAGCAATCATGAACCATGGAAATTTACTTTCCTTTACTCAAATAGACACGGTACATAAGAAATAAATAAACATCTTAAATGGAGAGGATACAGGTGGCTCTCAGGAGCCAAATTCCCATTGCAGTACTTGATCCAAACTCGTTGACCCTCCGTCAACGTTTAATGAAACAAACATGTCCGTAGACTCCTCTTAGAACGCCAAATCCCATTCACCAAACATACCCCTTACCAGGCCCGAACGCCAAACAGGAACAGGAATGGTAATACTCGAGTATATCGAAAATCCAGAGTCTCTAATACCCAAAGATTTTCCAGGAACAGGCACCCATGGGTCGTTAATCTCCTCGACCAAGCCCTTGTTGGCTCGAATCAAGTAACTACCCATGAGGTTGAGCTCAAATTTAACAGGCATAGGAAGGTCGTTGGATACGCGTCCAAACGACATTACATCAGGTACAAGTAACAGATTCAAGTGTATACAGGAAACAAGTCACACAGGCCAGAGAACGAGTGTGATAAAGTATACCCTCGTCTCATACAGAATAAACAGGTGATACAGTCATTCAAGTCACACTTTACAAGCACATATACCAAGTTACGCAACAATTGAGGGGAGTGGTACACTCACCAATTCAAGTAAAGATACGTCAAAAGTCTTCACCCAAAGTAGGGCTATAATCACCGAGAAATCCTAGAATAACCAAAACAAGAAAATTAGGGTTTCCGCATTCACAACTCAGTAAACGGAATGCACAATTGAGGCTCAACTACGAGTTATATGCTTACCCAAGTGAACTACTAATACAAAGAGATAAAAGGTGGCTTTGGAGTAAAAAGGGTAACGGTTGGTCCTAAGAACGTGAATGACCCCAAAACCTCTCACTTTCTACCAAAACCATACCTACAATGATTTACTAATTCCAAACTTAAGGTGCAAAATGAAAGTAAGCATTGTTCTTAAGAAAACAGAATTTTCCAGTTTTGCGCGCCACCATTTGAAAAATCATATCTCAAAATTCTTAAGTCCAAAATTGATAAAATTTATACCGTTGGAAAATAGACTCAAAGGGGTAAAATTTCTCAGAAGACACATTTATAAGATTCAAATCACAAGTCAGTCAAATTCGAGCCTCAATTCGTTGCTTCATCCAGTAAAAGACAGAATAGGTATGTAATTTCAGTCAACTTTGGAAAATCACCATAAATCACACAAACAGAACTAGGGTCTGAAATTAATATGGTTTATATCTCTATGAATCTAGTTTAAAATGAAACAAACAGAACTTAATTCCGATATTTGTACAACAAGATATAACAAATTCCCCAAAACTGCTCAACTGCGAAAATTCAGCAGCACTTCCCTTGTTTTTCCTTTACTTTTCCACCCTACAAGTCAACAACAATCTCAATTCAATTCAAACACAATTGCACATACAATTCATAGGCGATAAAACACATCGAATTAGGGCCACAATACCCTTCAATTTGAGCCAATTAATAGCTCCAAGATCATTCATAAGAAAGTCCCCAAATTGAAACCCTAAAGCTGAAATGTTTCCCCACAAGCTAAAATTTCTTTGGGTAAAACAAACTAGCACTTAAACACTAGATATTTCACATGTTAAAGCAAGGAAATCATGGCCAACCATTACTCATCATATAAGGACAGAAAAATCACCATTAAATCTGAAATTTATCAAAACTCTACCTCAAACCAGAAATTCTTCCACAAAATAGCATATTTGGCCACTAAAACCACTAATTTACCATTATCAAGGACAAAGAGGGAATTTCTTGACAAAATACCTTAGAACCACAAGAGATAAGGTAGCTTAGGCTTCTTCCTCCCAAATTTTCTCCACTAAAAGCTTTAATCCTCTTTAGTAAGCAACTTTGATGGAGTAATTTAAAAATTCAATGGTTGAAACTCAAGATTTGGACAAGAAATTGAAGTGGAAGAGAAACTCTCACCCTTGTTCTTCTCCTCACAATTTTTGGCCAAGGCTAAAGAAAATGAGAAGAAAATTTGGTTAAAATTAGGTTTTAGTAAAGGCAAGAAAGGTTGGTCAAGTCCAACTTCGAATAGGGTCGCGACACGTGGCACCTTTTAGGGTTCAAGCTTATCTTCTTTCTTCTAATGGTTAATCTCTCTAGCTAACCTCTAATTACCTCCTAGCACCTTGAAATTAATATTCCAGTACACAAAACTTCACCTTACAAACAAAATTTTACCGCATTTGTCGCACTAACGGGTCCCACGTCCATAATACACTTCAAAATTAACACGAACTAACTTATACTAGAAAAATAATTTAAAAACTATATTCACTTATAAAATGTCTAGAAAATTAAGGTAGTAAAATAAAATAAAGAAAATTCATGAAAAGAAATAGAATTAAATGATATAAAAGAAGGAAATTTTACGAGTCCTTACACTCTCTCCCCCTTAAAGAAATTTCGTCCTCGAAATTTTCTTACCACCGGAATCTATCAAAATCCTAGTTAAACGGTGGAATACAAGAATCTTACCTTTCACGTCTTCAGACGAGTCAGGGACTTGATGTGGCTCTAGGGAATATACCCGAGCCGACACCTTCGGTCCAGTCCCTTCCCCCTTCGACTGGTTAGAATTGGTCTTGGTTGGTTGTCGGTTCTCACTCCTTTCTCAAGACAGGCCTGGGAAATTAGCGATGTGATGATCTGCACTCCCGCAACGTAGGCATTTTCTTCCTTTCTTCCAGCAAACATCCTCCGTGTGATTCGGCTTCCCACAGTACCCGCAGGGACCACGAGAAGCAGAGGCCAAGCCTCCCTGTGTGGTACCTCCTGATATCCTCGAGAATCTCGCTCCTCCATTTCCCTTTCCAAACTTAGGTGGTGTACTCTTATTCTCTTGTTCCGAGCTACTCCCAGGAAATCCCCTTTTCTTGGCTTGGAAGTTTCTAACTTGTACCCTCGCATTCTCAACTCGCTGGGCTTTCTCCACAGCATCACTAAAAGCACTAAGTTGGGCCACAACCAGGTCCTTCTGAATCTCAACATTTAATCCTTGGACAAAACGCCTTATCCTTCTTTGTTCGGTTACAATCAGTTTAGGCACAAACTTAGATAACAGAGTAAATTGACTCTCATACTCGGCTACGGTCTAAGTTCCTTGGCGAAGCCGAATGAATTCATCTTCCTTTTTTTCTTGGATTAAAGGAGGGAAGAACTTGGCATTAAATTCTCTCATGAAGTTCACCCACGTCCTCGGTGTTTGTTCTCTTTCCCATTTCAGTCTTATGATATTCCACCAAGAACGGGCTGCTCCCTCCAGTTGGAAGACAGCAAATGACACCTGTCTCTCCTCGGTGTAGTGCAGTGCAGCAAAAATATCGATCATCTTCTCCAGCCACCTCTCAGCCACGTCAGGATCTGGTTCTCCTAGGAATTTTGGTGGGGAGAACTTCTGAAACCTTTCAAGAGCTCTATCCTCGCCCTCTACATTGTTACCAAGGTTTCTAGGTTGAGGATTAGGGTTTTGGCCCTGATGTTCCACTACATGGGCCAAAAGGTCGGTCATGCGTTGGATAGTGGCAGCTACTTGAACGTTAGGATCCACTCTAGGTTCAGGGTTGGGTTCAGGCATTTGTTCCTGATTTCCCCCTTTCTCTTAAGGGTTGGCTACGTCCTCGCCCCCGGCCTCGTCTACCACGAGTACCCTCCATTTGATTTAACCAATCTAGGGTCGAAGCGCGAATATAATATTAAAACAAATGTATGCAGGTACAAGTAACAAAAGTAGACACAACTCAAAAGCAAATATACATATAATGCAATTTTATCAAGCAAATCACACAGTAACAGTCAGTCAGATGCAAGTAAAAGGAATCCCATGAAAGTATCGGGTCATCAAAAGTACTAAATGCTTTTTCCCCCCTAGGGCTCCATCCACAATCTATGAGAATAACACAATTTATCTCTTAGGTAGGGTTAATCATACTTAATGAAACCCCAATATATCACACAAAGCTCTATAGAATCACTTTTCTAGTCTGCCCAAGTCATTTCTAACCTAGGCCCTCACCTCATTCGTATTCGGGCACAAGAATCCAAAATAAGATAATTCACAACTCGAACTGTCCAGTCCCAAGAGTAAATCATCTACATTTGTAATTCCTACCGGACATACATCTATTGTCTCCAAATACCACGATAAAGGTTTAAAACCTATAACATTTCATATTTCATAGCTTATGCTCAAAAGCACCTAGTCCTTTACACTCGGTCACATAATCATGACCATTACACCACTTGACCCCAAGCTCATTCCGCGCAGAGACTACGCGAAGCGGCACTGATACCAACTGTGACAATCCCAACTTTCCCTAAGGCAAACCAAAGGGTTTGGCGGACCGCCACGACGGAGTCAAAACGCTCGCGATCCCTAAAGTAACGCACGGTAGAAATCCCAAGAAAACAAACAATCGGAAACTACTAAGCCAAGAACACAAAGGCTAAACTATATTGATCGATAACACTGTGATCAATGATTCACGCGCAACGAATAACGAAGAACAAAAAACAAAACTGAAAATGAAGAGTGACTGCCACGTCTCCTGGCCGGATTGGAGGCAGTAGCTCGATCCAAAATTTTTCAAAACCCCTTGTCAATCCGGCCACCTATCCGGCCAAGAACTGGCCGGATTCCCCCTGAACAGTTTCCCGCCAAATCTTTTTTCTTTCCTCGTTCAAGTTCCGAACTCGCCCGACTTTCTAACAAATACAAGAAAAGTTCATAGAGACCCATAGGGCATACATTTGTAAACAAATACACGAAGAAGACATGAATAATTACTTATACACATATGTTGGAACTGTACAAGTCAAAGGGAAATGCTTGCTCAAAGTACAATTAGCGTTTTTCTTATACAGAGGAGCATAATCAAAAGGGATGTCTATCACTAGCTCTACTTTTTTCTTCAAAATCATGATTTCCAACATGTTGAACCCTGTAAGGAAAACAAAGGTGACGGAAGGGGGTGAGCTTACGCTCAATGAGGTACCCAAAACACAAGCAATCATGAACCATGGAAATTTACTTTCCTTTACTCAAATAGACACGGTACATAAGAATAAATAAACATCTTAAATGGAAAGGATACAGGTGGCTCTCAGGAGCCAAATTCCCATTGCAGTACTTGATCCAAACTCGTTGACCCTCCGTCAACGTTTAATGAAACAAACATGTCCGTAGACTCCTCTTAGAACGCCAAATCCCATTCACCAAACATACCCCTTACCAGGCCCGAACGCCAAACAGGAACAGGAATGGTAATACTCGAGTATATCAAAAATCCAGAGTCTCTAATACCCAAAGATTTTCCAGGAATAGGCACCCATGGGTCGTTAATCTCCTCGACCAAGCCCTTGTTGGCTCAAATCAAGTAACTACCCATGAGGTTGAGCTCAAATTTAACAGGCATAGGAAGGTCGTTGGATACGCGTCCAAATGACATTACATCAGGTACAAGTAACAGATTCAAGTGTATACAGGAAACAAGTCACACAGGCCAGAGAACGAGTGTGATAAAGTATACCCTCGTCTCATACAGAATAAACAGGTGATACAGTCATTCAAGTCACACTTTACAAGCACATATACCAAGTTACGCAACAATTGAGGGGAGTGGTACACTCACCAATTCAAGTAAAGATACGTCAAAAGTCTTCACCCAAAGTAGGGCTATAATCACCGAGAAATCCTAGAATAACCAAAACAAGAAAATTAGGGTTTCCGCATTCACAACTCAGTAAACGGAATGCACAATTGAGGCTCAACTACGAGTTATATGCTTACCCAAGTGAACTACTAATACAAAGAGATAAAAGGTGGCTTTGGAGTAAAAAGGGTAACGGTTGGTCCTAAGAACGTGAATGACCCCAAAACCTCTCACTTTCTACCAAAACCATACCTACAATGATTTACTAATTCCAAACTTAAGGTGCAAAATGAAAGTAAGCATTGTTCTTAAGAAAACAGAATTTTCCAGTTTTGCGCGCCACCATTTGAAAAATCATATCTCAAAATTCTTAAGTCCAAAATTGATAAAATTTATACCGTTGGAAAATAGACTCAAAGGGGTAAAATTTCTCAGAAGACACATTTATAAGATTCAAATCACAAGTCAGTCAAATTCGAGCCTCAATTCGTTGCTTCATCCAGTAAAAGACAGAATAGGTATGTAATTTCAGTCAACTTTGGAAAATCACCATAAATCACACAAACAGAACTAGGGTCTGAAATTAATATGGTTTATATCTCTATGAATCTAGTTCAAAATGAAACAAACATAACTTAATTCCGATATTTGTACAACAAGATATAACAAATTCCCCAAAACTGCTCAACTGCGAAAATTCAGCAGCACTTCCCTTGTTTTTCCTTTACTTTTCCACCCTACAAGTCAACAACAATCTCAATTCAATTCAAACACAATTGCACATACAATTCATAGGCGATAAAACACATCGAATTAGGGCCACAATACCCTTCAATTTGAGCCAATTAATAGCTCCAAGATCATTCATAAGAAAGTCCCCAAATTGAAACCCTAAAGCTGAAATGTTTCCCCACAAGCTGAAATTTCTTTGGGTAAAACAAACTAGCACTTAAACACTAGATATTTCACATGTTAAAGCAAGGAAATCATGGCCAACCATTACTCATCATATAAGGACAGAAAAATCACCATTAAATCTGAAATTTATCAAAACTCTACCTCAAACCAGAAATTCTTCCACAAAATAGCATATTTGGCCACTAAAACCACTAATTTACCATTATCAAGGACAAAGAGGGAATTTCTTGACAAAATACCTTAGAACCACAAGAGATAAGGTAGCTTAGGCTTCTTCCTCCCAAATTTTCTCCACTAAAAGCTTTAATCCTCTTTAGTAAGCAACTTTGATGGAGTAATTTAAAAATTCAATGGTTGAAACTCAAGATTTGGACAAGAAATTGAAGTGGAAGAGAAACTCTCACCCTTGTTCTTCTCCTCACAATTTTTGGCCAAGGCTAAAGAAAATGAGAAGAAAATTTGGTTAAAATTAGGTTTTAGTAAAGGCAAGAAAGGTTGGTCAAGTCCAACTTCGAATAGGGTCGCGACACGTGGCACCTTTTAGGGTTCAAGCTTATCTTCTTTCTTCTAATGGTTAATCTCTCTAGCTAACCTCTAATTACCTCCTAGCACCTTGAAATTAATATTCCAGTACACAAAACTTCACCTTACAAACAAAATTTTACCGCATTTGTCGCACTAACGGGTCCCACGTCCATAATACACTTCAAAATTAACACGAACTAACTTATACTAGAAAAATAATTTAAAAACTATATTCACTTATAAAATGTCTAGAAAATTAAGGTAGTAAAATAAAATAAAGAAAATTCATGAAAAGAAATAGAATTAAATGATATAAAAGAAGGAAATTTTACGAGTCCTTACACTCTCTCCCCCTTAAAGAAATTTCGTCCTCGAAATTTTCTTACCACCGGAATCTATCAAAATCCTAGTTAAACGGTGGAATACAAGAATCTTACCTTTCACGTCTTCAGACGAGTCAGGGACTTGATGTGGCTCTAGGGAATATACCCGAGCCGACACCTTCGGTCCAGTCCCTTCCCCCTTCGACTGGTTAGAATTGGTCTTGGTTGGTTGTCGGTTCTCACTCCTTTCTCAAGACAGGCCTGGGAAATTAGCGATGTGATGATCTGCACTCCCGCAACGTAGGCATTTTCTTCCTTTCTTCCAGCAAACATCCTCCGTGTGATTCGGCTTCCCACAGTACCCGCAGGGACCACGAGAAGCAGAGGCCAAGCCTCCCTGTGTGGTACCTCCTGATATCCTCGAGAATCTCGCTCCTCCATTTCCCTTTCCAAACTTAGGTGGTGTACTCTTATTCTCTTGTTCCGAGCTACTCCCAGGAAATCCCCTTTTCTTGGCTTGGAAGTTTCTAACTTGTACCCTCGCATTCTCAACTCGCTGGGCTTTCTCCACAGCATCACTAAAAGCACTAAGTTGGGCCACAACCAGGTCCTTCTGAATCTCAACATTTAATCCTTGGACAAAACGCCTTATCCTTCTTTGTTCGGTTACAATCAGTTTAGGCACAAACTTAGATAACAGAGTAAATTGACTCTCATACTCGGCTACGGTCTAAGTTCCTTGGCGAAGCCGAATGAATTCATCTTCCTTTTTTCTTGGATTAAAGGAGGGAAGAACTTGGCATTAAATTCTCTCATGAAGTTCACCCACGTCCTCGGTGTTTGTTCTCTTTCCCATTTCAGTCTTATGATATTCCACCAAGAACGGGCTGCTCCCTCCAGTTGGAAGACAGCAAATGACACCTGTCTCTCCTCGGTGTAGTGCAGTGCAGCAAAAATATCGATCATCTTCTCCAGCCACCTCTCAGCCACGTCAGGATCTGGTTCTCCTAGGAATTTTGGTGGGGAGAACTTCTGAAACCTTTCAAGAGCTCTATCCTCGCCCTCTACATTGTTACCAAGGTTTCTAGGTTGAGGATTAGGGTTTTGGCCCTGATGTTCCACTACATGGGCCAAAAGGTCGGTCATGCGTTGGATAGTGGCAGCTACTTGAACGTTAGGATCCACTCTAGGTTCAGGGTTGGGTTCAGGCATTTGTTCCTGATTTCCCCCTTTCTCTTAAGGGTTGGCTACGTCCTCGCCCCCGGCCTCGTCTACCACGAGTACCCTCCATTTGATTTAACCAATCTAGGGTCGAAGCGCGAATATAATATTAAAACAAATGTATGCAGGTACAAGTAACAAAAGTAGACACAACTCAAAAGCAAATATACATATAATGCAATTTTATCAAGCAAATCACACAGTAACAGTCAGTCAGATGCAAGTAAAAGGAATCCCATGAAAGTATCGGGTCATCAAAAGTACTAAATGCTTTTTCCCCCCTAGGGCTCCATCCACAATCTATGAGAATAACACAATTTATCTCTTAGGTAGGGTTAATCATACTTAATGAAACCCCAATATATCACACAAAGCTCTATAGAATCACTTTTCTAGTCTGCCCAAGTCATTTCTAACCTAGGCCCTCACCTCATTCGTATTCGGGCACAAGAATCCAAAATAAGATAATTCACAACTCGAACTGTCCAGTCCCAAGAGTAAATCATCTACATTTGTAATTCCTACCGGACATACATCTATTGTCTCCAAATACCACGATAAAGGTTTAAAACCTATAACATTTCATATTTCATAGCTTATGCTCAAAAGCACCTAGTCCTTTACACTCGGTCACATAATCATGACCATTACACCACTTGACCCCAAGCTCATTCCGCGCAGAGACTACGCGAAGCGGCACTGATACCAACTGTGACAATCCCAACTTTCCCTAAGGCAAACCAAAGGGTTTGGCGGACCGCCACGACGGAGTCAAAACGCTCGCGATCCCTAAAGTAACGCACGGTAGAAATCCCAAGAAAACAAACAATCGGAAACTACTAAGCCAAGAACACAAAGGCTAAACTATATTGATCGATAACACTGTGATCAATGATTCACGCGCAACGAATAACGAAGAACAAAAAACAAAACTGAAAATGAAGAGTGACTGCCACGTCTCCTGGCCGGATTGGAGGCAGTAGCTCGATCCAAAATTTTTCAAAACCCCTTGTCAATCCGGCCACCTATCCGGCCAAGAACTGGCCGGATTCCCCCTGAACAGTTTCCCGCCAAATCTTTTTTCTTTCCTCGTTCAAGTTCCGAACTCGCCCGACTTTCTAACAAATACAAGAAAAGTTCATAGAGACCCATAGGGCATACATTTGTAAACAAATACACGAAGAAGACATGAATAATTACTTATACACATATGTTGGAACTGTACAAGTCAAAGGGAAATGCTTGCTCAAAGTACAATTAGCGTTTTCTTATACAGAGGAGCATAATCAAAAGGGATGTCTATCACTAGCTCTACTTTTTTCTTCAAAATCATGATTTCCAACATGTTGAACCCTGTAAGGAAAACAAAGGTGACGGAAGGGGGTGAGCTTACGCTCAATGAGGTACCCAAAACACAAGCAATCATGAACCATGGAAATTTACTTTCCTTTACTCAAATAGACACGGTACATAAGAATAAATAAACATCTTAAATGGAAAGGATACAGGTGGCTCTCAGGAGCCAAATTCCCATTGCAGTACTTTATCCAAACTCGTTGACCCTCCGTCAACGTTTAATGAAACAAACATGTCCGTAGACTCCTCTTAGAACGCCAAATCCCATTCACCAAACATACCCCTTACCAGGCCCGAACGCCAAACAGGAACAGGAATGGTAATACTCGAGTATATCAAAAATCCAGAGTCTCTAATACCCAAAGATTTTCCAGGAACAGGCACCCATGGGTCGTTAATCTCCTCGACCAAGCCCTTGTTGGCTCAAATCAAGTAACTACCCATGAGGTTGAGCTCAAATTTAACAGGCATAGGAAGGTCGTTGGATACGCGTCCAAACGACATTACATCAGGTACAAGTAACAGATTCAAGTGTATACAGGAAACAAGTCACACAGGCCAGAGAACGAGTGTGATAAAGTATACCCTCGTCTCATACAGAATAAACAGGTGATACAGTCATTCAAGTCACACTTTACAAGCACATATACCAAGTTACGCAACAATTGAGGGGAGTGGTACACTCACCAATTCAAGTAAAGATACGTCAAAAGTCTTCACCCAAAGTAGGGCTATAATCACCGAGAAATCCTAGAATAACCAAAACAAGAAAATTAGGGTTTCCGCATTCACAACTCAGTAAACGGAATGCACAATTGAGGCTCAACTACGAGTTATATGCTTACCCAAGTGAACTACTAATACAAAGAGATAAAAGGTGGTTTTGGAGTAAAAAGGGTAACGGTTGGTCCTAAGAACGTGAATGACCCCAAAACCCCTCACTTTCTACCAAAACCATACCTACAATGATTTACTAATTCCAAACTTAAGGTGCAAAATAAAAGTAAGCATTGTTCTTAAGAAAACAGAATTTTCCAGTTTTGCACACCACCATTTGAAAAATCATATCTCAAAATTCTTAAATCCAAAATTGATAAAATTTATACCGTTGGAAAATAGATTCAAAGGGGTTAAATTTCTTAGAAGACACATTTATAAGATTCAAATCAAAAGTCAGTCAAATTCGAGTCTCAAATCGCTGCTTCATCCAGTAAAAGACAGAACAAGTATGTAATTTCAGTCAACTTTGGAAAATCATCATAAATCACAAAGACAGAACTAGGGTCTGAAATTTTCATGGTTTATAGATCTATGAATCTAGTTTAAAATACAACAAACGGAACTTAATTCCGATAATTCTACAATAAGATATAGTAAATTCCCCAAAACTGCTCAAGGGTTCCTGCGAAAATTCAGCAGCACTTCCCTTGTTTTTCCTTTACTTTTCCACCCTACAAGTCAACACCAATCTCAATTCAATTCAACCACAATTGCACATACAATGTGACGACCCCAGCTCCCCCTAGGGCGTACTCTAGGGTTTAGCGAGTCGTCTGCCCAACTCTCGCCAGGACTCACTCACTAGAACTTGAGAAAATAATGTACATCCATAGAAAATAAATACCACAACCAGTTCAAACTTAATATATATATTGATTTTCCAACCCAGATACAAGGTTTCTACACACCAAATACTTTCACGTGTTTACAATTCAAGTGCAAACAACTCTAGTCGGGTACTAGCACGAGTACAACTTCAAAATTTCAAAACAACTATACTACGCTAGTCTTTACAAATCTCGCGTCTCGCTCGTACCCCCTGTAAGGAAAACAAAATTAATGGAGTGAGCTAAAACCCAGTGAGGTTCCAAATAACAAGTTGATCAATATTTAGGTGAGAACCCGAAAATTTTCACATTTTCAAGTATTATTTTATTTCTTTGCCCATATTTTATTACTACCCTTGAAAATATTAAATGTTCTATACATTTTACAAGTAAGTACAATTTTTAAATCATTTTCCTGGTCTAAATTAGTGTACGTTAATTTGAAGTGCATTCTTGAATGTGGGACCCGCTAGTGCGATATAATTTTGCCGATTAGGTGATGAAATATTAAGTGACATTACTTTCCAAAGTGCTGGGAGATGATTAGAGGGTAATTAGGTAGACTAATTATTGGAAGTGAGAAGATAAGCTTAAAACCTAAAGGACGCCACGTGTCGCGTTCCGATTGGAGGAAGACTTGCCTAACTTTCTCACCTTTACTAAAACCAAATTTTGACCAATTTCATCCCATTTTTCCTTGCTCTTGGCTGGCCCTTTGGAGGAGAAAAACAAGAGAGAGCTTCTTCAATTTCTAGCTCCAACCTTGGTCAAATCTTGAGTTCCAACCGATCAAATCGCAAACCCTTCCATAGGAGTGCTAACTAAGGAGGATTAAAGGCTTTGGTGGAGTTGATTTGGAGAAAGAAAGGCTAAGCTACCACTTTCTTTGAGGTTCTAAGGTAAATTGCTAAGAACATCCTTCTTTGGTTCCAATAGTTGCAAATTAGTGGCTTGTGGTTGCCACTTTGGGGGTTTTGTGCATTATTTCTTGGTTATGAGTAGTGATATGTGGATTTTAGTTTATAGTGAATTTTTCTGCCCTATTCTGATCAGTGTTGTTCGGCCATGATGGAGGCCGAATTGGACTTAGCTCAAAACATGGAAGTTGTAGAGAATTGAATGTAGATTAAGCCTGTAAACTTTCAGCTCAATCGAAGTACTGTAGCCTGTGAAATGACTATTTTACCCCTGCTTCCCTGTTTCTGTCCGAGATGATAATCAGCCTCTGTAATTGGCTCTTTTGGCTGGGAAGATGAATGAATTAGCTTTTGATGCCTTCTTAAGAATTGTAGCCTTGTATCTTAGATTTCGAATGGCTTTGGAATCAACTGAATCGGAGTTGTGTGTGCTGAGATATGACTGAATAAATCAGGACTGCTAGTTGAATTTCACAGTGAGTTTCGAACTGGAAAATCTGGGGCTGTTTGGGTAAATTTGACTAGGTTAGGTTGAGAACTAGGTTGAGGTGTCTTCAGAAGAATTGTAGAGCTCTGTCCTAGCTTCGAAACGGTATAAAGTTTACCTCAATCCGATAGGTGCAGCTTCGGTTGTGACTAATACGCTAAAAGATGTCAAACCTGTCATTTTGTTCCTTGTCTTAAACCTTAATCCCGATCCCTTTTTAGTTTGGTTTTGTAATTGAATGACTTTTAGCCTTTTAACGGCTATTGTAATGAGATTATTTGTGTGTGATTTTGGAGGCTGATTGAGGAAAATAATGAAGTCATAAATGGCTGGAAAATAGATAAATACAGAGGGCGTGCTGCCCAAATTTGCACTCAAATGGCGATTTCAAATTTTAAGAGCGGACATAAGTTTTACGACTATTTTACTCATGTCTTTTGGACTAAATGCACTCTTTTTACTTCCAAAATCATACTTATAAATTGTACTATTAGTTATTCGAATTTTCTTTGATTCACCAAACATTTTGATGGTTGAACCGTAATGTGTTTTCTTGATTACTCTTAGGGTTCCTTGGTGACTAAGGTGTTATCCGGAAGGAATACTTTGGACGTTATTTTGCTTGTTTAGGTGAGTGTTCTATATACAATTTGTTTCTAATGACTATGTGAACTATTGTGACTATTTGGATTGTTATTTTAATACGTGATTGAAGTAGGTTATGTTTCCAATATTTTCAAAAAATGATTTTTGCTAGGCGAGTGTGTACTTTATCGCACTCGACCTAAATGAATGTGAACTTTCAATGATTGAATGATTAAATGTTACTTGTGCATGAATGTAAGCCTTCTGGCTGAACTGGGCCCTTGCCCTTTGTTACTGGTCGACTCGAGCCAGAAGCGGACTCGGTCGGGCGATTAGTGACCCTGGGTGAATGTTTGGTATACTTGAGTATGACCACGAAGTTGGCGGAGATTGGGGAATGAAATGAATGAACAAACGACAAGAAAATGAAGGAGTTTTCACTTACAAACAATGTTTTAATGATCGGAGAAATAAGGAAAATATTAGGCGAATGAATGAACGAACGAACGAATAGCTCCTCGTGAGCATGTATCCTTTTATTGTATGTGTTACTATTGCTTTATATCGTAAATGTTATCTGGATTACTTGTTATTACATGCTTAATGTCCTTGTTTAACTGCTTGGTTGTGTATATAGAATCTCGCTGGGCTTTTAGCTCATTCCACGCCTTTTGTTTTCCTTACAGGGGTAGCAAGCATGGGCGAGGGGCCTGTATCGAATAGTATAGCCTAGTTTTGTTTTGAATTGTTTTGTTTTGGCTTTTATTTCCGCTCTAGTGCTTGGATAAGGTGGACTGTATCGTGAATTCAGAGCTTTGGTATACATTTGGGACTGTACTTGTGGTTGAGATTGAGATGAATGTATTTATATGGTTCAAGTTTGGGTATTGTTTTCGCTTATTCTCGAGGCTTTTCTTATTTTATTTTATGTGAGTGAACGAGTCCTGGCGAGAGCTAAGCAGGCGGTCCGCCGAACCCTTTGGTTCGCCTTAGGGGAAGGTGGGGCTGTCACAGGTGGTATCAGAGCTACTTCGCGTGGTCTCTGCGCGGAGTGAGCTTGGGCCAAGTGGTGTATGGTCCTGATTCCGTGAATAAGTATGAAGGACTAAGTGTTCTTTTGAGCATAAGCTGTGAATCGTGCCTGTTATAAGTGTAAATCTTTTTTTTTCATGGTACTGAGGACACTAGATATGTACGTCAGGTAGGAATCTCGATTGTAGATAATTTACTCTTGGGACTGCAGCTCGAGTGGTGAATTATCTCGGATTCTTGTACCCGAGTACGAGGGAGTTGAGGGTAGTATTAAGGATTTGCAATCTTTTGTGGGAAGCAGGATTGGGTTAATGTTTGGTGAGAGTAAGTGCAAAGGGATAACGGATGTATAGCTCGGATAGTAAGGGAAGTGAGAGATCGGATGGGAAGTGGTTTAGACGAGAGTGGAACGGATGCTTAATTTCTTCTTGTTTTGCCCCTGTATTGCTACTGTGTGTACTTGACTCGTGACATTTCGATATTTACATGAATAGTACTTGCTGTACTTGGTTTGTCTAACTTGATCTTTTTTTTGCGTACTTGGTGTGTTATAAATTGCTATTTTAGTCAATTACTTTGTTTGTATACTAAATCACCCTTTTGAAAAAAAAAATAAAATAAAATAAAATTTCGAGGACGAAATTTCTTAAGGGGGAGAGAGTGTGAGAATCCGAAAATTTTCACATTTTCAAGTATTATTTTATTTCTTTGCCCATATTTTATTACTACCCTTGAAAATATTAAATGTTCTATACATTTTACAAGTAAGTACAATTTTTAAATCATTTTCCTGGTCTAAGTTAGTGTACGTTAATTTGAAGTGCATTCTTGAATGTGGGACCCGCTAGTGCGATATAATTTTGCCGATTAGGTGATGAAATATTAAGTGACATTACTTTCCAAGGTGCTGGGAGATGATTAGAGGGTAATTAGGTAGACTAATTATTGGAAGTGAGAAGATAAGCTTAAAACCTAAAGGACGCCACGTGTCGCGTTCCGATTGGAGGAAGACTTGCCTAACTTTCTCACCTTTACTAAAACCAAATTTTGACCAATTTCATCCCATTTTTCCTTGCTCTTGGCTGGCCCTTTGGAGGAGAAAAACAAGAGAGAGCTTCTTCAATTTCTAGCTCCAACCTTGGTCAAATCTTGAGTTCCAACCGATCAAATCGCAAACCCTTCCATAGGAGTGCTAACTAAGGAGGATTAAAGGCTTTGGTGGAGTTGATTTGGAGAAAGAAAGGCTAAGCTACCACTTTCTTTGAGGTTCTAAGGTAAATTGCTAAGAACATCCTTCTTTGGTTCCAATAGTTGCAAATTAGTGGCTTGTGGTTGCCACTTTGGGGGTTTTGTGCATTATTTCTTGGTTATGAGTAGTGATATGTGGATTTTAGTTTATAGTTAATTTTTCTGCCCTATTCTGATCAGTGTTGTTCGGCCATGATGGAGGCCGAATTGGACTTATCTCAAAACATGAAAGTTGTAGAGAATTGAATGTAGATTAAGCCTGTAAACTTTCAGCTCAATCGAAGTACTGTAGCCTGTGAAATGACTATTTTACCCCTGCTTCCCTGTTTCTGTCCGAGATGATAATCAGCCTCTGTAATTGGCTCTTTTGGCTGGGCAGATGAATGAATTAGCTTTTGATGCCTTCTTAAGAATTGTAGCCTTGTATCTTAGCTTTCGAATGGCTTTGGAATCAACTGAATCGGAGTTATGTGTGCTGAGATATGACTGAATAAATCAGGAATGCTAGTTGAATTTCACAGTGAGTTTCGAACTGGAAAATCTGGGGCTGTTTGGGTAAATTTGACTAGGTTAGGTTGAGAACTAGGTTGAGGTGTCTTCAGAAGAATTGTTGAGCTCTGTCCTAGCTTCGAAACGGTATAAAGTTTACCTCAATCCGATAGGTGTAGCTTCGGTTGTGACTAATACGCTAAAAGATGTCAAACCTGTCATTTTGTTCCATGTCTTAAACCTTAATCCCGATCCCTTTTCTAGTTTGGTTTTGTAATTGAATGACTTTTAGCCTTTTTAACGGCTATTGTAATGAGATTATTTGTGTGTGATTTTGGAGGCTGATTGAGGAAAATAATGAAGTCATAAATGGCTGGAAAATAGATAAATACAGAGGGCGTGCTGCCCAAATTTGCACTCAAATGGCGATTTCAAATTTTAAGAGCGGACATAAGTTTTACGACTATTTTACTCATGTCTTTTGGACTAAATGCACTCTTTTTACTTCAAAAATCATACTTATACATTGTGCTATTAGTTATTCGAATTTTCTTTGATTCACCAAACATTTTGATGGTTGAACCGTAATGTGTTTTCTTGATTACTCTTAGGGTTCCTTGGTGACTAAGGTGTTATCCGGAAGGAATACTTTGGACGTTATTTTGCTTGTTTAGGTGAGTGTTCTATATACAATTTGTTTCTAATGACTATGTGAACTATTGTGACTATTTGGATTGTTATTTTAATACGTGATTGAAGTAGGTTATGTTTCCAATATTTTCAAAAAATGATTTTTGCTAGGCGAGTGTGTACTTTATCGCACTCGACCTAAATGAATGTGAATTTTCAATGATTGAATGATTAAATGTTACTTGTGCATGAATGTAAGCCTTCTGGCTGAACTGGGCCCTTGCCCTTTGTTACTGGTCGACTCGAGCCAGAAGCGGACTCGGTCGGGCGATTAGTGACCCTGGGTGAATGTTTGGTATACTCGAATATGACCACGAAGTTGGCGGAGATTGGGGAATGAAATGAATGAACGAACGACAAGAAAATGAAGGAGTTTTCACTTACAAACAATGTTTTAATGATCGGAGAAATAAGGAAAATATTAGGCGAATGAATGAACGAACGAACGAATAGCTCCTCGTGAGCATGTATCCTTTTATTGTATGTGTTACTATTGCTTTATATCGTAAATGTTATCTGGATTACTTGTTATTACATGTTTAATGTCCTTGTTTAACTGCTTGGTTGTGTATATAGAATCTCGCTGGGCTTTTAACTCATTCCACGCCTTTTGTTTTCCTTACAGGGGTAGCAAGCATGGGCGAGGGGCCTGTATCGAATAGTATAGCCTAGTTTTGTTTTGAATTGTTTTGTTTTGGCTTTTATTTCCGCTCTAGTGCTTGGATAAGGTGGACTGTATCGTGAATTCAGAGCTTTGGTATACATTTGGGACTGTACTTGTGGTTGAGATTGAGATGAATGTATTTATATGGTTCAAGTTTGGGTATTGTTTTCGCTTATTCTCGAGGCTTTTCTTATTTTATTTTATGTGAGTGAACGAGTCCTGGCGAGAGCTAGGCAGGCGGTCCGCTGAACCCTTTGGTTCGCCTTAGGAGAAGGTGGGGCTGTCACAATTTAAAAGTGCAAGTATCACGTAGCAAAATAGCGAGCATAACAAATGTATAAAAGTAGCATTAACACTTCAGGTACCAAATCTCAAAATGAACGAGTGTAAAAGTCTTTGCTTTTAAAACGAAACAATAACACGATAAGTACTATTCATTCCAAAGTATAAGGATACGGATGGCTCTCAGGAGCCAAATTCCCGTTGCATCACTAGAACTTGATCAAGTAATAGTTGACACTCCGTCAACTTTCAAATAAGTAACCAATCCAGTAAAGCACCACTTAAACTACTCTCCGTCCACCATCCAAACCCCTTACCGGGCCCGAACTCCAAGATAAACACTGGTGGTAATACTCGAGTATACCGATTAGTCGAGAAGATAACACTCCACTCGACAACACTAGATACCCATGGTTCGTTATCTAATCGACCAAGCCCTTGCCGGCTCGACTCGATTAACTAGCCAGTGGGGTTTGGGTTCCCAAGAAATCGATGAGATATCATCTCCAATCGACTGAATCAAAATAAAAGTACGGAGACGGGAATGAGAGGTACCTCCCACTCGGATCGAGTGTGGTACATACTGCCGCTCCACATTTACAAGTCAAGTACAAGTATATCAAGTCAATTGCAACAATAAACTAGTATATATCAGATTATGGCAAGTGCGATAAAGTACACTCTTGCCCGATCAAACAAATTACATATCGTTAAATCACATTGGTCAAGTATTGAAAACAAGTGTCCAGTTCAATCAGGTATTTGGAAACACTCACCAACAGATGTAGTGCCTTTACGGTTTACGTTCGGGTATTACTCCGTGTTTGGAGTCCAAATCTGCGAGAAAACATTGCTTAAGAGTTTTGAAAATTAACTAAGGTTCGAAAGTTAAACGTTTCGTTTAACGAGAATCAAGTAATTGAAACTCATTTAGAGAATATTCGTAAAACTCTTGCTCGCTCTTCAAAATGTGAAACTTTGAAGCAAGTATACTTGAAAATACCATTTGAATCGAAGAAACGAGGAAAACGTATTTCTATTAGTCGTAAATTTCATTTTTTCCAAGTGTACAAGGTTCGGCCGAATTCCAACTTATATACGTCTATAAAAGAAGACGTGAATATCCTAGACGATTCAAGTGATATTCGTTCTCAAATCCTTACTCAAGTCGCGTATACCTCTACTTAACCATCGAGTGCAAATTTGGGCAGCATGCCCTTTGTGTTTACCTAGTTTCCAGCCATTTATGGCTTCCTTATTTTCTCAATTCAGCCCCACAATCACACACAAGTAATGTTACTAACATAGCCCCTCCATTAGGCTCCAAAATCATCCAAGTACAACACAAGTGTAATAATACAATCGAAACTCAAGTTTTGAAGGCAAAAGACTAAATGGCAAATTCGACATCTTATAACATTTTAGTCATAACTAGAGTTACATTTTTCGGATTGGTGTGAACCTTATACCGTTTCGAAGTTAAAACATAGATCTACAATTCTCATGAAAACATCTTAACCCAGTTCTCACCCTAACTAGGTCAAATTTACCAAAACAACCCTCAGTTTCTCACATTCAATGTTCGGAAAGCACTCAAGGCAACCACGTGTCGTCGCCGACTTCAACGTCCTCGTTCACCTGCTCGTCAACCTCTGTTGAAGCGGATCGGAATATATTATTACGCGAAAAGTAACTAAAGCAGATAAAATAAGTAAAACGACTAAATGACTCATGCAAAGGCGCGAGACGACACGAAACGACTCGAAGCGAAAACGAAAACGGAAACGAAACGGAAACGGAAAACAGCTAGTGCGAGGTGCACTATGTGCGCGGTCAGATTTGACACTTCCTATGATTTTAATCATAACTCAATTTATGATTATCGGATTGGAGTGTACGAGGTGGTGTTTCGAAGCTAAGACAACGAACTACAACTTTCAAGACATATCAAAGGCTAAATCCAATGTTTGCAGGGCCAAATTCGGTTGAGACAGTAGCTGAAGTGAACTGCCTCAAGAAGTTAACGGTTATGCTGGACAGTTTTGCTGGTTAAGAATGTTTTAACCGTTTCATGTGCAAAACTTGGTCAAACAACCTAAGAATTTACAAGTGGATAGACAAGACTGCTTGACAACTTTCATGAAGACACTTTTAGCTAACTCAACTCGGAAATGCCCCAGATTTAGCAAGAACAGTCCAGCAAATGATCTATCGCAGGCTGAAGAACAGGACATACTCAAACAGGCATAACTCAACATTCAGAAATCCGATTCAAGCGATTCCAAATGCGTTGGAAAGCTAAGAGATAGAGATACAACTTTTTTGAAGACCATTTCTGCCCAGATTTACTCCTTCCAGGTCAAAAACACGAAAAAATTCCTGGAAGTTTCAATCTCAGGTTCAACTCAGGTTTATAGACAGACCAGATTCAGACAGTCATATCTCAGTGCACAAAGAACCGAATCAAGAAATTCCAAAACCGTTAGAAAGCTAAGATACAAGGCTACAATTCTTAAGAAGACATTGACAACCAATTCAGTAATATTTCCGGTCAAACTAACCAATTACAGAGGCTGATTATCATTTTTGACAGAAACAGGGCAGCTTTTGAAGTTAAATTTGAATGACAAATTCTCACTCGAAAATCACCAAATTTTGTACACCACCTCTCCCATATATAAACTATGTTCCTGCCAAATTTCATCTATAAACTCCTACGGGAAGGTCACTTTTTAATTCCACCAAGATGCTCCATCATTTAGAAGGCAAACTGTGATTTCTTTTATAGTTTCTCTTATGGCTTTAAACATCCCCTAAACCACCTCCATTTGCTCTAATGTTTGAAACCAAATTAGTACTAACATTCTTAGACCTAATGGTGGACAAAAATGATGGTAGTTTTTTATAGGGGTGGCAATTTCCGACACGACTCGAAAACACGACACGAACCTAACACGAAATTAATGGGTTTGGGTTGAGGTTTTGAGGATTCGGGTCAGAATCGGGTCGAACCCGATGAACCCGAAAAGAAAACAGGTCAATTTCGGGTTAACCCGTGGGTGACCTGATATGACCCGATATGACCCGTTTATAAATTAAAAATAATTTAATAAACATAAAAATTATTTTATCTAACTAAACTAAGTTATTCTTTTTTTTCAAAGGCATTAATTACTTAATCCTAAATGAATTTATTTAACTTGTGTGAAGTTGAAATTATTATATTTGGATAGATGATGTATTACATTATTTTTACTCTTTTGATGTCTTAATTTAGTTTGGAATTGATTCTATTAAAAATTATAGCCGGTTAATCAGTAAATGGGAATTAAATTTCAGGTTGTTTCGGGTCAACCCGCTTGACCCGCCAACCTGAAACTTTCGGGTTCGGGTCAGCATATCTGACCCGTCACGGGTTGACGGGTCGGGTTCGGGTCCATAAATTTCCTGACCCGACCCGCCAACCTGAATTGGACCTGATTGCCGGCCCTAGTTTTTTATCACTTTTAACATCAAAACAGTTCACACAATTCGGCCAGCAGGCCTCCTTCAATTTCCAGATTTTTGGCCTAACTTAGCAACCATTTTTGCAACAAATTTTAAGGGGATTTTTGTGGGGAAAACTAACAACTCAAAGCTCACATTTCCAGCTCTCCAAACAGCCTTTGTGTCCAAAAATTCCAGCCAAAGAAACAACCCAAAACAGAGGAGGGTTCGGCTCTCCCTTTTCTTTCCTCTCAACCGAGAATGATTAGGGTTTTTATCCCTAATTTTATGTCATCATTGTACACATATATTTATATCATCCAACATTAACCAAGCTTAATCATCAAGAGAACATACATTTGTGGGAATTCAAGAGCCCACTCATCAAACCAAAATTTCCAACAAGAGCACTCAAAGACACATATCATCTCCAATCGTCAAGAATCATCACAAAGATCTAGTCTTTTAGGGTTTAGGTGTTACCTTCTTGATCCAGTTGATTAAGTAAGCCTAGAATGTCCAAGAACCACCACCAAGAACTCTACTTTCTTCCACCAAGAGGGTCGGTCAGCTTTCTTCAAGAAAATCCCCAAGCTTCAAGTCTTCCAAGTCCAAGTTTGCAAGTTGAGAGTGAGATGAGAGGAAGAGAGCTTTGGAGAGCAAAGATGGAGAGGGAGAATGATGAGGTTTCTTGGCTGAAATGGAGAAGGAGGTGTCGGTCACCACCACTACCAAGAGAAGAACTTCAAGGCTTCATGGTAGGTTAAGCCTTCCTCAAGCTTGATTGGTTAAGTTTTGCAAGAAAGATGAGAATTTTTCTTTGAGAGAAAGAAGAAGAGGGGAGCCGGCTGTTGAGAGGGTTTTGGAGAGGAGATGAAGAGTTGTTTTGTTGAGGGAAATGGAGAGGAGAGGGACGGCTGAAATGAAGGAGAAAGAAAGAAGACTTGATGTGTGTTTAATGCAAAGCATCGAGGTGACTTAAAGCCCTAAATTAAGGGATGTTGTCTAACTCTTGAAAACCTTATCTTGAGGTGTGATTTGGAGGGAATGGAAGGGACTAATTTTGGCTAGATGATGAGAGGGATAATCGGCCATTAAGGGGAAGAAAGAAAGAATAATTGAAGTGAATTGGAAGACATTAGATGGAAGAAATAATAGCTAGATTAAAAACCTAGTTTTAGGGAAATTTAGTCAAACTTAGAATAGTTGTCTTGAGAGTTAATTTGGAGGATATAAAATGAACTTCTTGGCTAGAAATGAAAAGGGTAATCTCAGCCAAATGGAAGAAGAAATGAAGAGAAATTGAAGTGAATTTGAGAAAATTACATGGAGGAAACAATGGCAAGATCAAAGCCTAGTTTTAAGGGAAATTGTCCAACTTTGACCAATGCTTATGTTCGACTTAAATTTGTCCACTGCACTTTTTTTATCTATCTTAGTTCTATCTCATTTCTAATTCTTTAAAAGCTACTCATAGCCTAATCTTTCACCAAAGTTAAATTCCTCGACACAGCTCAAAAATTAAACTTAGCACTAGTCGGTCAAACATTAGAATTTTGCTCGAGTAAAAAAAAATCATCCAACTATGAAAATGCAAATGTAACATTGGAATATGGTCAAAATATGGGCAATTATATATATAATACAATATAAATAATTTAAGATATTTGAACTAAAATAAACAAAATAAATAAATAAATAATAAAAAAAATATCTAGAATCCGTTGACGGATTTAAATATATAAAATATAGTGAATAACTTTTACCAAAAATAAGTAGATTAAATTTTTAAACAAGGAAATATACCACGCACATAAAGATCAGGTAATTTTATATAAACATATAATATAATTATTTTCACAATAATTATTTAGCTTTTTCAAAAAATATAACAAAATAAAACCATAAAACAACTAAGAGGAATAGTAATAATAATAATATTGAAATAGTAAATTTTGAGGCCCTCCCATACAATTCATAGGCGATAAAACACATCTAATTAGGGGCACAATACCCTTCAATTTGAGCCAATTAATAGCTCCAAGATCATTCATAAGAAAGTCCCCAAATTGAAATCCTAAAGCTGAAATTTTTCCCCACAAGCTGAAATTTCTTTGGGTAAAATAAACTAGCATTTAAACACTAGATATTTCACATGTTAAAGCTAGGAAATCATGGCCAACCATTACTCATCATATAAGGACAGAAAAATCACCATTAAATCTGAAATTTATCAAAACTCTACCTCAAACCAGAAATTCTTCCACAAAATAGCATATTTAGCCACTAAAACCACTAATTTACCATTATCAAGGACAAAGAGGGAATTTCTTGACAAAATACCTCAGAACCACAAGAGATAAGGTAGCTTAGGCTTCTTCCTCCCAAATTTTCTCCACTAAAAGCTTTAATCCTCTTTAGTAAGCAACTTTGATGGAGTAATTTAAATATTCAACGGTTGAAACTCAAGATTTGGACAAGAAATTGAAGTGGAAGAGAAACTCTCACCCTTGTTCTTCTCCTCACAATTTTCGGCCAAGGCTAAAGAAAATGAGAAGAAAATTTGGTCAAAATTAGGTTTTAGTAAAGGCAAGAAAGGTTGGTCAAGTCCAACTTCGAATAGGGTCGCGACACGTGGCGCCTTTTAGGGTTCAAGCTTATCTTCTTTCTTCTAATGGTTAATCTCTCTAGCTAACCACTAATTACCTCCTAGCACTTTGAAATTAATATTCCAGTACACAAAACTTCACCTTACAAACAAAATTTTACCGCATTTGTCGCACTAGCGGGTCCCACGTCCATAATACACTTCAAAATTAACACGAACTAACTTATACTAGAAAAATAATTTAAAAACTATATTCACTTATAAAATGTCTAGAAAATTAAGGTAGTAAAATAAAATAAAGAAAATGCATGAAAAGAAATAGAATTAAATGATATAAAAGAAGGAAATTTTACGAGTCCTCACACATCGAGATGGTCTTCGACTGCTATGACTATAGCGAGGAACAAAAGGTTAAGGTTGCCACTGTTGAGTTCACCAACTACGCACTAGTTTGGTGGGACCAAGTAAGGACTAATCGAAGGAGAATGGGAGAACCACGAGTCCGAACTTGGCGAGAACTCAAGGCATTGATGCGCAAGAGATTTGTTCCTAGCTACTACAACCGTGATCTCCACTCTAAACTTCAATCCCTCACTCAAGGCAACATGAGTGTGGAGGACTACTACAAGGAGATCGAGATGTCCATGATGAGAGCCAATATCCAAGAAGATAGTGAGACTACGATGGCAAGGTTTCTTAGAGGGTTGAACTCTGACCTTCAAGAGGCCTTGGAACTTCAACACTATTTGGATATGAGCGACCTACTTGAATTAGCCATCAAGGCCGAAAGGGGAAAGAAATTGAGGAGAGGTGGCCGCCCATACCCCACCTCAAACCCGAATGATTGGAAAGGAGGTCAGCCGAGAAGAACATCCCATGAAGCGGTACATTCGGCCACACCACCCGCTTCTAGCCGAACACAAGGTAACTTCCCTAACCACAATTCCAATTCTACCCCTAACAAATTTGTTGATGCATCTAGGTCCACTCCCAAGTCCACTCAAGAAACTCCCAAGCCTAGGAGTAGGGATATTAAATGCTTCAAATGTCAAGGATTCGGACATATCCAATCCCAATGTCCGAATCAAAGGATAATGCTCATCACTCACAATGGAGACGTCGTGTCGGATGATGATGATTGTGAGGAGATGCCCGGCCTGACCAAGGAGGAATACTTGGAAATTGACTCGGCCGAGGAAGAATGTTCACCAACTTAAGGTGAAATTGGTTGTTTGGTTGCAAGAAGAGTGTTAACCGCCCGAGTCAAGGAGGATGAGCAGTTACAAAGAGAAAACTTGTTTTACACTCGGTGTAAAGTAAGTGACAGAGTGTGCAGTCTTATCATCGATGGAGGAAGTTGCACCAATGTAGCAAGTTTGCTAATGGTGGAAAGCCTAAGTCTGCCTACAACCCGACATCCACATCCCTATCGACTTCAAGGGTTAAGTGAAGACGGCGAAATCCGTGTCTACAAGCAGGTACGCCTTCCTTTCTCGATTGGTCAGTACTGTGATGAAATCATATGCGATATTGTGCCTATGCATGCTACTCATGTGATACTAGGAAGGCCATGGCAATTTGACAAGCATGTTACTTTTGATGGTAGGTCTAACAAATATACTCTTTTGCACAATGGTAAAAGAATGGTCTTAACCCTGCTCACACCTTCACAAGTGTACAGGGACCAACTTAAATTGCAAAGAGAATGTGATTTAGACCGACAAGAGAGAAAACAAAAAGGGCCCGAATCTGAAATTGTTCGACCTCTACGTTTGAGCAATCGGCCCAAGGGAAGAATGTTGTCACTAGTGTTACAAATGAACAAGCGTTAGTTACGTCAAACACTCGGAAACAAAACATGATAATAAAGGCTACGGACATTAGGAAAGTTGTACCATCTAATCAGCCTTTGCTACTTGTGCTCTGTAAACATGTGCTCTTACATGCTGATAAACTCGACAAGGCGTTGCCTTCGAGTGTAGTTGCTTTGTCGCAGGTTAAGCAAGGAGGGATTGAGTTGATCATGGCATGTTCCACCCCTAAATCCATTGGTGAATATCAGAATTTTCATGAAGTTTGCCTCTCTAATGAAGTTGAACGTGTTCAAAGTGCTCTCCGTTCTATCAGTTGCATTTTGGAGGATCCAAGAAGATGTAACCTTGCTGCCAATGACCCATACATTCTACATTGTATCATGGAACCAAAGCTACATGCTTTATCTTCAAGGAGTCATTGGAGTAAAGCCATGAGTCTTTCTTGGTTGGCTGTGAACATTTTCAAACCCACCAAGAGACATGTGCACCAAATTATAATACTCATGACGTATGCAAGTATCATTCAATCTAAGAGGACCAATATGTGGTGGCGTTAGATTTGTGGTTTCATACTAACAACTCTTGTTAGTATCATTCATCTCCATCCAGATTTGAGGACAAATCCTTCTCAAGTAGAGGGGACTGATGTGTGCACGGATGGCGGCCTTGACTCAAGGCTTTCATAGAGACATTGAACGCTTGGAAGTTGCTAAGCGAGTTGTCTACACATTGCTCCAAGCTCATGAAGCATCAAGTTTCGGCCATGCATGCCCTTAACGCGCCTTGGCCCGATTGGTAGTAGTATTAGTTGTTGTTAGTTGGGTTTATCGAGTCATTAGTTGAATTGCTAGTTTAATTAGTAGTTTCATTTGGTTGTGCAAGTCGGCCCACTCTTGCCAAAGTGTGGTCCGAATTTCCTTTCCTAGATTAAGGAGATGGGTCGCCAATCCTTGACCAAGATGGATTAGGTTTTTATTAGCCCCTTAGCCTATATAAAGACACGCTTTGTACGGTTAAAGGGTACGCAGTTTTGATAATAAAACACTTAGTTTATTTCTCTTCCATTGAGAGATTCGAATCCTTTACTTGCTTTGGCAAGGGTTCTTGAGCAATCTTGTGCTTGTCCTTGATTGTTCTACCGACCTATCCACTCGAGTAATCCCCTCGATTGGAGTCGTCGTTCTACTACCTTTAATCAATTCGTGTCGTCCGTTTTGGTTCTAGGTTCCGCAATCCAAGCGTTGGACAACCTCGCTAGATCCTTGGGCTAACGTGCTACGTGTCTCGAAACGTGTTGACCGAGGAGCGTATCACAACCCTAGGAAGCTACGAATCTCAGTGGGATTTTCTGGCCTCTTCCATTCAGTTACTATCTATACTTTTGCCGGGTCTACAGCGATACCCTCTTTTGAAATCACGTGCCCTAAGAAAGAGATTTTCTCCAACCAAAACTCATATTTGCTAAATTTGGCATATAGCTGGTGCTCTCTCAGGGTTTGTAAGACAATTCTCAAATGCTGCTCATGCTCCTCTTGGGTTTTAGAGTAGACAAGGATATCATCGATAAACACAACCACAAATCGATCCAAATAGGGTTTAAAAAATCCATGCATCAAATCCATAAATGCGGCAGGGGCATTGGTCAATCCAAAGGTCCATATCTAGAATTAAATGCAATCTTTGGTACATTTTCCTTCCTAATTCACAATTGATAACACCCCTGTCGGAGGTCTAACTTTGAAAATACCACTGCTCCTTGCAACTGGTCAAACAATTCATCAATATGTGGCAGTGGGTATTTATTCTTAATTGTCACATCATTCAACCCCCGGTAGTCTATATGTGACGCCCCCACTTCTCCCTAAAGTGAACCAAAGGGTATCGGCGGGACGCCTGCCCAACTCTCACCAAAACTCGATATGAGATGAATTTAACTTATGGACAATCAATCGATACTAAAAGTCGGTAATATAAAGAAAGAATCGCTTCCTTAAAAATATATAAGTCTTACATCACAAGTTACCAAATTACATCAACTTTCCCAAAATATACAATCTCCAAAAGTTGTCTAAACGATTACATTCAAAACCCTAATCAAAAGTCCATCAAGTTGGCTTCTCCAATTCTTTTCATTTCAGCTCCTGTTAAGGAAAACAAAACTAATGGGGTGAGCGAATGCTCGTGAGGCCAAGAAACACACATGCAAACACGTACTCCAAGTAGCAACAACAATTACACAGTAAGTAAAGCTATAAAGTTCGAGTAATTCACATTTCAAGTAGGAAAAATAAGCAGAAACAATTTAAGGATACTGTAGCTCTCAGGAGCTAAATTCCACGTAGTCGAGTCAATATCTTGATCAAATTCCATGTTGACACTC
This sequence comes from Coffea humblotiana, assembly GCA_023065735.1. NCBI lineage: Eukaryota > Viridiplantae > Streptophyta > Magnoliopsida > Gentianales > Rubiaceae > Coffea > Coffea humblotiana. The sequence goes on from CM041218.1 coordinate 27,992,626, forward strand.
CGTCAACCACATAAGTATCAAATCCGTAGAAACACCACTTTTTTCAAATCCCGTTACCGTTACACCCCCTTACCGGGCCCGCTCGTCAAGGGTTTGATATTACTCGAGTATATCATAGCAATACTACGCGAGTATGCCAAGCAAGATCTCTCCAATAGATCAAGTTTCATGTTTGCTCATGGTTTACTAAGCTTCTCGACCAAGCCCATGCTGGCTCGATTCGCAAAGTTAGCCGATGAATTTGGGTGTCCCCCAAGTACGAATATAAGTCGAGGAGGTTCACTCCGTTCGACAACACAACATATACAATGATTTCGAGTATAGTTTCAAGTATGAGCAAGTCAAACAGTTAGTCGAATAAAACGAGTAACGAGTCGAGTAAATCAAATAACACGTCAAGTAAAGAGAGCAAGTGTGATAAAGTACACACTCGTCTCGGCAAGTTACATTCACGTATTCAACTAGATGCATTTCAAGTATTAGGCAACAAATCATACACTTGACACTCACCAAATCAAAAGTGGGTAAGTGAACAATTAAGTCTTCAGGCGTCCGCTTCGAAATTCTCTTGAAGATCCCCTTGAGCGCCTGAGCAAATAGTAATTGACTATCACTCACTATTGTTTACAAACCCCTTGTTAACAAGGAAGAATGTACACTTGTGCAAAACTAAGAAAGTGTCATGAAAGAAAACCCTAATCACTCGAAAATCGAGGTTCAAAAGTGGGGATTTAAAGTCCCAAGATAAACTAGCCTCTACCATGAAATCGAGTTTAAAACAGTGTATCGATCTCAAGAAAGAGTAATGAGTTTACAAAAACTCATTTCTTAAGAAATCAGAAAATTTCAGCTTTAAGTGACAAACTTTGAAAAATCAAATCTTGAGTTTGACATGTCCAAAAATGAAAAAATCTACACCGTTGGAAACTAAGTTCGGAGTACTAAAAGTTTCTAGAAGACACTTTTCCACGATTCTAAGCGGAAAGCACTCATTTTTCAACTCAAAGTTTCAGTTCCAATAGGACAGGTTTGAACTAGTCTTGGTTTTGCAGTCATCTTTGGAAATTTGGCATAATTCACAGAAAGTGAATCAGCCCTTGAAATTTGTAGCAAAATAAGAGTTCCAAACAAGGTTTTAAACACAACAAACAGAACTAAATTCGGAGCTTTGAGCATCGAGATATAGCAGCTTAAAGTTAGCTGAAATTTGAACACTGATAAAAAAATTTTCAGATTTGAAGAGCAAACTTTGGGGCGTTATTTGGATATAGAAATGGTATTGAAATTACACCAAATTTGGTACACTTAAATTTCAATATGTGGACTACCTTTCTATCAAATTTCATGCAAAAAATCATGTGGGAAGGCAGTTAACAAAACTACCAAAGTTTGAAAAATATTTCAAGGCCAATCTGCCCTCATGCTTTTCTTTTTTTTCCAAACGTTTTGCACAATGAAATCAGCCCCAATTCGATCCATTTTTGAAACAAAGGTTCTATAAACATTTAATAAACAATTGACATCAAAATTTTCGAGACAAAACATCCCAAAACAACTCTGACCATTCGGCCAGCAAGAAAGGAAAGACTTTCCAGTTTTTCAGCTTTGTAGCACTTTCAAAATCAGACCACATCTCACTCAATAAAAGTTCAAATTGGGAATGGTTGGTGGCGTTGGAAACTAGATTCAAAATGATACATTTAATAAGAAATAAACATTTCCAAAATCAGTTCACAAGTGAGAGAAAATAGAGCCACAAGATGCAACTTCTCCATTCCTCTCGGACAGATAATCAGAATAGAACAGCAAACTTTGCCGAGTCACTACGGATGACTCAAAATGAACTAGTGGATGATTTTTATACCGTTAGAAAACTACGGATGTCTAGTTTTGAATGCCACAAATGACACTTAGTTTCGAATTTTATACAGAGAGATACGTTCAAACAAAAAGGTACTGTTCGGCTGCCCAGATTACCATTTCCAGATTTCTTTCTTTTCGAAAACTCTAGTTTTGAGCAACCAATTGAAACGATTTTTGGTAGACACTTTGCACACACAATATAAAACATATATCACTCAATTTTACAGTCAAATAACCATCAAAAATTCAAAATCAAAACAGAACATCACAACCAGAAATTCGGCCAGCTTGCACTTCCAATTTTCCTTCGATTTTTCCTTCACTTTCTAACCGTATTCACCTCAAATAACAAATAAACAACCACAATCAACTAATTACACCTCAATCCAGCTACCTATAATCCACCTCAAGACCGCTAGCCTAAAGATTAAAGCAAGAAATGAAACACCTCAAGTCTGCTAGCCTATTTCATGCTTAGGGTTTCAAACCCATGCCATCTAAGCTTGATTCTTGAAGAAAATGGAAAGATTTGAGGAAGGTGAAGGGTTACCTCTTAACCCTTGATGAAACCAGAAATTTATCACCACAAGACCTCCAAGAAACTCCACTAGATGATGTCTTTCTCCAAGCTAAAGTTGACCTCCAAGAGATTTTGAAGTTGGTTGCAAATTTGGAATTGAAATGGAGCAAGATGAAGTGAAGCTTTCTTCTCTTCTTTTCCCTTTGCTGTTCGGCCGACCAAGAGAGGAAGAGAGAGAGTGTTTGTTGAGTGTGAAGCTTCTTGTGGAAGATTGGAGGGAAAAAGGTGTAAAAAGGTTTCCAAAGTCAACTCGCAATAGTGCGCGAATAGTGTTTCGAGCCACCAACTTTCTCTCTTGTTTGTTTCACGTGTGCACTAATCCTCAAATGTAATTCTTTTAATACTATAATTATTCACTCTTAGTAGTCTAGTATAAATTTCTTAAATCTCTACTTAGTCGTTTCGACGCGAAATACGCGAACTTTCGATTCGTGCGCGATAAGGCGAAATTTAAAAGAAATTCATGTAACAATAATATAATTAACTAATATTAGGGTAAATAATTATAAAAATAATTATTTTAAGAATAAAAACATGAGTCCTCACACTATACACAACCTTAAACTTCCGTCTTTCTTCTTAACAAAAAGTACAGGGGCTCCCCATGAAGATCCGCTTTCTCGAATAAACCCTCGCTCCAATAAGTCTTGCAACTGCAACTTCAATTCCCTAAACTCAGCAGGTGTCATCCGATATGGAGTTTTCAAGATAGGTGATGTCTCCGGCAACAAATCAATCTTAAATTCTATCTCCCTTCCCGGAGGTAAAGTCACTAACTCATCAAGGAACACATCCGGATATTCCTTCACCACCGGTACATCTTCTACCTTCAACTTATTGGTTGGAGTATTTATTAGAAAAGTTAGGAAATCCTGCGCTCCTTTACTTAGTAATTTTCTAGCCCGAATACCCGAAATTAGGGCAGACGAGACTAATCTACCTCTTACATCTAGCCTTAAGGTCGCCTCCCCAGGTATGCGAAATTCTACCACTTTTCTCTTACAATCTAGTTGAGTATTATATCGAGCTAGCCAATCTATGCTTAAGATAACATCATACCCCGTAATGGCTAAACTTATTAGATTCCCCAATAGTTTTCTCTCTCCAACCCAAATTTCGCAATTCTTATAAATCATACTAGTGATCAAACGTTGGTCACCCGTAAAAGTACTAACTTCTAGATCATATGACAATCTAAGAAGCTTCACATCAATTCCACATACAAAATTAGGGTTGGCAAAGGAATGGGTAGCACCAAAATCTATTAAAATCTTAGCTAAACGGTGGAATACAGGGATCGTACCTTCTACGACCTCAGATGAATCAGGGACCTGATGTTGCTCTAGGGAGTACACCCGAGCTGGCACCTTCGGTCTAGTCCCTTCCACCTTCGACTGTCCAGTGTTGGTCTTGATTGATTGCTGGTTCGAACTCCCTCCTCGAGGTGGAATTGGACAATTGGCAGTCTGGTGATCGGCACTTCCACAGCGCAGGCATTTTCTCTTTTTCCTCCAACAATTTTTCTCCATGTGATTCGGCCTCCCACAATACCCACAGGAACCACGAGAAGCGAAGGCCGAGCCTCCCTATGAGGCACCTCTCTGTTGCCCTCACCCGACTTGACCACCTCTTGACGGGGCTCCTCTTGACATCTCCGGAAGTCTTACTCCTCCAGTTCCCCTTCCAAACTTGGGAGGTGTACTCTTATCCCCTTGTCCCGAGCTACTTCCAAGAATGCCCCATTTCTTCGCTTGAAAGGTTCTAACTTGTAACCTCGCACTTTCAACTCGCTGGGCTTTCTCCACAGCATCACTAAAGGTATTGATTTGGGCTACTGCTAGATCCTTTTGAATCTCAACATTTAACCCCTGAACAAAGCACCTTATTCTCCTCTGCTTGGTCACGATTAGTTCAGGAGCAAATTTAGACAATCTAGTAAATTGATTTTCAACCAAGTAAACTGATCCAAAGGTAAAGCTTTTGTAAGAATATCAGCAATTTGGTCTTTTGAACAAACATATTTTACACAGATTTCACCCTTTTGGACAAGATCACGAATGAAATGATACTTTATGTCTATGTGCTTTGTCCTAAAATGTTGAATGGGATTTTTTGTGAAATTTATGGCACTCGTGTTATCATAGTACATAGGCACACAGTCATACACCAAATCAAAGTCATTCAAGGTATTTTTCATCCATAACAATTGTGCACAACATACACCGGCTACATATTCCGCTTCCGCCGTAGACAAGGAGATAGCATTTTGTTTTTTGCTAAACCATGATACCAAACAATTACCAAGAAAATGACATGTACCACTAATACTTTTTCTATCTATTCTACACCCACCAAAATCGGCATCCGAGAAACCACATAAGGCAAATTTATGACATTTTGGACACCAAAGACCATAATTCAAGGTTCCCTTTAAATATCTAAAGATTCTTTTAATAGCAATTAAGTGAGATTCTTTAGAGCAAGATTGAAAACGAGCACATAAGCAAACAGTAAACATAATATCGGGTCTACTTGCGGTTAAATAAAGTAAACTATCAATCGTACCTCTATACTTCTTCTCATCAATCATCATACTTTCTTCATCTTTGTCAAGTTTGGTAGATGTACACATAGGCGTTCCAACTTGCTTTGAATCCTCCATTCCGAATCTTTTGAGAAGTTCCTTTGTATACTTAGTTTGATTAATGAATGTACCCTCTTGACTTTGAACCACTTGGAATCCAAGGAAGAAATTTAACTTTCCCATCATACTCATCTCAAATTCATTTTGCATAATAGTGAAAAAATTCTTGCATAAACAATCATTAGTTGCACCAAAAATAATATCATCCACATATATTTACACAATTAGAAGATCATTGAAACTTTATTTAGTGAAAAGAGTGGTATCCACAATACACCTTTTAAAACCATTCTCAACCAAAAAATCACTTAAACGTTCATACCATCCTCTTGGAGCTTGCTTTAACCCATACAAAACCTTTGAAAGTTTAAACACATGATTTGGATATGTCTCATTTTTAAAACTGGGAGGTTGGTCAACATAAATCTCTTGATCAATAAATCCATTTAAGAAAGCACTTTTAACATCCATTTGGAACAATTTAAAATCCTTAAAACATGCAAATGCCAAAAACTTTCTAGTTGATTCTAGTCTAGTTACGGGAGCAAATGTTTCATCAAAATTTATTTCTTCTTCTTGAGCATACCCTTTAACCACTAGTCTAGAATTTATTTCTAAAGACCCATTTTGTACCAATAATAGGATAATTTTGAAGCCTTTCAACTAGAGTCCAAATCTTGTTTCTTTCAAATTGATTTAGTTCCTCTTGCATGGCTAAAATTCAGTTTTCATCTTTCAAAACATCAACAACATTTTTAGGCTCAAAATGCGAGACTAAAACAAAATTATCCATTAATTGTTTAGATGAGGAGCGAGTTCTTACCTTTTCGGATGGATCACCAATAATAAGTTCTTTGGGATGATTTTGAACAAACTTCCAAACTCTTGGAAGATCTTTAGGTGTATCAACATCCTTGTCATTTTCTTCTAATGCTTGATTCTCTTGAAGATTATCTTCTTTTGATTTTTCTTCTAATGGAGTATTGTCTTGATCATAAATCGTGAGTTTTTTGAATTCTTCTTGAACACCTACATTATCATCTTCACAACAACTCTTGAAAATATCATCATTAGATTCATCAAATGTGACATGTATGGCTTCTTCTATGACAAAAGTCCTTCTATTATAGACCCTATATTCTCTTTTGTTTTCACAATAACCCAAGAAAATGCCTTCATCGGATTTCTTATCTAATTTTTCAAGATACTCCTTGATATTTAAAATAAAGCATTTGCAACCAAAAATTTTGAAATATCCAACAATTGGCTTTTTACCAAAAATTAATTCATAAGAGGTTTTGTTCAAAATTGGTCTCAAGAGAACTCTATTCATTGCATAGCAAGCCGTATTTACGACCTCGGTCCAAAAATATTTTGACAAGTTGCATTCACTTAACATGGTTCTTGCGACTTTTTGAAGAGTTCTATTCTTTCTTTCAACAATACCATTTTGTTGAGGGGTTCTTGCAATTGAAAACTCATGTGTGATTCCATTGTGATCACAAAAATTCGGAAAGCCACAAAATTTAAATTCCGAACCATTGTCACTTCTAATTTTAACAATATTCAAACCAATCAGATTTTGAACTTTTGCAAATAGGAAAACAAAATTTTTGAAAGTATCATTCTTGTGAGTAAGAAAATCACCCAAGTGTATTTAGAATAATCATCAACAATGACTAAGCAATATCTCTTACCACCCAAACTAGCAATTTGTGTAGCACCGAACAAATCAAGATGTAAAAGCTCCAATGGTCTTGAAGTAGAAACACACTTTTTGGGTTTAAAAGAGACTTTGATTTGTTTTCCAAATTAACAAGTATCACAAATTTTATCTTTTTCAAACTTAATTTTTGACAAACCTCTAATAAAATCCTTTTTGAAAATTTCTTTTAACAAATCCATGTTGAAATGACAAATCCTTCTATGCCACAACCAAGGATCTTCATTTGAAACTTTAAGACATTGAAGGTTAGAGGAATTAATATTTTCAAGAATCACAACATAGATGTCATTGAATCTTTTTTTTTAAAAATGATGTTAAACTTTGAATCAAGAACTAAACACTCATGCTTCTTGAATAAAACAAACAAATTTCTATCACACAATTGACTAACACTTAGCAAGTTATAATTCAAATTATCAACTAAAAGAACATTATGAACGAAAGTCTCACCATTCTTACCAATATCTCCTACTCCAATTGTTTTAGCTTTCATATCATCTCCAAATGTCACTTTGCCACTTGATTTTGGCTTGAGCTTGATGAATTGTGATGGATCACCGGTCATGTGTCTTGAACATCCACTATCTATGAACCACCTTGATTCCTTAATGATGTTTACCAAGTTCACCTACATAAGAGTTCAAGGAATACTATTTGGTACCCTTTAATCTTTTGAGTCCTTGAGAGTTAGCATCATGTCTAACTATCCACATGCATTTTATGCCTCTTCTCATGTTCTTCCTCACATAGCAATTACTTTTCATGTGACTTTTTTGACAACAAAAACTACACATAACCGATGAGTTATTTGCATGAACAGGTTTAATAAATCTTACTTGTCTTCTCTTATAAATAGTAAATTCATTTGCACTAGAATTTAACTTCTTCTCATGAGTGCCAAGATGAGTCTTTGATCCATTCCCTTGAAAACAGTTTTGTTTTTTGTGTTGGAGCAACTCATTTAGATTGTCCATTCTTCTTTTCAAATCACCTTATTCCCTTTTGAACATTTTCACATAGCCTTGTCTTTCTATCAAGCTCAATATGTAGATCAATCTCACCCTTTTTCAACTAGTCAGTTTCGATTTTCAGCTTTTTGTTTTGTTGAAAAAGAGTTGCATTGTCTTGAAGAACAAAGCTGATTTTTTGTTTTAATTCTTTGTTTCTAGCATAAGATTCTTTCAAACTATCATGCAGTCTCTCAATGAAGGATTCAAGATCATCATCATTTTCATCATCACTTGCAAGTTGAGGGTTATAAGTTGTTACCTCATCATCACCAATGGCTATGAAAGCCATTTGAGCAGATTCTGCTTCCTCTTCAATGTCACCATCGGAGTTGCACTCATTCCATGTAATTTGAAAGTTGTTGAATCTTGGTTTTCTTTCAGGTTTTCCTTCTTTCTTCTTCTTCATTGGGCACTCACTCATGTAGTGTCCAAGTTGACCACATTCATAGCATTTGTCGCCTTGCTTTTTATTGGCCTCTTGTTTTCCTTTGTTTCTTGCAATGTTGAATTGATTGGAATTCGAATTGTTAGGTCCTCCTTTTCTAAATCTCCTTTATTGAGGATTCTCTTGAAATTTTTTGTGATGAGAGCTAGATCATTGTCATCCATATGTTTATCATCCAGTGAGACCGAGTTATCTTCATCTTGAGATGCTTTTAGAACAATGCTCCTTTTTGCCTTTGCATCTTATTCTTCCTGTACCTTGGTCTTAAGTTTCAACTCATAAGATGTTAGAGAGTTTATAAGAGATTCAATAGGCATTGAATTCAAATCTTTTGCCTCTTCAATAGCAGTCACTTTACTCTCCCAATCTTTAGACAAAGTATTCAGGATTTTTCTATTTTTCTCTCCTAAGGAGTATTCCTTATCCAGAACCTCTAAATCCTTAATAAGATCATTAAATCTACAATACATTTGATCAATATCTTCATGAGATTCCATCTTAAATGACTCATATTTGATAACTAAGATAGATTTTTTTTGTTCTCTAACATTCTCACTATCTTCATGAATTTCTCTCAGTTTGTCCCAAATTTCTTTAGCTGACTTACAACCTTTGACCCTAATTGATTCATTTGAGTCTAAAGCACTATATAACACATTCATAGCTTTTGCATTTAAAGTGAGATAAGCTCTATCGTCTACAGTCAATTCATTTCTTGTTTTTGGTTTAGGTCTATGAGTATTTTCATCTATTATAGAGGCATCATATGGACCTTCATTAACAATAAACCACAATTCAATAGCAATCGATTGCAACAAGATAATCATTCTTTCCTTCCAACTCACATAATTTGACCCATTAAACATTGGAGGTCTAGTTACAGATTGTCCTTCAAAAAATATGGCATGGTTGGTTGTCATCTTTACTTCTAAGCTGCTTGAACTTAATCTCTAGGAGACTAAATTCTGATACCAATTGTTAGACCCAAAGACAACCTAAGAGGAGGGGTGAATTAGGTTAATTAAAAAGTTAATCAAATTAAAGGACACTTTTTACTCAATATGAAATTTACCCTCTTTTTTAAGTGATCACACAATAAATTAATCAATAAAGGAGCAATGTCACTTGAGAGTAGAAGAAATAAGCAATTAAGGTTCAAAAGATGATAAGTAAAAAGGGAAGAATTACAAACCAATTGACTATCAAACTTCTCTTGCGTTTGAAGATCAATTCACAAAACAAGCTTCTTCAAATTGATGAAGTACGACCAATCTTGTGTACAAAGGAAGGCTTACTTCCTCCTTGCCCCAAGCTACACTCGGTCAATATAGGAAGTTTTACAATCTCTCAAGATAACCCTCACAAAACTACACTATTGAAGTATTTTCTCACAAATGAAAAGCTTACACGAATCTTACACTACAAAGAGTATATAATGTTCCTTGGAAAGTATTTTCTCACTAAAATTACTCTTAATCTCTTGTATTCTCAGTGTGCAAAAATTCTTTTCAAGTTTCTGACCATGCACTATTTATATGAGACCAAAAAGTGCTTCATTAATGCTTCCAACGGATAGAAGGCAACTGAAAAGTCAACTAACCGTTGGGAGTATCGGACGTCCGGTACTTCCGATGCTTGCGTCCGAAGGCGGGCAGAGAGTTTGAAAAATCTTTTTCAATTCTTTCGAACGTCTGGTACCTCCGATGCCTGATTCCGAAAGCAGACAGAGAGCTTGAAGGATTATTTTAATTCTTTCGGACGTCCGGTGAAGGAGTTCTTAGTGCGTCCGAAAGCAGGCAGAGAGTTTGTGTGAGGACTTGTAAAATCCCTTATATTTTTCTTCAAATTTCCTTTAATTTGGAATTTATTACTTTACAGTAACTTTACTACACATTCACTTCCCCAATAGCTACAAATAATCATAGAACCAAGGGTTTCCTTTTTACTTTCATCGTTAAGATAAACTAGGGTTTTTACGTCTTTTCGTAGTGTGAGTAATCGGTACGGAGTGTGTACCCAATTTAGTGATTAAGAGTGAGTTTTAGATGATATTAAATGTGTGATTAGAAGTAATAATAATAAGTTAGTGAATGGTAAGTAAAAACCCTAGTACGTGCGAGTTAAGGAAAAATGGTGTGAACCGACGTGTACCGTTCACTACCGATTGAACACACCACTTGACCACCACTTCATTAACTTAATCTCATTGTTATTAGTGCATAAATATTAGCCTCTCATCAGCTCAAGATGGCCGAAATTTTTGACTAAGAAAAGCCAAGGAAAAGAAAAAATTTTGTGAGTTGATCTTGAGAGGACACTTGGAAGCCATCCAACCCTTTTTGACCCAAACTAAGACCAAGCTTCTTAACCCTTCTTGGAGATCCATTTCTGCCTCCTAAGCTTCATTGTGGCCAAGACTTGAGGGAGGAAAAAGAGACAAAGAAACCACTTCATTCAATCTTGATTTCTAGCTTAGTTGAGTGAAAACCGAAAATCTAAACCGATTAACCTCTTATTTGGGAACTTGGGGAGCTTGGTGTACTAAAAGTTTGGAAGGAAAGATTGAGGTTTCTCTTGAAAGCATCTTTGGCAAGGTATTAAGGCTGTTTTTCCATTTTCTTACCCTTAATCTTGTTTAAGTTTGTATAGCAACTCATATTCTTAGCTAATGATAGTTATTTAAGTAGTTTTGATGGTTATGATGGATTTTTGAGCTAAGGTTTGAGTTGTTTGAGTTGTGTTTCTTGTTGATTATACAGAATATGATGTGAATAAGCTTAGATAGGGAGTTGGAGTAGTGGTCCTATACATCAATGAGAAGTCTATACCTTGAATGCATTAAATTCCAGTTTAAGCTTTGAACCGCCCTGCTTCTGACCAGCATCATTCGTCCATGTTAGAGGCCGAACCAGGCTTAGGTCAAAACATGAAAGTTGTAGAAAATGATGTTATATAGCTTCCTGTAAAATGTTAGCTCAATCTGGCACTGTAGCATGTGAAATGACCGAAATACCCCTGACTGCCAAATGTACGTTTTAGCAGGCAGTTTTGAGATTTCACATGTTTGGCTTCGTTTTTCACTTTGATCCGTATCAAATCAGCATTTGGTCAAAACATGAAAGTTTTAACCCTATGTTTCAGCTTTCCAACGCATCTGAAAAATCCTCAATCGGAATTGTTTAACTTGAGTTATTGCAGTTTGAATTCAGTACTGACAACCAGACTGACCATGAATTTCTGGTTCTGTAATTTGCAAATTAGACCTAGATCAACTGTGAACTGGGTTGAGTTGTTTTCATGAAAGTTGTAATCCTTTGTCTTAGCTTCGAAACGGTATAAAGTGCAGCCCAATTTGATAAGTATAGCTTCGGTTGTGACCGAAACGCTAAGGGACGTCAAACCTGTGATTTTGTTAATTGTCTTAAACATTAGGTCCGGTCCATTTACTAGCATTGTTTTGTACTTGAATGACATTGAGCCTATTGAAAGGCTATTGTGGTTAGATTATTTGTGTATGATTTTGGTACTGAATTGAGAAAAATAAGGAAGCCATAAATGGCTGGAAACTAGGTAAACACAAAGGGCGTGCTGCCTAAATTTGCACTCGAGGTTAGGTAGATGTACGCGCGACTTGAGTATGGATTTGAGAACGAATATCACTTGAATCGTCTAGGATATTCACGTCTTCTTTTATAGAGGTATATAAGTTGAAATTTGGCCGAAACTTGTACCCTTGGAAAAATGAAATTTACGACTAATAGAAATAAGTTTTCCTCGTTTTTTCGACTCAAATGGTATTTCAACGTATGATTGCTTTAAAGTTTCACAGTTTGAAGACCGAGCAAGAGTTTTACGAATATTCTCTAAATGAGTTTCAATTACTTGATTCTCGTTAAACGAAACGTTTAAGTTTCAAACCTTAGTTAATTTTCAAAACTCTTAAACAATGTTTTATCGCAGATTTGGACTCCAAACACGGAGTAATACCCGAACGTGACCCGTAAAGGCACTACATCTTTTGGTGAGTGCTTCCAAATACCTGATTGCACTTGACATTTGTGTTTAATACTTGAACAATGTGATTACATGATATATGAGTGGATTGATAGGGCAAGCGTGTACTTTATCGCACTTGCCCTAATGTGATTTGTTCTTGGTCATTGATTTCAGTTGAATTGATATACATGCATATGAATTGTATCTTGTCTGGAATTCCAGAAATCCTGTGGCTAGTTAATCGAGTAGAGCCGGCAAGGGCCTAGTCGATTAGATAACGAACCTTGGTAGTTAGTGTTGTGGAGTAGAGTGTTATCTCCTCGACTAATCGGTATACTCGAGTACTACCACCAGTGTTTATCTTGGAGTTCGGGCCCGGTAAGGGGTTTGATTGGTGGACGGAGATTGGAGTTAAGTGGTGTACTACTGGACTAGTTACCTGACTTGAAAGTTGACGGAGTGTCAACTACTATTTGATCAAGCGATGGTGGGACTGGTTTACAAAAGCAACTGTATCCTTTTACGTGAAATACTGAATACGCAATGTTGGCTGTACAAAGTGTATTGCTCATTTTCTTGACTTGTATTGCTCGCTATGTCACTATTATGTTACATTCATTGTTAATTAATGGTCAATTTTCTACTTGGAACATCACTGAGCTTTAGCTCACTCCGTTAGTTTTGTTTTCCTTACAGGGGTACGAGCGAGGCGTGAGACTTGTAAAGACTAGCGTAGTCTAGTAGTTTTGAATTTTGTAATTGTACTCACGCTAGCACTCGACTAGGGTTGATTGTACTTGAATTGTAAACACTTTAAAGTATTTTGGTGTGTCGAAACTTTGTATCTGGGTTTGAACATCAATGTATATATTAAGTTTGAATTATTGTGTTATTTATTATTCTATGGATGTAAGTTATTGTCTCGAGTTATGTGTGAGTGAGTCCTGACGAGAGCTGGACAGGCGACTCACTAAACCCTAGGGTACGCCTTAGGGGAAGGTGGGGTCGTCACAGGTAGTATCAGAGCCTAGGTTTGAATTGATCTGGGTAGATTGAGTTATTTATACTTGATATTCCTTGGTTATAGCTTGGTTATGATAGGCTAGGGTTTTACACTTGTAAATAGACCGTTAGCCTCGATTTATATGTCTAACTTGCTTACTTTTGCAATGTTACTTGTAATGTAGGTTATGGAGGGTAAAGATGTGACCGGGGTGCTGGGCCATCTCAGCCCGTACCTACCGACCCTGTGCACCTTGAGGGGCCTATCTGTCGTGTACTTTCTTATCAGGAGCACCCTGGTGGACCTGTGTGTCGGTGGTCTCTGGCACGTAAGATTCGACATTGCGACTATTGGAAGACTTACTCCTACCCCGATCGGGTAGTACTTGCAGTTGATGATGAGAGGAGACGACTGGGTAGGGCCAATCGTAGGTGTCAGATGGAAATTGAACGCCAGCAGGCAGTCGTCCGAGTACAGGGGGCTAGGATCCGAGAGCTTGAGGCTTCGGTTCTTGAGGAGCAGGAGCGGACTAATGCCCTCAGAGAGCAGGCTCAGGCGGCTAATGGTCGCCTTGTTCGAGTAGTTAGAGACGTCAGAGACCGGACCGACCGTATTTTGACAGAATGCGGGGCCTTGATGGAGGATGTGGCTCAGGACTTGGCCAAGGAGGGTCAAGGGCCTGCGGTCCCTAGTGATCCTGAGGAGGACCCGGAGGAGGAACCGGTTGCACCTACAGAGTCGGTTGGGTCGGCATCCAGCAGACCTCTAGTTTAGGGTTGAGACATTTTTGTGAGGTAGTTAGGGACATAGTGGGATGACATGTCTCCTTTTGTTTTTGAATTTGACGTGTTAAGGTGGATGTAAATAGGGTTTGTTTTGTTCTATGTCCCTTGGCTGGTATAAGCCTTTGACTTGACTAGGTTGACATGTATAGTACTTTCTAACTTGTTATGTGACTTGTTTTGCTACGTATATAAAGGAAATGTTTATTTTGAATGTGTTTTATTGTCTCTATTTTATGATTTGGAAACATTTTAATTGAGACATACCATATTTTGTTTGTATTTATATAGTTGGTTAGTCAAGAATTATGGAAGGTAGAAGAAGTCAGGATCAGGGGGCTACTCGAGGGCGTGGCTCTAATAGTGGGCGTGGGGGTAGACAGGCATAGGAACCGGTGCAAGAACCGAGAGAGGAAAGAGGTGAAACAGTTGGATCGCAACCTGGACCCCGAGTGGAAGGGGGGATCAGGTGGCAACTGCAATTCAAAAGATGACCAATATCCTTGCTCGTTTAGTAGAGCAACAGGGTCAAGCCCATGTGAATAAATCTAGGGATCCAGAAATGGGGCAAGATAGGGCCCTAGAAAGATTCCAAAAGTTCTCTCCTCCTAAGTTCCTGGGAAGACCAGACCCTGAGGTAGCGGAGAGATGGTTAGAAACCATGATCAATATATTCGCCGCTTTAAACTATGCAGAGGATAGGCAAGTGCAATTTGCAATTTTTTAGTTTGAGAGTCCAGCCAAGGCTTGGTGGAATGCAGTTAGAGCTAAGTGGGAGAAAGAGGGAATCGCATGGACCTGGTTGAACTTCGTGCGGGAGTTTAACGAAAAATATCTCCCACCTATCGTTCAGGAGAAGAGAGAGGACGATTTTATTAAGTTCCGTCAGGGAACTTTAAGTGTAGCTGAGTATGAGACCCAGTTTACGAAGTTATCCAAATTTGCTGGAGGGCAAAGATAAAATAATGAAGCCATAATTGGCTGGAAAATAGGTAAAAACAAAGGGCGTGCTGCCCAAATTTTCACTCGAGAGCTAGGTAAGTATACTCGAGACTTGAGTAAGGGTTCGAGGACGTATCTAACTTGAATCGTCTAAGGTATTCAAGTCCTCTTTCATAGAGGTCTATAAGTTAGATTTCGGCCGAAACTTGTACCCTTGGAAAATGAAAGTAACGACTAATAGAAATGCGTTTCCTCGTCACTTCGACTCAAATGGAGGTTTCAAAGTTTAATCGCTTCAAAGTTTCAACGTTTTAAGAGCGAGCATGAATTTTACAAATATTCTCCAAATGAGTTTCAATTACTTGATTCTCGTTAAACGAAGCGTTTAAATTTCGAACCTAAGTTGATTTTCAAAGCTCTTAAACGATGTTTTATCGCAGATTTGGACTCCAAACCAAGAGTACTACCTGAACGTGACCTGTAAAAGCACTACATCCTTGGTGAGTGTTTCCAAATACCTGATTGAACTTGACATTTATGTTTAATACTTGACCAATGTGATTACATGATATATGAGTGAATTGATAAGGCAAGAGTGTACTTTATCGCACTTGCCTTAATGTAATTTATTCTTGTTCATTGATTTCAATTGAATTGATATACATGCATATGAATTGTGTCTTGTCTGGAATTCCAGAGACCCTGTGGCTAGTTAATCGAGTCGAGCTGGCAAGAGTCTGGTCGATTAGATAACGAACCCTGGGTAGTTACTGTTGTCGAGTGGAGTGTTATCTCCTCGACTAATCGGTTTACTCGAGTATTACCACCAGTGTTTATCTTGGAGTGCGAGCCCGGAAGCGTTTAAGTTTCGAACCTAAGTTGATTTTCAAAACTCTTAAACGATGTTTTATCGCAGATTTGGACTCCAAACCAGGAGTACTACCTGAACGTGACCTGTAAAAGCACTACATCCTTGGTGAGTGCTTCCAAATACCTGATTGAACTTGACATTTATGTTTAATACTTGACCAATGTGATTACATGATATATGAGTGGATTGATAAGGTAAGAGTGTACTTTATCGCACTTGCCTTAATGTAATTTATTCTTGTTCATTGATTTCAATTGAATTGATATACATGCATATGAATTGTGTCTTGTCTGGAATTCTAGAGACCTTGTGGCTAGTTAATCAAGTCGAGCTGGCAAGGGCCTGGTCGATTAGATAACGAATCCTGGGTAGTTAGTGTTGTCGAGTGGAGTGTTATCTTCTCGACTAATCGGTATACTCGAGTATTACCACCAGTGTTTATCTTGGAGTGCGAGCCCGGTAAGGGGTTTGGTTGGTGGACGGAGGTTGGAGTTAAGTGGAGTACTACTGGACTAGTTACCTTACTTGAAAGTTGACGGAGTGTCAACTACTATACGATCAAGCTATGGTGGAGCCAGTTTACAAGAGCAACTGTATCCTTTTATAGGAAATGCTGAATATTTAGTGTTTGGTCATCCGAAGTGTTATTACACATTTTCTTGATCGTTAATGCTCGCTACTTTACTATTATGAAATTTTCACTTGTACTTACTGGTCAACTTGCTATTTGGAACCTCACTGAGCTTTAACTCACTCTATTAGTTTTGTTTTCCTTACAGGGGGTACGAACGAGGCGTGAGACTTGTACAGGCTACCGTAGTCTAGTTTTTGGAAATTTTGTAATGGTACTCACTAGTCGCTCGAGTAGGGTTGAATGTATTAGAATTCCAATCTTTTGATGTATTTGGGTTTGTATGGAAGTTTGAGACAGAAATGAATGTATTTGCATGTTTTAAATTTGACAACGGTTGATTTCTTTACGTTAAGAAGTCGTGAATTATATTATCCGAGATAGTGAGTGAGTCCTGGCGAGAGCTGGGCAGGCGGTCCGCTAAACCCTGGGGTACGCCCTAGGGGAAGGTGGGGTCGTCACACAATCGCTACCTTACCATTCACCATGCTAGCGTCGGTATTAAGCTTCAAAAAAAACCAAAAGGAAGAGCTAGCCATTTAATTGCGATCGCTATTTTCTTGTTGGTTCGTTGCCCTAAAAAAAACACACCAAGTGCAGAATCCTAGTCCCCCGCCAACTGAGATTGTTTGATCGTTAGAGATTTCCCCAGGAGATGAAAGAATTGCTACACCTTTAACGGCAAAAAGGAACTCCATATAGCTCGCCAGATTACTGAAGAAATTCTCTTTGACCGAACCAATTCATAGGCTGATTTAAGTGAAAACCCCCCTGAAGAAGATGCATTCCACACCAGAACATCCTTTGTATCTTGTCACACTTCCAACTCTAGGATAGAGTTCACTACATGTAAAAGTAGCTACTGGCGAAGTAACTGTGCATTCCACGAGGAGTTAGTGAAGAAATTTGCCACGCGAAACTGTGGAGGAGCATCCATGGTACAGTAAGAAATAAGGGGCTCCTCTAAAGCCCACTTGTCCCTCCAAAAATCCACTCTGCCCTCCCCAATTTTCCAGAAAATCTGCCCTTTCGCAAGTTATCGAACCGCACAAATCCTACGCCAAGAATGAGAACCTTGCCTCCCATCCACCAGTAAAGGATGAGTATGTGCGAAATATTTTTGATGCATGAAGTGAGCCCAAAGAGACTCTCCCTCTCTCAAGCATACCCACAACTTCATGCTAAAAACTTCAACAATAGCATTAAAGTCCTTGAAACCAAGATCCCCCTTCTCCGACGGATAACAAAGCGTTTCCCACGCCCTCCAATACATTCTACAAGCATCACCACTATCCCACAAAATCCATTTAAAGCACGACCCAATGAAAGGATCCAAGACTTGGGTAGAGCCAATACCTGCAACAGGAAAATTGGAAAAGATGCTAAAACATGGTGAATAAGGACTATATGGCCTCCCTGGGACAAAAATTTGGTACTCCATCCATGGATTTTCGATTTTATCCTAGCAAATAGTCCCTTGAATAGCACTCGTCCTACATACAACGGAGCACCCAAATAGCGCACTGGAAGCATTTCCCACCTGATTCAAAGAACCGAAGCTGCAGCCTTTATTTTCGGAAGGGGTGCCCTCGGGCAACAAATGAAGGAGCTCTTTGTGACATTCATCTTTTGTCCGGACACTTGCTGATAAGGATCAAGGAAATCTTTAATACCCTTCAAGCTGCTCCTAGACAGTCTAATAAAGATCATCATGTCGTCCCCAAATGAAAGGGCCGGGATACCTGTGACAACCCCACCTTCCCCTAGGGCGAACCAAAGGGTTCGGCAGGTTGCCTGCCTAGCTCGCGCCAGGACTTGCTCATTCGATCGAATAAAATACTTCAGAAGTACTTAAAATAACAATTGCACAGCTTATAACATGACTAATTTCAACTTACAACCCAACTATCAAAATACAGTCCAACGTACTTAAGATAAAATCTGAGTTCGTCGTACAAGCTTCCAAAATATCGAATTCAAAGTTTAACAACCCAAAATAAGAAACAAAAAAAACAGGGTCATATCCTAACTGACGGCGGCTTCATTCGGGTTCTCAATTCCTGTTAAGGAAAACAAATTTGAAAGAATGAACTAACGCCCAGTGAGTTCCAAAAAGGCATACAGTCACATAGAGCAGTTCAAATTACACTTCAAGTTCACAATTCAAAGCAAGTAAATAAAGCGATTAACAATATCAAGGGGTAGGATACGGGTGGCTCTCAGGAACCAATGTCCACGAATCTTGATCTTATTTCACGTAGTCGACACTCCGTCGACTTTCAAGTTTTATCACTATGTAGAACTCCACTTACTTCATTCTCCTTCCAACGACACCTCCTACCGGGCCCGAAATCCAAAACACTTAAAATAGGTATTGCTCGAGCATATCATAGCTTTCATTTCACAAGGGACAAGTCCAAACGCCAAGTCCAGTGAATATAAAACACTCTCCTATGGCTCGTCAAATCTCCTCGACCAAGTCCCATGACTGGCTCGAATCGACAGACTTACCTATAGGATTCAAAAATTCCCAAGAATTAACATGCACACTCAATCACTTATTGTCGGTGGGATAACATCCCAGGCGACATCACAACACTTCAACAATTCAAAACACTACTCATCTCAGTCACAACATCAAGTTCACATCTATGTCACATTTGCAAATATAAGACAGATAACATGCTTGGAAACTCACCAATAAATCAAAACTCAGAATCCAAGTTAGGATCGATATCACAGTCTTCAATCACTCCTATAAACACGTAAAAAGAGACAATAAGTTTTGCCCCAACAATTTGCAAAACTAAACCAAATTCACTTGAACTCGACACGGAAGCTCAAGTTATGAAAATAATATGTATCTAGAATAGTTTTTCCCAAAATTTGACATGTGAAAACACAAAATCAAGGGCAAAACAGTCTCGAATTCACCATTGCTGCCCGGATAGTTTTTAGCCCAAAATAGTGAAATAAAAATGACTTTTAACCATTAAAGTTCCTAACTTTCAACACCAATTCAACATATAATCATAGATTAACATAATGCCAAGTCACTTGAGTGAAATTTAGTCAAAAAGAACACAAAAATGTCGAAAATGAATGTGAAAAATTAACCCTCTTCATTCGGCTAGCCCATCCAAAAATTCCTCAAGAATTTCACCAATAAAACAACCATTTAGCCAACAAAAACTCATTCAAATCCATATGGGCTTCATCAATCATTAGCCCTTGGTTATAAATGGAAGATTTCCAAGTAAATCCAACCCACAAATCAAGAGTTATGCTAGTATTTTAACCACTAGAACATCTCGCAGTATAATTTCAAGAAATTTACTTGATCTACCATAGATCTTACTTAAATCAAGTGAATCTAACATTATCATGGCTGGAAAATTAAAGATTAAGGGTGATTTTCAGTTCTTACCTCAAGATCTAACTAGATCTAGTGTGATTCAATCTTAAAACTTCTTTCCAAGATTCACCCCTTCAAGTTTTCTCAAGAAAGATCAAATATTCTAGGTTGCTTGGTGATTTCTTCCACAAATCCACAAGGAGCAAGATGGATGGTGTCCCTTCTCTGTTGGTTGCTCTCTCTCTCTCTCTCTCGGCTTTCAACAAGAAAAGAAGAAAAAGAAGAAGAAAAATTGTGGTGGTTGATGGGTTTTCAAGTGATCTTCAAGAGTAAGATGGAGGAGGAATTAGAGAGCTCTCAAGTCTCCCTCCCTCTCTCAAAATTTCGGTTGGCTTAAGGGGGAAGAGAGAGAATGAACTCTCAAGTCTAGTTTCTTCCTTTAAAGTGTGGTAGGGGGGACCACCTTACATACTCGCTTATGTGTCGCATTCTCATGCGACGTCTTATCCTTAACTAGATTTCCCCCAACCAACATTATCCTATCATTTTTCTATTTCTTTAAACTCTCTACATGCTTTAGATTTCATCTTAAGACTAAATTCCACGTCACTTGTGAGAACCCGAAAATTTTCACATTTTCTAAGTATTATTTTATTTCTTTGCCTATATTTTCATACTGTCCTTTAAAAATATTAAATTTTCTGTACATTTTATAAGTAAGTACAGTTTTTAACTCATTTTCCTGGTATAAGTTAGTGTACGATAAATTGAAGTGCGTTATTGGATGTGGGACCCGCTAGTGCGATAAAATTTTGACGACTAGGTGATGAGGTATTAGGAATATTATTTTACAAGGTGCTAGGAGATGATTAGAGTTTAGCTAGACAGATTAACCATTGGGAGAAAGAAGATAAGCTTAAAACATTCAAGGTGCCACGTGTCGCAAACCGATTGGATGTTGGACTTGACCAAGTCTTTCTTACCTTTACCAAAACCAATTTTTGACTAATTTTCCTTCCATTTTCCACCTTCTTGGCCAAACTTCTTGAGGGGAAAAACAAGAAAGATTACTTCAATTTCTAGCTTCCAACCTTGCTCAAATCTTGTGTTTTAGCCAACCAAATTGAAAACTACTCCATACAAGTGTTCACTAAGAAGTTTAAAGGCTTTGGTGGAGTTGTTTTGGAGGAGGAAAGACTAAGCTACCATTTTCTTTGAGGTTTTAAGGTAATTTGCTAAGAACATCTCTCTTTGTTTCTAATAGTTGTTAATTAGTGGCTTGTGGTTGCCACTTTGGTAGTTTTATGCAATATTTCTTGGTTAGAAGTGGTGATGTGTGGATTTTCAGTTTTCTTAGAGAATTTTCTTCCCATATATGAAGCTTAATGGTTGGCCATGATTTACTAGCTTTGATATGTGAAATATCTAGTGTTTTGGTGTTAGTTTTATTTGCCTAAAGAAATTCTAGCTTGGGGTGCATCAATTTCAGTTTTAGGGTTTCTAATTTGAGCTACCATTTGGTTGTATTTGAAGGGTATTGTGGCCCTAAGTAAGGGTGTTTGATAGCTTATGATTTGTATATGCAAGTGTGGTTGATTGTTATGAGATTGGTGGTTAATTGTAGCATGGAAAAGTAAAGGAATTCAAGGGGAAATGCTGTCCGTTTATTTTCTTGAAGTTTGAGTGAGTGAAAATGAGATTTGAAATGTGATTTTGTAATGCGTTGGACTTACTTTGCTTAGATATACTTAGGTCCATTCTAGTGGTGTTAGATGAGCTAAATTTCATTTGAACTTATACATTTTTGCATCGTGAATGTAACGACCGTTTTAAAACATGATACTTAGTTACAAATGTTAAGTTTTGAACTTCAAATATTTGCTCATTTTCCTCCCAAAACAAAAAGGAGTTGTATAGGTTTCCTGGCCACGAAAATCTATTTTAACAAGCGCGGTTTTAGGTGTGAATTTAAGGTATTTTATCTTCCTCTTGCACATGAGTTTACCCAAGACACTTGTTATACGTTATTTCTTTGCATATGTGCTAGTTTCGAGCCAAACAAAGAGTTTTACGAAAAATTAAAAACTGCTTTTTCATATCCGGCCAACTTTTGGCTGGATTCTAACGTGGCATCCGTTTCAGTTGTTTTCCGATGAAATTTTCTAAAACCTTTTGAGTTTAGTTTTATGTTTGGTTTGGGAAACTCTTAGTTATTCATGTCCTTTGGTTTAAATATACTCTTTTCACTCCAAAATCATACTTATACCTTGTACTAGTAGTTATTCGGATTTTCTTTGATTCACCAAAAATTTTGATGGTAGAACCATAATGTGTTCTCTTGGTTACTCTTAGGGTTCTTTGGTGATTGAGGATGTTATCCGGAAGGAAACTTTGGACGTTATTTTGCTTAAATAAGTGAGTGTTCTATATACGTTCTGTTTCCAATGACTATGTGAATTATTATGACTATTTGGATTGTTGTTTTAATAAGTGATTGATGTACGTTATGTTTCCAACGTTTTCTAAAAATGAATTTTGCTAGGCGAGTGTGTACTTTATCGCACTCGACCTAAATGAACGTGAAATTTTCAACGATTAAATGATTAAATGATACTTGTGCATGAATGTAAGCCTTTTGGCTGAACTGGGCCATTGCCCTTCGTTGCCGGTCAACTCGAGCCAGAAGCGGACTCGGTCGGGCGACTGGTGACCCTGGGATAATGTTTGGTATACTCGAGTATGACCACGAAGTTTGGTGGAGACTGGCCAGTGAGTTGGCTAGTAGGGGGAAATGAAATGAATGAACGAATGACAAGAACAATGAAGGGATTTTCACTTACAAATATGTTTTTTTAATAATTGGAGGAATAAGGAAAATGGTTGGCGAATGAATGAACGAATGGCTCCACGTGAGCATGTATCCTTTTAAGGAGTGTGTTATCATTGCTTTATATTGTAAATGTTTTCTGGATTACTTGTTATTACATGATTAATGTCCTTGTTTAATTACCTGGCTTTGTGTATGGAACCTCATTGGGCTTTTAGCTCATTCCATTAGTTTTGTTTTCCTTACAGGGGTTGCGAGCAAGGGCAAGGGACCTGTATAGAATAGCATAGTCTAGTTCTTTTGGATTGTTTTGCATTTGCACTCGCTCTAGTGCTTGGTTAGGGTTGGATGTATTGAGAATTTAAAGCTTTTGTTATATTTGGGACTGTATATCTGGTTGAGATCGAAATGAATGTAAGTATACGTTTCAAGTTTGGGAATTGTTATTTAGCTTATCTTCGAGGTTATATCTTATTTTGTTTGAAGAGAGTGAACGAGTCCTGGCAAGAGATGGGCAGGCGGTCCGCCGAACCCTTTGGTTCGCCTTAGAGGAAGGTGGGGCTGTCACATCACCACTCTAAAGTTTCACACTTAATGTTAGCCAAACAATAACCAGGCAGTTAATAATAAAAATTCAACTAAGTTGTAAAATGACATTTTAATAGATGAGAATACCAAAAATTTAGAAAAATCACATAATATAAATATTTTCATCATTATTATTTACCTTTCAAAAATAGTAAAAATTTTAGAACCCTCACATCGTGACAGCTTTGACATCTCTCGACATTTTGATCATAACTGGAGGTACACTTATCGGATTGAGATCAATTTTATGGCGTTTGATCTACATTTCTTATGAAGACATTGAAATTTAGTTCATGCGTTTTTGTTGTCAAAAATAGCGATCACAGAGGCACAAGAAAGCCGTCGCGTCATATCATAGAAATGGAGCAGTCTTGGAAAAACGGCTATAACTCAATGTAGAAAATTCGAAATCGAATTCCGTTAGTTGCGTTTGAAACTAGACTCAAAGAGCTTTCCAAAGGTATAAAATTTAGACTCTAATTCATTTTCAATTAATACCAGAAAATCTAACAAGTTGACTGAAAATGCTCTCTGAGTTTCAGTCCATTTTGTAAACTTTCCAACAAGAAAACAAGGGAGAAATTAATAGTTTTGGTTCAAATTCAGCATACAAGTAAAGAGTGATATTTTAACAAGTTTCTTGAACAAGAACTTGCCCAAAATTATTAAGAAAAAGTGGAAATCAAGGTTAGAATATCTTCCCCTGTTTTGGGCAGCAAAGGCAGAATTTTTCCCACAAGAATTTTCCAAATATTTCTCCATCAAATCTTCCCAATTTTCCCGTAACAAATCCATGAACAATCAAACAATATATAGCCAAGATTGTTAGCAAGAAAAACCATAAAAATTTGCTCATAAACAACCCTTAACAAAAGATCAAACACTTGGTGGACATAGAGATTTCTTCCATTTTCACCAACAAATCACTAGAAATATAACTCAAATCCTCAAGGGTTTTGGCCAAATTCACTAATAAGTCGCAAAATCAACAATTTTCAAGAAATTAATCATTCGAAGGTTAAAATATGCAAGTAAGAGAAACTCGTTTAACAAATAACAAGTAAATCACTAAATGAATGCAAATTTTACAAAAATATAATTTAAATAGAAATGCAAATAGTTGGGAGGTGAGAAAATAATTTTCTAGGTCGAAATTCATGCCTTAGCTCAAAACTCCAGATATCTCTTCTGCGTCCCGCTCTTAAGAATTGTAAAACTTATTCCATACTAGATATCACGTAAGTCGTGTATCCTTAATCTTTTCACGAGGAGCAAGATGATAATCTTTTCACGCTTTTCGTAAATTCAATTACCTCATTAATAAGCCAATCATAAGTAATAAAAATCACCTCAAGAAATTTGTCAATCTACGTATTCCAATCCAAAAACAAATCATGTAATCCTTATCTCAATATCCCAATGGTCCCTAAGTATTCTCAATGAACTTTAATGTCTCGTATCAAATTCTATAAGATCTTAACAACGCAGTAATTTTCTCCTACTGGGACTTAACCCTATTAATCTTTCAAAATGGTTAGAATGAAACCTCAAGTAATCAATAATTTCAAAAAAAATCACATCCAGTTCCATACAAATGTATACAAATATCAAAACACTAAAGGATAAACCTTAAACTCAATAATATCTTATCATAGTCCCCTAGTCACTTACTCCGATAAATTGAAACCTTACATCAGACATAATAAGGCTCTTGGGTTCATTCCTCTCCACAAAGAGAAAATATAGCTTTATAACAAAAATCAAAATGTTTGAAGTTTTTAAGAGAAGGATATAAAATTTTCAGGATAACGCTCATAAGAATAAATTCTTAAATTCTTGGTTGTTTGCAAAGTGACTCTCTTAGTTAACTCCAAAGTGGAAAGGTAAGATGGGGAGGACACAAAATACTTGGTTAAAACCTTTTCTTTTATAAAAGATAAGATCTTAATAACTCAAATTTCATGAAAATATCGTACAAGAGAATTACCCATATAACTTAAACAAGAAAAACAAGATCGAAAATTCTAAATTACTTTTACAAGCACATTTATAGCAAATTTAAATATCAGTATCTAAAAGGCGTAAAAAGGCAAAGAAATATATTATCGAATTGAAAATTTTGAATTCATCATCATTTTTTTTTGTAAAGTCAGGTATAACATGTTCCATTGTCAAAAGATAGATTAAATTTCTTCCCAGAAACTATCTAGCTTATATCTAAGACTCGAAAAACTAATTTACATTCCCTTTACTAATGGATCATTGAACCTTAACTACTAATCATAGGACAAAAGTCTTTCACCAACACATAAGTGAAAGTTTACAACTTTTCAACCCGGATTATCTTCATACACATACTATTATGTTCAAGCGTAAATAGAGTACTAAGTCATTATTGCTAATATTCATTCGTCCCATGGACTAAAGTGAATCATCAAGTTACTTCGCACCCCAAACAATGACTAACTCACATCATGATCAGACACCATTGTATTCAACATATATCTTTAAACCGTGCTCCTATACTATCTATATCCTCATCGCCATTTTCCGGTTTCCATTTCTCACACAAGTCTAAGGCAATATAGGTATAAAAGGGCAAGGATCACGTAATCATAGATGCAATACTAGTCAATCATAATCCAAAGTATGTGACGACCCACCTCTCCCTAGGGCGAACCCTGGGGTATCAGCAGACCGCCTGCCCAGCTCTCGCCGGGATTCACTACAATCTTCAAGTAAATTACGAATTAAACTCCCATATCACATGAAATACTCCACTAAAACAATCATGTACTCTAAAATATAAAAGAACTATTCATGCTTATATATTACATCCAAGATTTCCAATGTACTTTTACAATACCGAAAGCCCAAAATGATCATAAGTTACACTATGGAGTCCCAAAATTAAAGATAACGACTAGTTCTACCCAAAGGGGGTCACTAATTAAGCCTAAGAACTTCCACTTCCAAACCTGTTAAGGAAAACAAATTGGGGTGAGCTAACGCTCAGTGAGGCCAAGGGAAAAACATGCAAGCATGCGAGCAAATACACTATATAAAGCAATAACTTGAGTAACCAGTAACTTCGAAACATTACGCAAGTAGGGAATTTAATCACAATAAAAGGATACGAGAGCTCTCAGGAGCTAGTCCACGCGCGATCCAAGCTCAGGTAGTTGACCCTCCGTCAACTTTCACAGTTATCCATGTAGAACTCCACTTACTACCTCCACCCACCATGACACCCTCTTGGATCCGTAACCAAACAAGCATGTAGGTGGTATCACTTAACAAGTATACCTAGCAAGACCCCTTATTTGGATCAAGTTATAACACTTCCCAAGGTTCACCAAACTTCTCGACCAAGCCCTTGCCGGCTCGAGTTACAAGGCTAACCAATGGGTTGGGGCATCCCCCCATTCACTTTTGGGTCGATGAGACAAAGCTCCAATCGACAAGATTTGGTCATAGCATTGAGACGGGATGAGCGGTACCTCCCACCCTAAAAGGGCGTGATACATTCTGCCGCTCACTGCTCACGAAAAACACTTTCATTTGCATTCACATGTAACACTTATCACTTATCAAGCAAGTAATTCCATGAAAGAGAGGACAAGGGCGATAAAGTACATCCTGCCTCATTAACTAGCAAGTACGAGAAACATTTCATTTAAACACTTAACATGCACTTGACACTCACCAAAAGTCGTGAGAGAGAGAGAAAGTGAAGCGGTTAAACGAGTTCTTCGGAGTCCTCGTATTCATCTGAGACATGTATAATCACGATCATTAACGTGCCTATTCAAGGCCAAGCAAAAATATCAAGTTATTTTCGTGTTTATTGTAAAAATCAGGAAACTGGAGGTTTATGGCAGAAATCTTTAGAAAATCATAACTTAATATTTACAAGTCCAAAATTTACATGGTTGATACCGTTGGAAACCTAATTGAAAGGGCTAAAACTTTGTAGAAGACACCTTGATGAGATTCCATACGGATTTTGCCCAGTTTTTTCGTCAATAGACTGCTACAGTAAAATGCAGGGCAGGGAAAACTCTGTTTTTCCAGCGGACTTTGAAAAATCACCAAAACTCATAGAAAATGAGTTAGCCCCTGAAATTTACATGGATTGTAGCCTTATGTGTCTGGTTTCAAACCAAACAAATGGGACTCGATTTGGAGTGGTATACACCAAAATATAACCTTTTTCCCGAAACTGGTCTGATGTTCCAGAAAGCAAATTTCCAGTTTTCACTTTAGCAAGTTCACTCCTTTCTTTTCCTTTGAAGAGCTAATCGGTTTAATCAACCCAAATACACTTAAAATCCATTATTTTGGCAAAACTTTAACTCAAATAAAAGCTCCAAAAATCTGAAATTTTGTCCCAAAAATTTTGGCCAACTTGAAAGATTCAAAACAGAAATTTTCCTCTTGCTATACTTAAACACTCACAAGTTCATCCATCCAAATTAAGGAATATCTTGCAATAATTAACAAGCCAAACATGTAATAAAGCAAGATTTATCACATATCATACATCCAATCACATATCACACATCCAATATCGAAATATTGAGAGCTAGATCGAGTGCGATAAGGTACACCCCCGTCTAAGTCTCATTTAATCACATTTAATCACATAAGACAGTTAATACAATAAATTCCAATTGCTCAAATCAAACACATGTCCTTAGGTGAGTGCAACAAAGTACACACTCACCTTATAAAGAGAATACAATTCACAAATCCTTTTAGCAAACCCTTTTAGTAATGGCAAATACATTTAAATAAACAAAGGGGCACATTTAACTAAAATGCTTGAGGAAAGATTTTAACAAATAAGGAACATTCACTAATCACCGCTCATGATCCCCATTCACCACAATCGATTATTGTCCAATTCCAATTCCTAAAACACAAAGTTCAATATTACATATCACTGTCACCTTTTAGCAATTTAAGCACAACTCGAACTACACTTATCGGATTGAAACAACCAATATACCGTTTCGAAGCTAAGACATAGCTCTACAATTCTCATGAAGACATCTCAACTCAGTTCTCACCTTAACCTAGCCAAATCTACCCAAACCGCCCCCAGATTCTCAGTTCAATTCTCACTGACACAATTTCTGACAGTCCTGATTCAGTTAATCATAACTCAGCACACACAACTCCGATTCAGGTTATTCCAAAACCATTTGAAAGCTAAGATACAAGGCTACAATTCTTAAGAAGACATCGACAACCAATTCAGTAATATTCCCGGTCAAACTAACCAATTACAGAGGCTGATTATTATTTCGGATAGAAACAGGGCAGTAGGGGCAATTTTGTCATTTCACAAGCTACCCTGCTCCGATTGAGCTGAAAATTTACAGGCATAATCTACATTCAATTCTCTACAACTTTCATGTTTTTCTCTAAGGCTAATTGAGCCCCAAACAATTTCGAATAATCACAGAAATTTCGGACAGAAAATCAAATCATATCATTCTTCCAAACCAACAAGATTTCAACCATCCAATTCGATTCTTAGCTTGCTAATTTCAATCCTCAGTCATCAATTCAAGATAAACTACAAGAATCAAGAGTGATTGAGCTAATTTTTACCTCTTAGCCTCCAAGAAAGCAAGGCTGAAATAGAGAATAGCAGCTAGCAGATCACCTTTCTACTCTCTTGATCCTAGTTGCAAAGGAGATCCAGCAGCTTGCTGGTTTTTGTTTCTTGGTTTCTCCTCTCTTTTCCCCTCTTTCTCTCTTGATTTGCCTTCTTCTCTTTTCTTCCCACCCGAGCTTCCTCTTTTCTTTCTTTCTTCTTGTTTTGCTTTCTTCTCCCTTTCTTTCTAGTATTGCACCCGACTCCCCTCTTTTTTTCTTTCTCTTTGTCTTGTTTTCCTTAGCTATTAAGAAAGACTCCAAGATAGTTATTAGATGGTCAAAGTCCAAGCTAATCACAATTTCCTTTCTTGCATTCTGGTCCCAATTCTTTCCTTTTCTTTCAATTAGTTCCATATCTCATTAATTTAACTTAATCCCAAAATCACTAATTCCACTTAATTAATCCAATCATCAATAATACACCTTAATCACCTTTGCACAACTCTCATTGTCACTCATGATTTCAATTGGAGAACAAAATTTTGGTTTGAGTTAAATTTAGCCGTATTTCACATATATTAAAAGTAGGAAAAAAAATCGGGATTTCACTTTTTAAGCTAGGGTTTTGAAACCTTTGAACATCTTAAGACAACTTAATAAACCAAATTACACCAAAATGAATAAATCAAATCAAGTTTACAAAAACTAGGGTGTTGGACAAATTTTAAAATCTTAAGCCAAAATTCATAAACCACAATTTGCACATAAATGTCATTGCCAAAACTAATAAACCAGAATTAACACGTAAAATGTCATTTTTGAAAATCCGGGATGTTACAAAGTACAATTATCAGATTCATAAGATTGATGCATATGATCACACCAGGTACAAGTAAACATATAACAAGTCCAAATATATCAGAAATTAAGCAAGTCTGCAGTGCTAGCACAATACATATTCAAGACAATCATCAAATTTCAAATCGAACCACCATCGATAGAAACCCTAACCAGGGATTTACGCGCCTAGGCCACGACAATCTTTATAATTCCAATCTCTTCAATTTGTTCAGCCTTAGATCTAGCACTCAGATCCTTCATGTCCTAACCTTTGCCATTACACTTAATTAAACTTTAGCCTCTCCATTTTATCTCTTAGCTGTCTTTCCCTTTAGTCAATGCAGTTATGAAACTCCTAGAACTATCCACGAAATCATTAGTGCACTCTTGCTCCTCGATCACACTAACTTCAGGCTCTCGGATGTGATCACTCTACATCTTCAAAGGTCCTTCAGTTCTTACACCTAAAAATAGGCTCTCTCCTTGAAAACCAAGAATTTCATATTCAAATCTCGGATAAACTTTTTGAAAACGTAAGAAGAGCAATCAAAGTAACAAAATCTCACCAAGTCCAGGATTTACATTACCAGAGCTAAAGTTCGCAATTCTTCCAAAAACTCAAGGATTTCTTGTTCAAAATATAGGCAAATTCAGGTGCGAAAATATATCAATGTACAATCAAGAATTGGAAGACTTGGTTAGAAAACTTCAACCTTTTTCTCGGGTCCAGCATATATAAAAATCCAACAAAACTCATCAATTCCTCACCAATTTCTAGTTTTAAAAATCAAGTGGAATTCACATACTTGTCAAGATTGGTATGTTATAAAGTATTTGGAGCACATAGGTGTTATTTCCAACTATCGTTTGAAAATAAAACTAGTACATCTTAGTTTCTTTTTTTTTTTTTTTAGATTCGAAAGCGAAAATTTTCCGGTAGGTAAATAGGTGGAAAATGCATCTTATTCCTTTGAAAACTCTTTTGTTTTGGTTCAAAATCATCATATGTGGAATTAACTAGCAAAACTCGGTTTCTTATCTCCGATAGCTAATACCAATATTTGCACCGATTCCTTCCATTCCTACAAGTACAAAGATAATTCGAATCTCATTCAATCTTTCACTACTAATCTCTCACATAATATTTCCTTTCGATATAACACCACATAATTCCTCAGTTTTGTTTCCACCAATTCCATATAAGAAACTCTCAAGTAACAATTCTCTTTAACCACTAGGACACAGTAGGTTCTCCAGTTCATGCAATATTCAAGTTAATCCCACAATCCGGCATCCTAAACATCAACCTTAGGATACACTACAAAGATCTGAAGCCTATAGGTCTGATACCACCTGTGACAGTCCCACCTTCTCCTAGGGCGAACCAAAGGGTTCGGCGGGCTGCCTGCCCAGCTCGCGTCAGAACTCACTCATATGATCGAATAAAATACTTTCGAAGTATTTAAAATAACAATTACACAGTTTATAACATAACTAAGTTCAACTTACAACCCAACTATCAAAATGCGATCCAACGTACTTAAGATAAATCCGAGTTCGTCTTACAAGCTTCTAAAATATCGAATTCAGAGTTTAACAACCCAAAATAAGATACAAAAGAAACAGGGTCACATCCTAACTGACAGCGGCTTCACTCGGGTTCTCAATTCCTGTTAAGGAAAACAAATTTGAAAGAATGAGCTAACGTCCAGTGAGTTCCAAAAAGGCATACAGTCACATGGAGCAGTTCAAATTACACTTCAAGTTCACAATTCAAAGCAAGTAAATAAAGCGATTAACAATATCAAGGGGTAGGATACGGATGGCTCTCAGGAGTCAATGTCCACGAACCTTGATCTTATTTCACGTAGTCGACACTCCATCGACTTTCAAATTTTATCACTATGTAGAACTTCATTTACTTCATTCTCCTTCCATCGACTTCCCCTACCGGGCCCGAAATCCAAAACACTTAAAATGGGTATTGCTCGAGCATATCATAGCTTTCATTTCACAAGGGACTAGTCCAAACCCCAAATCCAGTGAATATAAAACACTCTCCTATGGCTCATCAAATCTCCTCGACCAAATCCCATGACTGGCTCCAATCGACAGACTTACCTATAGGATTCAGGAATTCCCAAGAATTAACATGCACACTCAATCACTTATTGTCGGTGGGATAACAACCCAGGCGACATCACAACACTTCAACAATTCAAAACACTACTCATCTCAGTCACAACATCAAGTTCACATCTATGTCACATTTGCAAATTCAAGACAGATAACATGCATGGAAACGCACAAATAAATCAAAACTCAGAATCGAAGTTAGGATCGATATCACAATTTTCAATCACTCCTATAAACACGTAAAAAGAGACAATAAGTTTCGCCCCATCAATTCTCGAAACTAAACCAAATTCACTTGGACTCGATACGTAAGCTCGAGTTATGAAAATAATATGTATCTAGAATAGTTTTTCCCAAAATTCGACGCGTGAAAACACAAAATCAAGCGCAAAACAGTCTCGAATTCACCATTGCCGCCCGGATAGTTTTTAGCCCAAAATAGTGAAATAAAAATGACTTTTAACCGTTAAAGGTCCTAACTTTCAACTCCAATTCAAAATATAATCATAGATTAACATAATGCCAAGTCACTTGAGTGAAATTTAGTCAAAAAGAACACAAAAATGTCGAAAATGAATGTGAAAAATTAACCCTCTTCATTCGGCTAGCCCATCCAAAAATTCCTCAAGAATTTCACCAATAAAACAACCATTTAGCCAACAAAAACTCATTCAAATCCATATGGGCTTCATCAATCATTAGCCCTTGGTTATAAATGGAAGATTTCCAAGTAAATCCAACCCACAAATCAAGAGTTATGCTAATATTTTAACCACTAGAACATCTCGCAGTATAATTTCAAGAAATTTACTTGATCTACCATAGATCTTACTTAAATCAAGTGAATCTAACATTATCATGGCTGGAAAATTAAAGATTAAGGGTGATTTTCAGTTCTTACCTCAAGATCTAACTAGATCTAGTGTGATTCAATCTTAAAACTTCTTTCCAAGATTCACCCCTTCAAGTTTCCTTAAGAAAGGTCAAATCTTCTAGGTTGCTTGGTGATTTCTTCCACAAATCCACAAGGAGCAAGATGGATGGTGTCCCTTCTCTCTTGGTTGCTCTCTCTCTCTCTCTCTCTCGGCTTTCTCTCTCTCTCGGCTTTCAACAAGAAAAGAAGAAAAAGAAGAAGAAAAATTGTGATGGTTGATGGGTTTTCAAGTGATCTTCAAGAGTAAGATGGAGGAGGAATTGGAGAGCTCTCAAGTCTCCCTCTCTGTCTCAAAATTTCGGTTGGCTTAAGGGGGAAGAGAGAGAATGAACTCTCAAGTCTAGTTTCTTCCTTTAAAGTGTGGTAGGGGGACCACCTCACCTACTCGCTTATGTGTTGCATGCTCATGCGACATCTTATCCTTAACTAGATTTCCTCCAACCAACATTATCCTATCATTATCCTATTTCTTTAATGTCTCTACATGCTCTAGATTTCATCTAAAGACTAAATTTCACGTCACCACTCTAAAGTTTCACACTTAATGTTAGCCAAACAATAACCAGGCAATTAATAATAAAAATTCAACTAAGTTGTAAATTGACATTTTAATAGATGAGAATACCAAAAATTTAGAAAAATCACATAATATAAATATTTTCATCATTATTATTTACCTTTCAAAAATAGTAAAAATTTTAGAGCCCTCACATCGTGACAGCTTTGACATCTCTCGGCATTTTGATCATAACTGGAGGTACACTTATCGGATTGAGATCAATTTTATGGCATTTCGAAACTAAGACATAGATCTATATTTCTTATGAAGACATTGAAATTTAGTTCATGCATTTTTGTTGTAAAAAATAGCGATCACAGAGGCACAAGAAAGCTGTCGCGTCATATCATGGCAATTGAGCAGTCTCGGAAAAACGGCTATAACTCAATGTAGAAAAATCGAAATTGAATGCCGTTAGTTGTGTTTGAAACTAGACTCAAAGAGCTTTCCAACGGTATAAAATTTAGACTCTAATTCATTTTCAATTAATACCAGAAAATCTAACAAGTTGACTGAAAATACTCTCTGAGTTTCAGTCCATTTTGCAAATTTTCCAACAAGAAAACAAGGGAGAAATTAATAGTTTTGGTTCAAATTCAACATACAAGTAAAGAGTGATATTTTAACAAGTTTCTTGAACAAGAACTTGCCCAAAATTATTAAGAAAAAGTGGAAATCAAGGTTGGAATATCTTCCCTTGTTTTGGCAGCAAAGGCAGAATTTTTCCCACAAGAATTTTCCAAATATTTCTCCATCAAATCTTCCCAATTTTCCCATAACAAATCCATGAACATATCAAACAATATATAGCCAAGATTGTTAGCAAGAAAAACCATGAAAATTTGCACATAAACAACCTTTAACAAAAGATCAAACACTTGGTGGACATAGAGATTTCTTCCATTTTCACCAACAAATCACTAGAAATATAACTCAAATCCTCAAGGGTTTTGGCCAAATTCACTAATAAGTCGCAAAATCAACAATTTTCAAGAAATTAATCGCTCGAATGTTAAAATATGCAAGTAAGAGAAATTCGTTTAACAATTAACAAGTAAATCACTAAATGAATGCAAATTTTACAAAAATATAATTTAAATAGAAATGCAAATAGTTGGGAGGTGAGAAAATAATTTTCTAGGTCATCACAATACGAGCTCCTGAAGAATGATAAAACATTCTTTTCCCTTTCTCAAACACATTTTGCAATCCCCGTGTCAAAAACCTTGCCGCAACCACAAAAAGAGCTGAGACAGAGGGTTCCCTTGATGCACCCCACGGAAAGATTTGAAGAACCTTGTCTGCTCACCATTTATTAAAACTAAGAACCAATTGTTAGATAAGGTCCGATACGCTAAATCAATAAACCAGCCACCAAAGCCAAAGCCCCGTAGCATCAACTTGAGAAATGACCGGTCCAACCTATCATACGCCTTTTCCAATGTCAAGTTTGAGGAATAATTCGGTTCTTTAAGCTTCCTTCCAATATACATCATCAATTCCTGAGCTAATAAGATGTTATCTTTGATATGTTTTCCCGAAACAAACCCAGTTTGAAATTCCGAGATTATATCGGGAAACACGTGATTGATCCTCTTAGCCAACATTTTAGATAGAATCTTAGAACTGACATTACACAGACTAATCGGATGGAATTCCTGCCATTTCACTGCCCCAACTTGTTTAGGAATCAGCACTACCACTGCGGTTGTGAATCCCTTCTGTTGAGTTCTACCTGAGAAAAAATCCAGAATCGCCTCCATCAGATCCTTCTTAATTATCTCCCAACAAGTTTGATAGAATAATGCTGAAAAACCATCTGGCCCTGCTGCATTATCTTTATCAATCTCAAAGATCGCCTCCTTCACTTCCTCCTCGGTGGGCATAAGCTCTAATCTATCCCTTTGCTGCAGAGAAATATTCGGAATAGAAAAGGGAAGCTCATTTAATCTAACAACACTTGCCTCAAACCCAAACAAAGAACTAAAAAAATCCACAGCCGAGTGCTTAATCTCTTGATTATCCTCCAACCACGTCCCATCCTCCTTTTAAATACGGGCTATGTAGTTCTTATTTCTTCGTTGACGCACCATTGCGTGAAAGTAAGCAATGTTGGCATCCCTTTCTTTCATCCATTTGACTACAGCCTTTTGTCACCAAAATTCCTGCTCAATAGATAACAATCGCTTATGGGCCGCTCGTGCCTCCCCCAACCTCGCACGCTCTTCCTCCCCTCCAATTTGGTCATAATCCCTTTCGGCTCGCAGCATCTCCCTCTCAGCATTTTGAACATTATGATCCACTTGAACAATATAATTTAAATAGAAATGCAAATAGTTGGGAGGTGAGAAAATAATTTTCTAGGTCATCACAATACGAGCTCCTGAAGAATGATAAAACATTCTTTTCCCTTTCTCAAACACATTTTGCAATCCCCGTGTCAAAAACCTTGCCGCAACCACAAAAAGAGCTGAGACAGAGGGTTCCCTTGATGCACCCCACGGAAAGATTTGAAGAACCTTGTCTGCTCACCATTTATTAAAACTAAGAACCAATTGTTAGATAAGGTCCGATACGCTAAATCAATAAACCAGCCACCAAAGCCAAAGCCCCGTAGCATCAACTTGAGAAATGACCGGTCCAACCTATCATACGCCTTTTCCAATGTCAAGTTTGAGGAATAATTCGGTTCTTTAAGCTTCCTTCCAATATACATCATCAATTCCTGAGCTAATAAGATGTTATCTTTGATATGTTTTCCCGAAACAAACCCAGTTTGAAATTCCGAGATTATATCGGGAAACACGTGATTGATCCTCTTAGCCAACATTTTAGATAGAATCTTAGAACTGACATTACACAGACTAATCGGATGGAATTCCTGCCATTTCACTGCCCCAACTTGTTTAGGAATCAGCACTACCACTGCGGTTGTGAATCCCTTCTGTTGAGTTCTACCTGAGAAAAAATCCAGAATCGCCTCCATCAGATCCTTCTTAATTATCTCCCAACAAGTTTGATAGAATAATGCTGAAAAACCATCTGGCCCTGCTGCATTATCTTTATCAATCTCAAAGATCGCCTCCTTCACTTCCTCCTCGGTGGGCATAAGCTCTAATCTATCCCTTTGCTGCAGAGAAATATTCGGAATAGAAAAGGGAAGCTCATTTAATCTAACAACACTTGCCTCAAACCCAAACAAAGAACTAAAAAAATCCACAGCCGAGTGCTTAATCTCTTGATTATCCTCCAACCACGTCCCATCCTCCTTTTAAATACGGGCTATGTAGTTCTTATTTCTTCGTTGACGCACCATTGCGTGAAAGTAAGCAATGTTGGCATCCCTTTCTTTCATCCATTTGACTACAGCCTTTTGTCACCAAAATTCCTGCTCAATAGATAACAATCGCTTATGGGCCGCTCGTGCCTCCCCCAACCTCGCACGCTCTTCCTCCCCTCCAATTTGGTCATAATCCCTTTCGGCTCGCAGCATCTCCCTCTCAGCATTTTGAACATTATGATCCACATGGCCAAAAACATTATAGTTCCATGCTTTCAATACCCTCCGTAGTCTCATCAACTTCCTAAAAAACGCCACCATGCCATAAGCTCTTATAGGCTAACTCCAACTCTCTTCTACCATACCCATAAACAGACTGGTGCTTTACCCAGACGTTAAGGAATCGACCCTTTCCCACTTAAACCACTAGAATACTTTATCAGAAAAGGGGAATGGTCAGACCTCCCTCTAGCCAAATGAGATACATGAACCGAGTTATAAGCCAGGTTCCAATCCAAATTCAGCACCACCTTATCCAGACGCTGCCATATATGATGATTTGTCCAGGTAAACTCCGACCCATCAAAACTAACATCCGAAAGACCTGGTGACCTTAAAGCTCCATTAAAATCCTCTATGTCGCCCATCCTAGGAGCCGCACCTCCCTTTCTCTCATGAATATTTGCGACCACGTTAAAATCTCCTCCAACCAACCAAGGACCGGCCATCGCTATCGAAAGGTCTCCATGGCAGCTCATACCGGTCGTCGATATGCTTTAGAATATTTTCCATGAACAACAGACACAAAGACCTTCAAAGAAGAAGGCAAACTTGTTTCGATATGAACCAATTGTTCAACTAAGGATACAAACTGACACGCTAAGTTATGCTGCCAAAAGATCCAGATGCGACTCCCCAAAATAGAGAGCCCATAATCAAACCACAGCTTCAAATGAAATGATTGAATCTTACTCGCCGAAGTAAGAGGTTCTATTAATGCTAAAAACTGAATATTATTTTTATTACGCAGCTCACATAGATAGCGGAAAGACTCTGATTGTGCTACTCCCCTGATATTCGACACAAGAAAATCAAGAGGCACAACCATTAAAATACATTTGAAGATGAAGCTAGTGAAAGTTCAGGCTCACTCGAGGTACTCGTGCGTGCAGCTGCTGATCGACCTCTTCTCTACTCTTGTGTCACTATCGGGTCTTGTATCATCCCCAATGAAGAAGCATCCTTTTGTCACTTTGGTTGCCCTGCCACGCCCCCTAGGTTGAGGTCTAGCTATCAAATGACTACACAGCTCCTCATCAGTTGGTAATTTCTACCCTTCTTGCAAGATTGCAGATTCATGAAGCCGCCTTTCCAAATTGTCGCTAAACTGCTGTAGCTCTTCCATAGAAGTTTCACTGGTTTTCTCCCCAAAGGATCTCCTCCTCCCTTGGTCCATATGATATCGAGTGCGCCCATGAGAAGGGGAGCGGCATCCTCCCGACTTTTCCAAAGACTAGCCAAAATGAGTTCCTCTTATCACTTATCCGCGCCCCTCCACCCTCGAAAGCCTTGACTGCAGCTGCTTCCTCAGCACCTCCTGATGATGTTATCTAATGGGTTTCCATATTAGCATTCGTACTTACCCTCGGATATCGTTGGAGCAAAACTAACTGTTGCAGATCCAAGGGAGTTGGAGGATTCTGCACTATGTGTTCATCATCTGGCTCTTGACTGACTTCTTTCAAATCCTGTGGTGTCAACTCATCAACTAGTGGCCCCTGCTTGGGGTCGGCGCATGCTTGTTCACCATCAGGGGAGACGGGAACTCCACCATCTTGATCGTTAGGGTCTTTGTTCCCTCTCTCACCATCCCCACGCACGCCGAGTTGGTGCTGCCAATGAGGGGCCTGCTCCTCAACTTCAGCTGCTGTCTTTGGGATCCAAGTCTTAGTGGAAATATCGACTTTACTCTCACTCGCCTTGCCTTTTCCCGGCCCTAATCGACAAGCTGTTGCTTTATGTCCGACTTTGAAACAAGAGGGCGCAGAATTCTGGACAGTTCTCATATTCCACTCGTTGCCAAAAACCCCTCAAAGAACCGTTCCCAATCCATACCTTATCCGGAAGCTCATGTTGGAGATTAACCTCCACACAAAAGTGAGCCATACTTGGTCTCACCAAAGCTACCGTGAAGGCATCTACCTTAAGAGGTTCTCCTATTAAACGAGAAATTGAAAAGAGCGAACCTTTAGCAAAATAATGAATCGGTAAGTTGGGGAGAGAAACCCAGACCGGCACTATCGGAGATTCAAACTCGACAGTGAACGACGGAGACCATTTAAATGTACTTATAATGAAACCACGAAAATTCCAGATACCACGTAACCAGCAATGCAAATAGTCCTCTTCTAGATCGAACTGAATCAGTACATGTCGATGATCAAGAAGACCAAGGTTGTAACCACCCTTGAATCCGACAGTCTGAAAAGACTTGCATAGGTCTTCCATGTTCAGGCAGCCCTTTGAGAACTTTCCAACCAATGTAAACCTGAAGGGGGATGAGAGCATGTGAACATCTTCATCCGAGAAGAACACTGTAGGTTTTCCCTTAAAGGAGGAAGGCTCTTTCACAACCTCACCAACAGTTAGGAGCGATGAAGCGGGGGAGTCCCCCTGAGGACCCGAAAACTTGGATTGTTGGGATAAAATCTCAACAAACGATTTCTTCGAAGGAGAGGCGAGCCCCCCAGCCAAGTGCTAAAGGGCTTGCTGGCCGGCCATAGCCAAAATCTACCAAGGTTTAGAACTTAAGCAAGAAAGGTAAAAAAGAGCATCCCTACACAGGAGCAATCTTACATATTAAACTATAGGACAATGCTACAGTGTCTATAGTTATGGTAACGATATTAGGAAACCTACTATTATAGGTTTTTATTACCTTTAGTGACAGATCAAGTTTTTTAACGACTTTTTAAATATTATATTAAACTAATTAATATTAACTTTAGTAAGTTTTTAATTAAAACTAGTAAGTATATGCCTGAAACTAGTAAGTTTTGATGAT
Source organism: Coffea humblotiana (assembly GCA_023065735.1). Taxonomy (NCBI): domain Eukaryota; kingdom Viridiplantae; phylum Streptophyta; class Magnoliopsida; order Gentianales; family Rubiaceae; genus Coffea; species Coffea humblotiana. Next base: position 28,032,309 of record CM041218.1, read on the forward strand.
TAACCAAATTTACTATTCTATCAACAAGATTTACTATTAATCTATAAAAACTTACTATTACTTGAACTAAACTTACTATCCAAAAAGTAAGTTTCGAATATAGAGTAGTAATTTATTTTTTTAAAAAAGTGACTTTCATTTTTATTTCGATTTACTTTTTGAGACATAAATAGAATAACACTTATATGACCATTATTTATTTATTTTTTATTTACTTTTAAGGACCATTTGATTATTTGATAGGCCTATCCACCTAAATAGGATAACACTTAAAAATAAGAAAGTAAGTTTTCCATCTAAAATAGTAAGTTAACAGTAATAAATTAGTAACTTTTATACTTCAAAATGTAAATTGGAATAAATATTAAACTTAATTTTTAAATAAATAAATTATTACTTTATATCCCAAACTTTCTTTTTAGAGAGTAAGTTTAATTCAAGTAATAGCAAGTTTTTATACATAAATAGTAATTCTTACTGATAACATGGTAAAATTGATAACTAATCAAAATTTACTGATTTATGGGACACATGTACTATTTTACTTTAAAACATATTTCAAACTAGTATTAGGAAATTTATTTGAAATAACGATAAGATGTTTTATTAATGATTAATTCTTAGTACCTTAGTTAGTAAGTACTCATAATATACTCGTATAATACATGATTATAGGTATAATTTAAAAAATTTTATTTATATATTTTAAAATGCTATGAAAAATAGTTTGACTTTTCACATAATCTTATAAAATATGTGATAAAATTTTGTCGTATTATAAGTTTTTAATCATTTTCAATTTTTGAAAAGTTTGAAAGTTTGGATAACAATAACAACAAATCTTTCTAGTTATATATAGAATATTACTTGTTTATATATCAAAATTTTTATAATTTAACACCTATGAATATAATAAGATGATAAAGTTTTAATAAATTTACATCTGAGAGACAAGAAATAATAAGAGTAAAAAGCCTAAAAAAATGAAAAATAATATAATAAGAAAAATGACAAAATTAGTATAACAATTAATATAAGAAAATCAGTATAATATGGATTTTTTTCCTTGGGAGATTGTTCATAAGAATAGGATCCAAAAATTATAAATGAAAATCACATGCATATATAATCTATTGTATAATTTAAATTAAATTTAGTTCACGTATAAAATGGTCCTAAAATAATTAGTACACTATGATACAATGTTATTTTAACAACAAAAAATTTTTTTTTACTAAAATTCTGAAATATCCATGACATACATATGAGGGATATTTTATCATATTTGTATCTCACATCTAATCATGAAAGTTAATTTTCAAAAAAATACTTTTGACAATAGAATTATTTTGAATTTAGTCAACAAGTTGAGATTTTTTAAACAATAAAAGTGAAATGTTTTGGGAACTTAGTTGTTCATTTTCCCATAATTAAAAATTGCTATATTTTAGCAATTGTTGCCATTGACTTTTCATTCTGTAGACTAATTTTATCAATGCAATATTAGTTTTATTAACAATAATTGAAGTTCCATTGATCCGAGGATTGGCATTTTATTGCTATTATTTTATATGTAAATATTTAACCTAAGTAATAAAATAAATAATAGCTACTTAAAAAAAAGGAAATTGGTGCTCAATTGATTGTGGTGTAAAAAATTAGTATACAATTAACTAGAGTTTGAAATGGAATTAAATTTATTTAGTATTTTACTGCTAACAACTTTGACCCCATTTAATGGTTAAAGAAAAAATAAAAGAGACGTAGAGACTGGGATTGGTTCCTTAGTGTGAAAAAGGAAAGTTCTTCTAAACTATTGCTGCGTGAAATTCTGGATGCATATGAAATTAGAAATGTGATAACTTTGCAATTCATTCTCATTCATGATGAATTTTTTCGATTCTATGTAGAATCGCAATTTTTTTCCTTCAGCATGAAAACATTCTTTTTTTTGTCATATTGATGGCTTTTGCTTTTAAGATTATCTACATGTCAGTGGTTAGTATTATTGACAAGGTTAGAGGTCATGGAAAATGTTACTAATTTTAGGAGAAATTATGTATTGTAAAAATGGTTTAATAATTTTCTATTAAGCATAACTACTGCATACAAAAGGAAAAGATATTTGATTTTATTTTACTTTGATTAGAAGAACTTGTACTAGTAATAAAGGAAATTTCAATTCAACAATCAACATGCACATGATTACAGTAATTTTTTAGTCATTTAGATTAATATATGCCATAAAGTAGTCAGATTTAGTCATTTGTGAATTCATAATTTTAACAGTTTACATAAAATTCATCTATAAAAAATTATGATTATTATAAAATGACATTTTATAATAATCTACTTACCATTTGCCAATAAAAAAAGAGTTTGATAGAAAACATAAGGATACAAATCCATAATGTAAATGATACAAAGTATGTTTGAAAGTCACAGGACTTAACATATGGGTAATTTTACTATAATTTTCAAAGATTATGCTATGTTAATACAACTTTAATTTTTATACTTGTGACCCAGAAAATAAATTTATTAAGATTTTACCATTTTATTAAATTCATAGGCATTAATTTATGAAAATTGTGTACCATTTTATTATATTCATAGGTGTCAATATATGGAAATTGTGATGTATAGATAAGTGCAATTCTATATATAACTCGAAAGATTTGTTGTTACTGTCATCCAAACTTTCTAACCTTTCACAAATTCAACAATAATTCAAAATTTATAATATGACAAATTATTCTTACATATTTTATAAGGTCATATGCAAAAAAAAAAAAAAAAAGTTTTCATAGTATATTTAAAATGCTTAAAACATATAACATTTATAAATGATACGTACAATTGTGTATCATACATTTATATTACGAGTAATTACTAACTATAATACTAAGCTTCAATTATTCATAAAAAAATCTTAGCATTATTTCAAATAAACTTCCTAATACTTGTTTCATATAAGTTTCTATAAGTTAAATAGTAAATTTATGTCACAAACTAGTAAGTTTTGATGATTAACCAAATTTACTATTCTATCAACAATATTTACTATTAATCTATAAAAACTTACTATTACTTGAACTAAACTTACTCTCCAAAAACTAAGTTTCAGATATAGAGTAGTAATTTACTTCAAAAAAAAAAGTAAATTCCATATTTATTCAAATTTACTTTTTGAGACATAAAAGTTACTAATTTATTGAGTTAACTTACTATTTTTTATGTAAAACTTACTAACCATAATTTTAGGTACTATTTTATTTAGATGACCAGTACAATAGGTAATCAAATAGTCGCTAAAAGTGTTTTTACCTGTTATATCAGGTAAAAACAGTTTCGTTACCATAACGATCGTTACTTCAGACTTTTCCTTAAACTATATATTATGAAAACTTAAGTCCCCACATAAATTTTTTAATCTAACTAATTAGGTTCTTCATGAGTGTGACTGATTGGGTTCTCATATATATATTGGTTATAAGTTATAATTCTTAATAAATAAGAATTAGATGATTAAACTCTAATTTATCATTTATTCAATTCAATTAAGTTATTCTTACAGATCAAAATTGCTATCTAATAATAGGTCATGACTATTCAAGTGATGAGAATAATCAAGTAGATGACTATTTGCCAATGATCATTCCTCGTGTGTAATTAATATCCCTCAGCATAATTCTCTCATATTAAATATAAAGTATGGAACATATGTCTACTCCATTTGGACTAATATTCCCTTGCGCCAAAAATTAATTTTAATGAAAAAGTATTTAGAAGTACCTTTCTAAGACTTCTCCGTCTAGTGCTTAGAATTCTAACTTCTATAAGCATAAAAGGTCGCGTATAAATATAATTTATTCACTATTTTTTCATGTTTCATGCTGTACCCCACTACTAATGATTGAAGTCACTCATTTATGTTTAAGATACTATGATAATATTAAATCTAAAATCACTTATACTCCTGTCACTTAAAGAATAGACATTTGATAGTTAAATGGATTATTCTTTGCAGATCAGTCTGTTTTTTGAATTTCACCATCTTATTAAACACTCATAAGCTATTTTAGATATCACAGATCATAATAGATGAGATCCACTATTTCTTATATAAATAAATAGCCTTGTATATATTAGTCTATCTTTATTTATAATGTTATATCTCGTTAACTCTATTACTAGAGATATTTAAGAATACATCTTAGTATTAATGAATTGAATCTCATCATCATAATTTTTATGATTTTATTGATTATGCTTATTCTAAGGACATTATCATTCAAATATAGAACATACATCATTGAAATGATAAAGATGTCATTCATTAATTATATAAAGAATTTTTCTAATGGATGCTTGTTAGTCAAGTTGTTGGGTAAATATAATATCATATACAATTCCTTAAAAGTCAACCGTACAAATAAATATACGATCCCACGTATATTTATACCAGGCCTCATCACAGTGATGGGCCAGGTTGATGTGGCCTACATAGTAGTCGTGGGCCTGAGAATTCAGGTTTCGAGCCCAACATATTTTGCCAGTTTAATTTAGGCCTTATATTATTATGGACATGGGCCTATAGGGCCTGGTGTATGGCCCAATTACATTCTGATTGGTCCATGGAATTAAGAAGTTGGGAACATTTTGGACATGGATCTATGGGGCCTACTGTCAGGCCCAATTAAATTTTGAATGGTCTATTAGATCAAGAAATTGAGAACATTTTGGGCCTCAGGAAAATCGGGTCTATATCGGGTCTATATGGATCGCCTTTCTTGATCACATCCAATGTCATTCCCTTATCATCCTATGCAAGTGCAGCGGTATACACTTCCTTTAATTTGTCAACTATGAACCTTCTCTGGCTGGAAGTTGTCTCATTCCACGAAAATCCCTATATTTAGAGATATAATTCCTAACTATGGATTAATTAATTCCTTGTCCCTTGGACATTCGGAAGGAAGATTGAGTGTGGAGAGGAGGATTGGTGGTCGAAGAATCTTGAATATTATGTAACGTCGGCCAAAAACAGTCAGCCCTCATAATATTATGTAACGTGATTCGTCCAAGTCGGTTACATTTTTATGCTGTATAACATGATTAAGAAAACTGACTCCCACTTACCCTTACTAGTTGAGATGAAATTGAAATGCTGAAGTATGTAGTAGTATGCTACTTACGAAGATTAAAAAAAAGAAAGAAATTTTTAGCAAAATGCTTTTTATTTTATATCAATAAAATATTTTCTTTTTTTTCAATTTTTTTTATTGTAAGTGAGAGATCTCTCATTTATATCCCTCTACCACTCAACCCATTCATCTCCCCTTGACCTCCAATGAAATATTCTCTTACTCTTTTATTTGTTTTCTCTTTTCTGGTGGAAAAATCTCGGGTACTACAACTTGTTTCTTTTTTTTTTTTCATGTTTTTGGCTGGCATATCACTTGGATTTGTCTCACTATCCAATATTCGAAAGTCATGAATTTAAATTTACTACATTGGATGGGGTTTTATACTAATATTTTTTTGTTTATTTTTCATTTTAAAATATTATCAAATTGAATAAATGGATTAAAAAATTTTACTTAAACCGTTGACTTTTAGGTGAAAAAAAGAGAGTAAAGTAAAATAGTTCAATGATATTGGCCAAATACAATTGTCAAGCAAAATCGTTATCACTCATACCCAGAACAAGTGTATTACATAATTCTTGAGCAACAGAAGAACCATAATATGTCTACAAATTCTAGTAATTTTATCTTGTCTCCCATTTACAATAGTCACATTTTGTTTCGTAAAAAACCAGTAAACTACAAGAAAACCATTACGCTGAATTGTTCATTGAGTTTCGAAAATTGCCTGCTCAAGATACTTCAAGGCCTCTTGGTGATTTAGGAATCCCATAAACCAGAACTCAAAATTGTCCTCAGTAACGACTTGTATGTACTTCTGTGATGGCCGTTTTACGTCTTGACTTTGGTTGGCTCGTTTTATCTTCGAAAGTGGAATCAAGACCTGATCAATAGTGCAAAAAAGTACTTTTAGGCACTAATTAACATTTAACATTTGCGAAAAGACTTCCAAAAAGTCTATACGAAGTGGAGGGTGCACCTTGTAATACACTCTAAGAAGCTTTCCTGTTGGAGATGTAAATTTGATCGATCTCTCACTGCAGAAGGCAACCTTATGGGTAGATACAAAAAGTAAGCCTGCTATTGGACCGACTGTAGTTGATAAGTAGCATTGAGAAGCTTTTAACAATTTCTCATCATCTTTGGTACCAAAATTGTTATTGAACACCTTTTCCACTCCACCTACTTGAAGAATTCTAGCTCCCAAGCTCAACTTCCCCTTTACAGTTTTCGTTAACTTTGGTGCTAATCGAACTGCAAAATGGAAACAAAAGTATCAATTGTAGCCCAAATAAAGTTGTTGAAGGCGGGACACAAAAATGTGGTGGAACTTAATGATCTTGAATCCGAGGTATTTGTTAGGCAATTATTAGAATCTTTTTCGTAAGTTTTACTTGTTCTAAACACTTAGCTTAGTAAGAGAAATATTTGATTAACCTACCATGCTCTCGGATGCCTTCCATCCTGCCTCCAAGTTTGTTCACCTTGGCAATCACTGAATGTGCTTTTCCTGCAATTTGAAATGAAAATGATAGATAATGAAAACTTTTCTTTTGTTATTCAGTTAAGTTTTCGCTTCTAATCAATAGTAAGAATGAACATTACGACTTACTTTGTCTGAGTTTTGAAGATTCATTTGAAGGGTACTGCAGCAAAAAATTATTTACAGATCTTTGAGAAGAGCATGACGCTGAAGCAATTGACATTCCAGTCACTTGCTTTGGCACTTGGTCCATCATGGTTCTGGACCTGTCTAAGAATATTTTCATGAGATTTCTTGTCTTTTCTACTGCTTGTAGGTGGTTGGAAGGTTGTGGATCTACCTATGATGCATATGCCTATATAAAGGGATGAATATAGTTGTTGGACCTTAACTTTTTTGCCGGATGACTCATCCCTGAATCATCAAATATTAGGAAGTCAAGATTTTAGTATGAGAATTTTCTGATGAAAAGGTGACTCACTGAAATTGTTTAAGAAGACATAATCAAAACTTTATGGGTCTGAGCTCACCATGGACAAAAGATCATGGAAAAGTAGACATGACCATGCAAAGTGATTGTGAATCCAAACAGATAAGATAAAGAAATTGATAACTTCCTTGCCAAGTAGAAAAAGTTGGAAGGAAAAGGAAACTTGTAGACCATTAGGATTGGGGACCCTTTAAATGTTCATATTAAAATTTATTCTATTCCTATGTAAAATCAGTTTTCGTTCATAGACGAATTTTTTTGACATAAAACATTGGAAGTATCTAGATTGGTCAGTGATGAAATGAATTAAAATGAAACAGTTAGATATTAAGACTGCTGGAAAAGCATATCATAAGATACTGACTCTTTTCTCAAGTTATAACATCGTCAATTCCTGGAAATTGTTAAAAAAATAACCAATTGAATCTGTTAGTGTATTTTCATAAAATTGAAAATTTCTTTGATCAAAGTTCACAAGGAGTTATAATGTAATTTAATTTAGAAGCTATGGGAATTACAAATTTTAATGTCGGGAGTTATAATATATATTTTTAATGGAGTTAGTATACAATTAAAAAAAGGAGTTATAAATCATTTGAATATGAGTTACGTGGAAGAAACAATGAGTTATTATTTGTATCTGTTACAAATCCTATAACTTAATTAGTTTGGCTACAAAATCATATTAACTACAATTTATAATAAAAGAAACCATTATATGTTGTACTTGGACATATAACATATTTTTCTAAAGGGATTGTATAGTCTATAAACCCTAAAATTCTTTGAAGAAATTTACAAACTTCTCTCAAGAAAAGAAAATACTTCATCTTATCACAATTCTTTCTACTATTATTCTTGTTCTATTGCTCTATTTTCTTTGGGCAAGATAAGATACTGGGGAAGCTTTTGTTTTTTTTGATTGCGTGCGTCAAAAGGAAGCAACAACTTTTGAGTTAGACTATTGTATCCTAGAGGTGGTGCGCTATATTTTCTGCATTGAATCAAAAAATCGTAGGGTTGCGTATCATTTTAAAGAGAGCATTTTACGTGTTTGAATCCTACCGGACTATATAGTAGCTACAAAGTTCGAGGTGGTAAACTTGAAGATCAGAAGCTTGTCGTCTACTCTCCTCCAACATACTCTTATACAACTGCTCAGTTTTTTTTTTTTTTTTTTGGCGATACATTAAGAAAAAAAATTCAATTAATCTTGTCGTAGGACGTCATGCATTACCAAATTACAAACAAATATAATCCTTTATCCATTTTGATTGTCTTACAATTCTCTTTTGAATTGTCTTGGAATGCTCTCTATTGTCTTGTTACGGCCAAGGTTTTATAATGATAAAACCTTCCTGCTTTGCGGTTCCAAAGAAGAAATAATCTTGTGGACTTAACAGGTGTTTGATTAGAAAACTTTAAAGACGATCACTTGACTTTTACTTTACCTTTGATTGCTTATACATGTGTAATCTGAACTTTTTGAGCTGGAATATATGCTTTCTGATGCGATCCAATCCCAAATGCAAGCGAAATGGACAGGAAAATGCATACTTGCGTTTTCTTGGTAATGAACGGCCATCATAGAATTGAGTCACATTTAGGCTTGGATGACATGGCACGTACTTTACTAGATTCAATGTTTTGAAACTCGAACCAGCCATCGATTTGGTCGAGGTTAGGGGTCAAGCGTCAATGGATTTGACCCTGATTTGTCAAACCCATCTAATAATAAGATGATGTCATAAATATATTTAATTTCAAAAATAAATATATTATGTAAAATTTCTAAAAACATGTTAATACTAAGAAAGGTAGATTCAATGTATGTTTGGTGTTTCTAATATACTTTACAAGAAAATACAAATAAGATAGTTTAACTAAGTAGCAATTTATGCAATTTACAATTTAATGCATATTTCAACAAGTTTAGGATCTAATTGTAGGGCTTATCTAGAAAGTAATAAACAAATTTAGGGCAGTAACTATAAATTCTAAACTGTTTGTAGGTGTATTAATAGTTTTCTAGTACTCTAGGGTAAATCCATAAAATTGATAAAACTTCTAACCCTAATCCTACCTTTCCTAGTTTTTCTCCCTTGCTTCCTCTCATCCTAGTGTCACCTCATATATTTCCTTTAGTTTTTTCTTCCTAGTCCAACTTCTCCACAATGGCGTCAGATTTTCTTCTTTTCTTTGTTTTTTCTTTCATTTTTTCCTTTTTCAGTTTTGTCTTTGTTAGTTTTTTCTTCTCAAAATCACAAATCTAAAACTTTAAACCTTAATTTTTTTTCACACTTCTCTATTCTCCATCTCCCCATCTTTTTTTTTTACCATGTTCTTTAATGTGAGATCTATAATTAGATCTTGTTTGAAAAATACGTTTAAAGGTTATATTTTGATAGGTTAGAGACTGGTTGATGGAAGGAAGGTTGATTTTTACAAAGGGGTGAAATCTGTTTTACCGAAGGGAAAAGCAGGCTAAAGATGAAGAAGATGAAGAGGGAAAAAAAGTAAAGGAAAAAAATTAAAAGAAAAAAAAAAGGAAAAAATCAGATTTTTACTAGTTTTACCAATTTTCGGTTCAACTCAGTTTTTGACCGGATTCGACCGAGTTCTTGTTAGACGGTTTTATGAGGTAACTCGAAACTCTTACTGGATGCCTGATCGGTTCAAGTTCAACTAGTTGGACTGGCCGGTCCAATCTAAGTTTGAAAACACAGTCTAGCTTCACACAACATAGTGGCTATAATAATACATACCAAGCCGGTCTCAACTACTGAAGCCTTTGTCAATGTGATGCTTGAGTTTTTTTTTCCTTAACTTTGTCTTCTCAATTCAAAACGATGAATATGCTAAAAATTTGATGGCAATAATACGCACACCTTTTTCCAATTTCCAAGCTAGTGAAATGATTTTGCTTTGTCCTAAGTTAATATTTCTGAAATGCCAACTTTTGTTTTTGTGATGTAACAACTTTTGAAACACATGTCATTTTCTTCCTTCAATAGTGTACCAAGGGTCATTAAAACGATTTGAATAATTCGTTTTGTCTATTGAACTTTTATTTCATTGAACTTTGAAATGATAAATTTTTTTGTCCTTCCGCTCGGCCAGTTGTTTTCACTAGTTTTTCAAAGATTTTTTTTTATTGAATTGCTAGAAATTAAATAGGTGAACAAAAGCTCGAAACATTTTGGTGGGTTCTTTGAGATCTAGAAAAACAGCTTTAGTGAGCATGTAATTTGCAAAGACTTCCTTCCAACATAGTTTAAGAAAATCAATGACCACTTGCACTTCACCACTATTTTGATTATGACTTACAACTAGATGACAGTTCTTGAAGCTAGCAAATGTGCTTCATTTCCATAGTTTCTAAAACTAGCACAAAGGCAATGCTTTCAGAACCGGACCGGCTGGTTCGATCGGTTGGACCACGAACCGGACATACCACCGGTCCGGTCTAGTATCAAACCCGGAAGTTAATGAAAAACCGCTAGAAACTGATCGAACCGCTAAAAACCATACAAACCGTAACCCGGTGGTTTTTAAATTTTCAAACAAAATGTCAAGAACGAAGCTGCTCAAATTCGAACCTGGGTCTCCAGGTGCACATAAGACAATCTTACCACTAGACCACAGTCATAGGACAAGTTCAATTTGTCCTGAGAATTCTACTTAACTTGACTCAAAAATAGATTAAAAAAATGAAACCCTAACATTAAGAAAAGAAACAGCAGACGCACTTTTCTTTCAACCCATCTCTTTCTCGGCTTCAGGCTTCTAGGCCAACGGCTCTTCCAGTTCTCCTCTTGAATTTTTTTTCAATTTTTTCTTCTTAACCCTTTCAAACCCAAATATCCACAAAAAGATTTTCTCAAGCCTTCAACATTATTATCAGGCTATCATCTTTAGCAGATTGTAGACAAGTTGAAAATTTCAACTTTTACAAGATATTTGAGACTCAAGGGCTTTTCCTATTTTCCAACATCTTGGTAAGTTTAATTTTTCCCTTTTCAAGGTTTTTTTTCTATATTATTATCTTTAGCCAATTTTTTTGCATTTTCTTCTTTTTTCCTCCAATTTTCATCTGCTTCCCCTAATTTTTGTTTTATTTTTATTTGATTAATTAAGGATGAAAATATGAATCATTAATTATTTTGCAATCAAATTTGGAGAAGCTATTTTTTGAATGAAGTATCAAATTAATAAATTTTGTATCAGTGATTGTTCTGTTTTTTCTATGCTGTTTATTGTGTTTTTATTGCTTTTTCTATGCTGAAGTAATTAGTCTTCCAAATGCTCATTCATCTTGAATTTATAGGTTTCACTGAAGCAACAAAATTAAAGACATGTTAAAGTTGATTTGTGAAAGTTATCAAACAAAAGCTTTAAAAAAAAGTGCCAAATCGGACCACATGTTTGTATGTCTTGGTAAATCTGTAAATGGTAACCTCAGGATCCCATCAATTGACCATTTATTTACACTTGCAGCTAGGGTTGTTAGAACCATCAAATTTATTGGCACAAAATCGATTGTATCTCAATTGATGTTTGTTTCATTTAAAGCTGGTTAGAGTTATTCTTACTCGAAAGTTTCATTTATTCTGTATATTAGATTTTTTTTTCTTTTTTAGCTCACAGCTTTTCTTATTTTACTACCACATTACAAAGTCAACGTCCTTACAGTGTATATACAGCACATTGCATTATGTGAAGGTGGTGTTGTTGCTTATAAATACAGATTTATATTTTTATAATAAATTTTTAACTTTTTCAGGTTAAGTTGATGAAATTGTGAAGGTGGTGTTGTTGCTTATCATGCCACCGATGGAAGTTTGTTATTCAAATGGTTTGTCTTGAATATGAGTTGGACCCTTTTATGGACTTTTTTAAGGATTGTAAAAGAATTTCAATATTTATTTTATTTATTTTTGTGTTTTTATTTGTGATAATTGGTGAACATTTGGATTGTATCTATTTATGTTTGTAATGAATTTATGAAAACTTGTGGTGAATTATGATATTTTAATTATGTTTATCATTCCAGGTTTTATGTATAACTTTTAGGAAATTTGTTATTATCTCAACTTAAAGTTAGTTATGTTGGTGAATGCATTTTAGAAACTTAAGTTATCAATAACCATGTTAAATTGTACATTAGCTGTCAAGTTCAAGTGTAGAATGAAGACTTGTGAAGTACTTAACACTAAAGTTGCAAAAAAAAAACAGAAAACCGATGAACTAGTCAGTTGGACTGGTCGGACCGCGAACCGGCCCCCTCTCCGGTTCGCTGGCTGGTCCGAGTTTAAAAACATTGCACAAAGGAAAAGAAATAGTTAGGGACCAAACGTTCTGACTTCAAATGCAATTACCTAGTCGGTATGGCAAGAGAAAACTTGCCGAATATTTGACCGATTTATTTGGATTTTTTTTTTATTTGGATATTTGGATTTATTTGGATTTGAACAAAGACTAACAAACTGTTACTGTAGCTTGTACAGTATCGTGCATGCATTTCTCTCTTGTCAAAAGTTCGTGCACAATTTGATCAACCTATGAGCCTTAAGGCATTAACATAACCAAATAATCCAAATTTTCGAATACACTCATTATGTATAAAGTTAACCACCTAACCTTGTTATAAGGGTATGTCAGGGTGGACAAAGGCCCTCCGACAGTCCAATACTTTACCAGTGAACTTATCCTAACCCTTAACAAGGGCCTAATCTCCCTAAATCCAATATTGGGGTTCACATCCTTTCCAAAATTTTAGTTTTGGATTCACAACAAAATCAAGTTTCTCGTATAAAAGCATATAAAAATGCTTAAAATGAATTCAGGACACATGGCATCCATTATCATAGAATCACAGAGTTATAAAGTCACGCTATCAACTGCTCAACGTGAAATATTAAACTCAAAGGGCATTAATTTAACATATTGCACCATGAAAGTATCATTCACACGAAACCAATTATTCATTAAACATTCTAAAGAATTGGTATAATCTAGTTGTTACTGCCAACTTATCAAATTTATTTGAAAAGTGAGTGACCAACCAACTTGCATATTCTTGATTGTTTCTTTAAGGCAAGTTTCATAACACTAAACTACATACTATATTGTATTTTGCATTTATGGTATCATACTATTTTAGTACATAAAATAATTGATTCTCACCTTTTAGATCAAAATTTCTACTCCATAACTCACTTACTCCACCAATACGTACAGTACTCTTTTACTACTATTAATCTTGCTCTCTCGTAAAAGGCTAATTCTCACTTATGCACCTTTTTGAAGTGGTTCCAACCTCTTATGTAATAAATGGAGAAATTTGTTGCGTAAAAGCATTTCAATTTGAAGTGGCTCCAGACCCGGTGTGCTTGTTCCTTTTCCTTGCCCATCTTTGGACAGCTAACACAGATTATTCCATCACTGGTTTGCTGGGAGCTTTGGAAGAATCGAAATAGAGCATTTTATAATGGAGTTTGTACCTCAGCAGCTCAAACGTTTAACCAAATCCTTCTATAGCTGATGCAGAGTAGCTTGCAGATGACTTTTGGAGTAGGATGTGTGACGCCCCCACTTCTCCCAAGGGCGAACCCAAGGGTATCCGCGGAACGCCTACCCAACTCTCGCCAGGACTCAATACAATTCTAGTTCAAACTTAAAATTAAATAACCAATAATAAAAGTCGAACTGAAAAGGAGTCGCTTTCATACATAAGTATTCAATCTTACGTCACAATTAGTTAAAATACATCAACTTCCCCAAAATATACAACTTTCAAAAGATGTCTATTCCAATACATTCAAAACTTTAATCAAAAGACCATCAAGTCGGGTTTTCCGCAATTCCTTCTATTTCAACCCCTGTTAAGGAAAATGAAACTAATGGGATGAGCTAACGCTCAGTGAGACCAAGAAAATCATGCAAGCATGTAATTCAAGTAGAAATAAACTCATACGAGAAATAAAGCTATAACATTCAAGTAATTCACAAAATAACACAAAACACACTTGATAAGGATACGGGAGCTCTCAGGAGTTAGGTTCCACTTGCTTTGCCCAGTCTCGATCATATACCTCCGCGTGATGACACTCCGTCATCCGAGTAGGTATTTTTTTGTCCGTAAAACACCGCTTTACTTCACGAATCCCGTTTGCCGTTACACCCCCTGTTCCGGGCCCGCTCATCATTTAGAAGGCGATACTATTCGAGTATGCCAAGCGAGATCTCTCAAATAGATCAAGCTTTACGAATAATCTCATGGTTCACCAAACTTCTCGACCAAACCCATGCTGGCTCGAGTTACAAGGTTAGCCTATGAGTTTGGGCGTCCCCCGAATACGAATTCGAATATAAGTCGATGAGCAGCGCTCCATTCAACGATTCCAAATACGAATCACAAATACGAATCATAGCCATACGAATATGAGTCGATGAGATAACGCTCCAATCGACGGTTTCAAGTATATTGCACATAGCCAAATTCGAATATAATTTTCATTTGAAAGAGAACGAGTGCGATAAAATACACACTCGACTCAAAAATTCCAAATTCACATAATTGATGCAAAACAATTCACGTACTTAACCACATGACATGCACTTGACACTCACCAAGTCAAAACAAAAGTGAGTGAGAAAGTTTTTAACGATCCGCTTCGGGATTCTCTTCGAGACCTTCTTGATCGCCTGAAGAAAAATGACCAACAATCACTCTCACACATTCACAAATTCCTTATCAAACAAAGAAGAACACACACTTGCTTTAAAATTCAAGTCAATGTCTTTATAAGAGCTTCACTTTATCAAAAGTCAAGATTTAAAAGTGAGGATTTTAAAGTTACTAAGGAAACTCATATCCTCCATGAAATCGGGTTCAAAACGCTATATCAATATCAAGATAAGAAGTCAAGTTCCCAAAATTTCATTTTCTAAGAAATCGGTAAATTTCAGCTTTGCGCGTCAAACTTAGAAAAATCAGATCTTGCACTCAGTAGGTCCAAAATTGGAAGTACCGTTGGAATCTTGGTTCAGAGTACTAAAAGTTCCTAGAAGACACCTTTCTAAGATTCTAAACGGAAAACATTCAAATTTCAGCTCAAAGTGGTTGACTTGAGCATACAAGACAGTTTCGGTCATGTTTTTCGGCAAATTTTGGAAATTCGGCAAAATTCACAGAAAGTGAACTAGCCTATGAAATTCATAACACAACAAGAATTCCAAACAGGGTTTCGAACACGACAAACGGAACTAAATTCAGAGTCTTGAGTATCAAGATATAGCAGTTCAAAGTCGGTAAATTTCCACTACTAAACAGTGAATTTTCCAGATTTGAAAGTAAACTTTGGCACATCATTTGGGTATCGAAATGGTCTTAGAATAACACTAAATTTGGTAAAATTCAACTTCCATATGAGGACTACTCCTCTATCAAATTTTATGTAATAACTCGTACGGGAAGGTAGTTAACAAAACTACCAAAGTTTAGGAAATTCTTAAAGTAAATCTGTCTTCTTGTTTTCTTTTCCTTTTTCAAACACTTTGCACCATGAAATCAGTCCCATTTTGGTTCATTTGTGAAACCAAGGTCCAAGAAACATTTCATAAGCAATTGATAGTTGGTTAATATCAAAATTTCAAAATAGAACATTTCACAAACAACTAAACCAGTCGGCCAGCAAAAGGAAGGGTTTTCCAGCTTTGGCGCAGTTTGGAAATTGAACCATATTTCACTCAACACAACTTGGAATTGAGAATGGTTGGTGGCGTTGGAAACCAGAATTATAAGACTACATTTCATCAGAACAAATCATTTTCAAAATCAATTCATAAGTGAGAGAAAATAGAGCTACAAAATGCAGCTTCTACCTTTCTCTCGGATAGACCATCAGAACAGGACAGCAAATTTGCCGAATCACTACGGCTCACTCATTTCGAAATAGAAAGTAAATTTTATACCGTTGGAAAGCTACAAGTTTCTAGTTTCAAATTCCGCAAATGGCACTCGATTTTGACTTTTGTACAAAGAGATATGTTCAATCAAATGGACACTGTTCAGACTGCCTGAACACGTTTTCCAGATTTCTTTAAATTTCGAAATCTCAAATTTTGCTCAACCAATTCAAATGATTTTTGGTAGAAACTTTCCAAACACAATATACCACATATATACATCAGTTTCACAGTCATTTGAGCATCAAAAATTCGAAATATAAGCAAGGCAAAAACAGGACAGATTCGGCCATCATCCAAGCGCAATCTTCCTTCGATTTTTCCATCGTTTCTCACCATAATCTTTTCATCTACACACATAACAATCATATTCAAGCAATTACATCTCAAGCCCGCTACCTAGAGGTCACCACAAGACCACTAGCCTAACATTTAAAACAAGAAATTAAACATCTCAAGTCCGCTAGCCTAATCCATGTGTAGGGTTCACACCCTTTGCGAATAAAGCTCCAATCTTGAAGAAAATGAAAAGGTTCAAGGTTGAAGAAGACTACCTCTTATCTTGTGAAGAAACCAGAAATTTTTGACAGCAAATCTCCCAAGAAAACCCGCAAGAAGGTGTCTTCCTCCAAGCTTAAGTTGCTCTCCAAGTAGTTTAGGAATTGGGTGATGATTTGTGTAGGTTTTGGAACAAGAATGGTGCAAGATGAAGTTTGTAAAATTCTTCAAAAAATTTCAGGATTTATAGACTATACAATTGCTTTAGAAAAAAAGGTTATAATGTCCAAGTACAATATATAATGGTTTTTTATTACAAATTGTAGTTAATATGACAATGTAACCAAAATAATTCAGTTATAGGATTTGTAATGGCTATAAATAATAACTCAATGTTTCCAGCATGTAACTCATTTGATCAAATAAAATGTAACTCCTAATCAGATGATTTATAACTCCTATTTTTAATTGTATAATAACTCCATAAAAATATAAGATAACTTCCAACATTAAAATTTGTAATCCCTAACTCCTAAATTAAATTACATTATAACTCCTGGAAAACTCTGATAAAAGACAATTGAGATTTTATTAAAATACACTAACAGATTCAATTGCTTATTTTTTTAACACTTCCCTGGAATTGACTATGTAATCACTTTAGAAAAGATTTAGTGTCTTATGATATGCTTTTCCAGCAGAGTCTTAGTATCTAGCTGTTTCATTTTAATTCATTTCATAACTAACCCATGTAGATACTTCCAATGTTTTATGTCCAAAAATTTCTTATATGAAGGAAAACTGATTTTACGTAGGAATAGAATAAACTTTAATATGGACATTTTAAAGCGTCCCCAATGCTAATGGTCTACTAGTTTCCTTTTCCTTCCAACTTTTTCTACTTGCCAAGGAAGTAATCTATTTCTTTATCTTATCTGCTTGGATTCACTTTCACTTTGCATGGTCATGTCTACTTTTCCATGATCTTTTGTCCATGGTGAGCTCAGACCCATAAAGTCTTGATTATGTCTTAAACAAATTCAGTGAGTCATCTTTTCAGCAGAAAATTCCCATACTAAAATCTTGACTTACTAATATTTGATGATTCTGGGATGAGTCATCGGACGAAAATGTTAAGATCCAACAACTACATTCATCCCTTTATATAGTTATATGCATCAGAGGTAGATCCGCAACTTTCCAACCGTCGACAAGTAGTAGAAAAGACAAGAATTCTCATGAAAATATTCTTACACATGTCCGGAACAATGATGAACCAAATGCCAAAGTGATAGTGAGATAATTGTACGCTTTATTCGTTCATATTTGGTCTTGTTTTTGGCTACTTATGGTATAGAGTAATAGGTTTCTGCTCATAATTGGTATATGCGTCTGTTGCAGGCAAATTGGTGTCAAAAGTGGCAAAAAGAAGTGAATTTCCAGAAGACCGGTCCTTCCAGGGCTTGCCCACGCCAGAGACCGCAGGGTTACATGAAAAAGACGGACCGCGTGGACCATCCCTTGATGCTGCCGCAATCCTTGGGAGACTTGCTTGAAGATACGTGGGATTAGGAAACCTTTTCAAAGAAGACTTTTGACAACAATTCAAGGAGGAAAATAAGGAAGCAATCCTTTATAGAAACAAACTCTGATTTGGCAAGCAAGAGGGCGACGTAAAGGCTTTAAAAGGAAGACTGCAATAAACGAGGAATCATCTTCTAGCTTTTGAACTTTTATCTTGTTTACTTTTATCTTTGTCTTTTCCTTCGGTAGGGAGTGAGAGCCTAGCCGCCATAACTACTACTTCTTCATTAACGAAATTACTTTGAAACTTTGAATTGCTTCGTGATTATGCGGCAAGGCTAAACCTGTTTATCTAGTTGAGAAATAATCAAGACCCGGTGCACGAACAATTGTGAGATCATTTTAATTGTTTTGCTCTATTTTAAATTCCGCGTTCGTGGGTATTTAATTATTCTTTGTTTTGACAGCCTATTATTGTTTGGATTTATTGGATCAATATGGCCAGTTGTTCAATTGTCTGAATAATATACCGCCAATTAGGACAAGGGTGCGTATCACTTGATTGTCTTAAACTAGTGGCGAACGGGCCAATTTCATTGCCTCGCAAGCAGTCTAATCGGTACCGTAGGAATAATTAATCTAGTTTAAATGAACCCGCATGTGTGTTTGTTAACTAGAATTGGGTCTCTCTAATTCCTAAAGCTGTGAATAGATTAAATCCTTCGAGCGTCTCTGGGGTTATCTATTTTACAAGGGGGTAGCTTAAGAGCGTCTCTGGACTACCATATACTTAAGGAAAGATTGGTGGTTTGGCGGTTGTTGAATTGTTTTAACCAATTTATTTGCGAACGTGTGAATTAATTCAGGTATCTATGATCAATTGCGTGAACCGGTGCCGAGATTATCTCCTTGACTAGGTTGTGTTAATTAATTGTTTATTACATTCGTTAGCTACTACACTTTTGCAAATTAGACATTCAGTACCCTTGCATCTTTAATTTGTTTCTTTTATCTCCCTTCCAAAAATCCCCCAATTATCTGTGTGTGATAAGTCTACCGGTTCACTGAGGAGACGACCCTACTCACCACTACACTCATTCAGTTTTGGTAGTAGGTCTAATATGAATTTTATTTTTGGTAGTTTGACAGCCACCAAATTTTGGTGCCGTTGTCGGGGAACTGGTGCTTGAAGTGATTTATCGCACAGGCTTGTTTAGCCTTTATTTTATGCCTCGATCTTCCCGCACAGGAAGACTCGAATTTGATCCCGAGATCGAGAAAACCGCAAGGAGGTTGACGAAGGAGACGAAGTTGCAAAAGCAACAAGCTTCAGCGGCACAACCATCTGGACTTGAGCAAAATCCGGACTTAAGTGATTCGTCAGTTGACCTAGAAGCAAATTTGCCTGGACCCAACGAGACATTGGCAGCCCAAAGGACTTTGAGGGAGCTTGCAACTCCAAATGTTAACCAACAGCCTCTGTGCATTACGTATCCTGACACTGAGGAGGCTTTTGAACTAAAATCTGGTTTAATTCATTTATTACCTACTTTTCGTGGTATTACAGGTGAGGACCCACACAAGCACTTGAAGGAATTCCATGTAGTGTGTTCAACCATGAGACCTCAGGGAGTTACTGAGGAACAAATCAAGTTGCGAGTGTTTCCGTTTTCCTTAGCAGACAAGGCTAAGGACTGGTTGTTCTACTTGCCATCGGGGTCCATCACTACGTGGGAAGGATTAAAACGGCAATTCCTTGAGAAGTTCTTCCCCGCTTCTAGGGCCGCCAACATTAGGAAGGAAATATGTGGGGTTAAGCAAGCAAATGGAGAAACTCTCTACGAATACTGGGAGCGGTTCAAACAACTGTGTGCCAGTTGCCCGCACCATCAAATTCCTGACCAACTGTTGATCCAATATTTTTATGAGGGACTACTAACCATGGATAGGAGCATGGTCAATGCAGCTAGTGGCGGTGCTTTAGTTAATAAGACAACAGATGAAGCCAAACTACTGATCTCGAACATGTCTGAGAATTCTCAACAATTTGGAGTCAGATCTGAGGGCGTGACTAGGAGGGTCAACGAGGTAAATCATTCTGACCTTGTGAATAAGTTAACTGAGCTTACTACCTTGGTTCGTCAAATGGCTATAGGACAAGTACAGGTAGCTAAAGCATGTGGGATATGTTCTGCTCCTGAACACCCGACCGCTATGTGCCCGACCCTTCAAGAAGACCCATACGAGCAAGCTAGCGCCATGAGAGATGTGTCTGGACCTCCCCAAAGGAGAAATGACCCCTATGCGTCCACATACAATCTAGGGTGGCAGAACCACCCCAACTTCAGCTATGCTCAGAAACCTTCGGGATTCCAACAACCATTGCAGCAAAGACAACCAGTACAACAACCATCCACATCTGATTCAGGTATGTCCCTGGAAGACATGGTTAAATCCCTAGCTGACAGCACTTGTCAAATGTGGCAGGACCAACAGAGATTTCAACAGGACTCGCAGAGATTTCAACAGGATCAACAGAGATTTCAACACGACCAACAGAGATTTCAACAAGAGACTCGTGCCAGCATTAGGAATTTGAAGGCACAAATGTCACAACTGGCATCTTCAATGAGCAACTTTGAGAATGGTAAGGGGAAGCTACCATCTCAGGTAATCCCCAATCCAAAGAAAAATGTGAGTGCAATTACTTTGAGAAGTGGCAAGGAATTGCAAGAGTAACAAAAAGGAGTATCTAAGCATGATATTGAAGAGCAAGTTGAGGAAGAAACAATGAAATCTCCAACTCAATCCCTTCCAAGGAAAGAGCCCAGAGATGAACCCCCAGTAGTGGTGACACCTCCTCCTCCATTTTCCAGTCGATATGCAAAATCCAGGAAAGAGGAACAAGAGCAAGAAGTTTTTGACATTTTTCGCAAAGTTGAGTTGAAGGGCTTTGAAAAGATTTATGTGGGAGAAAATGTTTCAGCGGTCCTACAACAGAAATTGCCTTCTAAACATAAGGATCCAGGTATGTTTACTGTTCCTTGCAAAATAGGGAATATTAAGGTCGAAAAAGCATTGATAGATTTAGGAGCTGCAATAAATATTATGCCTCGTTCCATTTATAATTCTCTGAATCTTGGACCATTAAAGAAACGAGTGTCATTATGCAACTTACTGATATGTCTACCGCATATCCTGATGGGGTATTGGAGGATATTCCAGTTCAAGTTGATAAATTGGTTTTTCCTGCAGATTTCTATGTGTTAGATATGGATGATGATTTTTCTGTTTCACCACCAATTTTGTTAGGCAGGCCATTTTTAATGACATCTAAAACAAAGAATGATGTTTATTCAGAAACCTTGACAATGGAATTTGATGGTGAAATAATAAAATTCAATACTTGTGATGCCATTAAATGTTCCAGTGAGGCATATTCTGTTTTTGTTATAGATGTAATTGACCCTTTCATGCAGCAAAGTTTGAATTAAATGGTAGAGATGCGTTGAAGGTTGTAGTCAATTGCAATTTTGATTTGCACGAGATGTCAAGATTTGCAAAGAAATTCGAGTTACATCTAGATTGAACGCGTGGTATTGGCTAACCAAAGACGTTAAAGAGAGGCGCTACTTGGGAGGCAACCCAAGAGTTTCAATTTTTAGTTATTTTTGTGTTTTTATTTCATATTTTTGTGTTCAAGATCAAGTTGTTTTGGATTCCTATTGACAGAAAATCTTTATTGTAGGTCCTGGGTGTGTTCTGTGAACATTTTACTGGGATTAGAGTTTGATGAACAGAAGACTATGGGTTCCAAGGCGTGCCCACGCTTCGCAAAAAATTTCATGGGTGCTGTTACAAAGATTGGGCAGCCGACTTACGGTTCTTAAGTGTGGTAACGCCTCTTAACCACGGACCACTGCCATTACCGCGCGACGTGACACAACCCACGGCCATCCGCCACCTCATCCTCCTCCCCCATAGTGCTTTCGTGTACTCATTTGGCCTTCAAGGAAGCTCCAATTCCTTTCTTTTTTATTTCTGTTTTTCTTTGCTCCATTGAGGACAATGTAGATTTCTGGTGTTGGGGGGGGGGAAGTAGTTCTAGCTCTTTAGGTTGATAGTTTTTAGGATTGATAGAAAAACAACGAAAACAAAAAAAAATTGAAAAAATTCCGACAAAGGAACAAAAAATATGTATATATATGATGAGTTTGTTTGGCTACAGTTGTAAATATCTAGAACTTGATGCTATGATGATGATTGCAATTACTCTACAAGTATGAGCAGTGATTTTATGTGGATTAATGTCTTATTTTCGTAAGAATGGAATTGAATGAGGAAATTTGCAAGACTTGGCTATTAATGTCCTGTTATGAGCTGTCGAGTCAATGAGCATTGTATTGATAACTGCTCCATTTTCTTTCTTTGAATGATATCACACATGATTTGATTGTTCTAGAACTTGCTTTGTTGTGCATGTCAAGATCACATCCCTGAGTTTGATGCATTAAAATGACAAGGCACTTAGGTCCACCATTTTTAGCTTTCTAAAGACCAATCCTAATCAGATCTCCCCTAGTTGACCATGGTTGAGCCTAGACCTTTTCTTTGTTTAAAAACTCATTTTGTCACCCCTAAACCTCTTGTGTTCGACCCTCGTTGTTTCTACCCCATGTCAAAGGAATGCCTTGATTTCAATGCAGGTTGATTTCGAATTGGGTTGAAAGGGGAATAATTGAAGTTAGCAAGTGTGTCGATATCCCCTTGTAGTTGGGCGTATTTGAAACAAAACAAAAGGAAAGAAAAAGAAAACAAAAAGAACAGAAAGAAAGAAGGGGGAGAAAAAGGAAAAAAAGGAGCACATCAAGAAAGAAAGAAACACAAAAGAAAAAAAAGAGAAAAAAGAAAGAAGAAAAAAAAGAAAAAAGGAGCTCTGAAGTGCTGATGTCACTATGTGTTCTCTTGAGATATTTGGGTGAAATCCTTGGTTGTGCTAGCACTTGCTACATCTTTTTGGGGAATTTAAGGGTATGTTTGAAAATATCATTGGAATGAAGAAGGAAATTGGAAGTCAAGCAGTGGATCGATGGTATTTTCTTTGACATAATGAGCCTAAATTGCCTGTTTGATCCTACCCGTGCCTGAACCCCATTACAACCCGCATCAAGACCCTTTGATTTTTGCATTAAATTTGGTTTCAGTGGTGGCGATGTGATATATTAGCAAGCATATGGTAACATCATTTCATTGTGTGGTGAGAGTGATCCTTCGTGTTTCATGTCAATGTGGTGAGTAGTCATATACCATCCTATAAGAGAGTGTGAAGTCTTGCAATTTCTGAATTTGATAACATTGTTATGAGGATAGGATACTTGTGCTCACGTGTTGGACTACTACATGTGTGTAACTGTGATTGAATCTCTAAGCTTTGAAATGCTTGAGGACAAGTATTGTCTTGGTGTGGGGGGATTTGATAGTGAGATAATTGTACGCTTTATTCGTTGATATTTGGTCTTGATTTTGGCTACTTATGGTCCAGAGTAATAGGTTTCTGCTCATAATTGGTATATGCGTCTGTTGCAGGCAATTGGTATCAAAAGTGGCAAAAAGAAGTGAATTTCTAGAAGACCAGTCCTTCCAGGGCGTGCCCACGCCAGAGACCGCAGGGTTGCGTGAAAAAGACGGACCGCGTGGACCATCCCTTAATGTTGCCGCAATCCTTGGGAGACATGCTTGAAGATACGTGGGATTAGGAAACCTTTTCAAAGAAGACTTTTGACAACAATTCAAGGAGGAAAATAAGGAAGCAATCCTTTATAGAAACAAACTTTGATTTGGCAAGCAAGAGGGCGACGTAAAGGCTTTAAAAGGAAGACTACAATAAACGAGGAATCATCTTCTAGCTTTTGAACTTTTATCTTGTTTACTTTTATCTTTGTCTTTTCCTTCGGTAGGGAGTGAGAGCCTAGCCGCCGTAACTACTACTTCTTCATTAACAAAATTACTTTGAAATTTTGAATTGCTTCGTGATTATGCGGCAAGGCTAAACCTATTTATCTAGTTGAGAAATAATCAAGACCCGGTGCACGAACAATTGTGAGATCATTTTAATTGTTTTGCTCTATTTTAAATTCCGCGTTCGTGGGTATTTAATTATTCTTTGTTTTGACAGCCTATTATTGTTTGGATTTATTGGATCAATATGGCCAGTTGTTCAATTGTTTGAATAATATACCGCCAATTAGGACAAGGGTGCATATCACTTGAGTGTCTTAAACAAGTGGCGAACGGGACAATTTCATTGCCTCGCAAGCAGTCTAATCGGTGCCGTAGAAATAATTAATCTAGTTTAAATGATCCCGCATGTGTGTTTGTTAACTAGAATTGGGTCTCTCTAATTCCTAAAGCTGTGAATAGATTAAATCCTTCGAGCGTCTCTGGGGTTATCTATTTTACAAAGGGGTAGCTTAAGAGCGTCTCTGGACTACCATATACTTAAGGAGAGATTGGTGGTTTGGCGGTTGTTGAATTGTTTTAACCAATTTATTTGCGAACGTGTGAATTAATTCAGGTATCTATAATCAATTGCGTGAACCGGTGCTGAGATTATCTCCTTGACTAGGTTGTGTTAATTAATTGTTTATTACATTCGTTAGCTACTACTTTTTTGCGAATTAGACATTCAGTACCCTTGCATCTTTAATTTGTTTCTTTTATCTCCCTTCCAAAAATCCCCCAATTATTTGTGTGTGATAAGTCTACCGGTTCTCTGAGGAGACGACCCTACTCACCACTACACTCATTCAGTTTTGGTAGTAGATCTAATATAAATTTTATTTTTGGTAGTTTGACAACCACCACAAAGCAAGTGATTGGAATTTTCATCGCTTCAGCAGCATAATCTTTTCAAAGACCAGTAAATAATTTTTTGCTGCCGTACCCTTCAAATGAATCTTCAAAATCTGACCACGTAAGTCGTAATGTTCTTTCTTACTATTGTAGAAGCAAAACCTTACGATAATGACAAAAGAAAATTTTTTCATTATCTATCATTTTCATTTCAAATTGCAGGAAAAGCACATTCAGTGATAGCCAAGGTGAATAAACTTGGAGACAGGATGGAAGGCATCCGAGAGCATGGTAGGTTAATCAAATATTTCTCTTACTAAGCTATGTGTTTAGAACAAATAAAACATACAAAAAATATTCTAATAAGTGCCTAACAAATACCTCGGATTCTAGATGATTAAGTTCCACCACATTTTTATGTCTCGCCTTCAACAACTTTATTTGGGCCCTGATTAATACTTTTGTTTCCATTTTGCAGTTCGATTAGCACCAAAGTTAACGAAAACTGTAAAGGGGAAGTTGAGCTTGGGAGCCAGAATTCTTCAAGTAGGTGGAGCGGAAAAGGTGTTCAAGAACAATTTTGGTACCAAAGATGATGAGAAATTGTTGAAAGCTTCCCAATGCTACTTATCAACTACAGTTGGTCCAATAGCAGGCTTACTTTTTGTATCTACCCATAAGGTTGCCTTCTGCAGTGAGAAATCGATCAAATTTACATCTCCAACAGCAAAGCTTCCTAGGGTATATGTGACAGCCCAATTTCCCCAAAGACGAACCAGAGGGGTTAGCGGACCGCCTGCCCAACTCTCGTCAGGATTCACTACAATCTATAGCAAGAATTACTTGAAATTTCTAAACTAACCAAAATAATGTTCATTACACCCCAAAATAACATTTACATACATCCAAAAGCTATTACATAGGTTCGCGTACAAAAGATTCATCATTCGACGTCTATCTTAACTACAACCCAAAAATATATACACTACAGTTATTTCTAATGAAATAAAAACTTAAAGTCTCTCAAAACATTCCAACAGTATTCTTGAGCACTCTCGGATCCGAATCCTGTTAAGGAAAACAAAACGTGGGATGAGCTTACGCCCAATAAGCATTCCAGGTAAACAGCACAATAAGAGAATGACACAATTTAACATTTAAGCATGTTTTTCCAAGTAATATAGGTTCAAGTAAATCGATACTCAACTTTAGAAATTGGTAGTGGAGCAATTAATTGTAATATAAACCTTTCAATGCAAAATACTTGATAAACAATAAAATTCATGCATGCATTCAATTATTCGTTCAAGTAAATACAAGGATGAACAATAATTTAAACATTAAAAGGATACGGGGCTCGCAGGGAGCAGCATTCACCTTATAACTGCTAATAAACAATCCCCTACATTTTACCACCTTACAACCTCCGATCTCCCACCTTATGTCCTCCGAAAGGTCAACAATCCCCTCATTTAACATTCACCTTAAGCCATCCGAAAAATCAACAATCTCCTCATTTAACATTAAACATTAAACATTGTACTCAAGGCCTTTCGGGAAAGAGTTTTGAACTTTGCACTTAACATTGGTAAGCTATAAATCCAAAACTGTCCAGCTAATCCGACCACGCAAATGGCGGGTCTCGGATAGGGTGCCAGCATAGGGTTAAACTCAGTTCAGCCGATGCGATAAAGTACACATCGGCCTATATTCTTGCACATTTATCACACATTCATGCAATGTGAACATGCGCTCATAACAAACAGAAAAATCACAATAGTCATTCACTTATTAGCATGTCATTCAAAGGAGAGCACTTAAGCAAATAATAACATTTTCTCAAGTCATGTATAATCAAATAACATGCATTGAAACACTCACCAATCAATTGCAACCCTTCACTTTAACCCCGGTTCGTCCTCTTGAACTCTCTCGAGTCCTGTGGTCATATACTATATTAAAAGACTAGCAATACAAAGCCAAAATACATGAAGAAATTGAGGTTTCAAAACTTCATTTAGAAAATGCATCAATTTACAAGTTTTATACCCGTATAACCTATCAAAATAAAATATTTTCTTGTTGCAATCGAGGAGAAAACCTCATGTGCTTACTAAATCAACGTTGCAAAAGTCATTTGGAGCACAAGAGCATTGATTATAGTCAAATGTTTGAAAAAATTAGAACAAGACTTTCAAAATTGACCGACCTAAAATGATTTGAAGAAACTCATTTTCTTTCATTTAAACCTCAATTCCACTCATAAAACCAAGCTCAAAATGGTTTAACAACTCCAACTTAAAGTTTGAAAATGGAAACAAGAACAAATTTAGAAAACAGAATTTTCTCCAGTTTTGTGCGACACTGTTTGAAAAATTGTATCGCAAGTTTCTTAAGTCCAAAATTTATAAACTTTATACCATTGGAAAATAGACTCAAAGGACTACAATTTTCCAGAATACATATTTGTAAGATTCTGTCCATAAATCAGTCAAATTCCAATCACAAGTTGCTGCTTCATCAAGTAGAAAAACAGAGCAGGTGTGAAAATTCAGTCAAATTTGGAAAATCATAGATATTCATAGGAATTGAGAAAAATTTTGAAATTTTCATGGTAGAATTCACTCTGAATTTAGTTTCAAACGCAATAAGCGTAACTCAATTTGGATTTTTCTACACCAAGATATAATAGATTTACCAAGACTGCCTAGAGTCTTCTATAGGAAAATTTCCAGAAACACTTCCCCTTATTTTCTTAACTTTACTCCAACAAAACTACTACTCAAACACACATACATAACATCCACTTTTAGTGTAAGGTTAAACCAAGTTCCTTGAGCACAAATCTCACCAAAACAACACAAAAATCCTCACAAAATTGTAGCTAAAAATTCGGCCAGCCCAAGCATAAATTTCAACTTGTGATTGTTCAATTTTTACTTCATGTGTACCATGTCACGCCCCCACTTCTCCCTAGGGCAAACCCAAGGGTATCCGTCGAACGCCTGCCTAGCTCTCGTCAGGACTCGATACAAGTCAAATTTAAACTTAAGAATAAACAACCAATAATAAAAGTCGAAATGAAGAAAAGTCGCTTCGTTAATTAACCATTCAAGTTTTACATCACGAGTTACCAAAAGTACATCAACTTTCCCCAAAATACAACCACCATAAGTCGACTAATCGATTACATCCAAAATTCTACTTAAAAGGTAAACAAGTCGGCTTCCCCAAAATCTCTCCATTCCAAGCTCCTGTTAAGGAAAACAAAATAATGGAGTGAGCTAACGCTCAGTGAGGCCAAGAAAATCATGCAAACATGTAATAGAGCAAGTAGAAGAGAACATGAAAGAGAAATTGAGACAATAGCAAAGTTAGAAGTTTCAAGTAATTAACATTTCAAGTAGGAAAAATAAGCAGAAACAATTAAGGATACTGGAGCTCTCAGGATCTAAATCCACGCAGCTTGGTCAAGGTCTTGATCCAAATATCCCACATTGACTCTCCGTCAACCGAGCGAGTACCAAATCTGTAGACTCCACTTTCACCAAATTCCGTCCACCGTTACACCCCCTAACCAGGCCCGAACATCAAAAGTTTTGATATTACTCGAGTATATCGTGGCAATACTACACGAGTATGCCAAGTAAGATCTCAAAAGATCAAGCTTTATGATTTCTCATGGTTCACTAAACTTCTCGACCAAACCCATGCCGGCACGAATCGCAAAGTTAGCCAATGAGTTTGGGCGTCCCCCACGATTACAAGTATAAGTCGATGAGATAGCTCTCTAATCGACGTCGAGTCGAACACAAGTATAATTTCAACTATGAGCAAGTCAATTATCTAATCAAGTAAAAGAGAACGAGTGCGATAAAGTACACACTCGTCTCGACAAGTCCAATTCTCATATTCAACAAGAAGTATTTCAAGTATTATGCAACAAATCATGCACTTGACACTCACCAAGTTAAAAGTAAGTGAGCACATAAAGTCTTTAGTTGTCCGTTCCGAGATCCCCTTCAAAATCCTCTTGAGTGCCTGAAGAAATAGTAAGTTGACCATTATTTAAAAGTTCACGTATCAAAGTAACAAAGTAGCGAGTATAACCAGTCCATAAAGTGAGCAATAACACTTCAAGTAGCAAATCTCAAAATGAGCGAGTGTAAAATTCTTTTCTAAAAGAAACAATAACACTATGAATAACAATCAAAAGTATAAGGATACAGATGACTCTCAAGAGCCAATTTCCCGTTGCTTCACTAGAGCTTGATCAAGTATTAGTTGACACTCCGTCAACTTTCGAGGAACGTAACCAGTTCAGTAGTACTTCGCTTCACACCAATCCGTCCACCATTCAACCCCCTTACCGGGCCCAAACACCAACTAAACACTGGTGGTAATACTCGAGTATATCGATTAGTCGAGAAGATAACACTCCACTCGACAACACTAGATACCCATGGTTCGTTATCTAATCGACCAAACCCTTGCCGGCTCGACTCGATTAACTAGCCAGTGGGGTTTGGGTTCCCAAGAATTCGATGAGATAACATCTCCAATCGACTGAATCAAGATCAAAGTACGGAGACGGGAATGAGAGGTACCTCCCACTCGAATCGAGTGTGGTACATACTGCCGCTTCGCACTTACAAGTCAAGCACAAGTATATCAAGTCGATTGCAACAATAACAAGTACATATCACATTAGGGCAAGTGCGATAAAGTATGTGACAACCCCACCTTCCCCTAAGGTAAACCAAAGGGTTTGGCGGACCGCCTGCCCAACTCTCACCAGGACTACGAAGTCGAATCACACAAACCCTAGATTTCGCGCTATAGAACCCAAAGAAACAAACACTCGGAGACTACTACGCCGATCACCCACAACTAAAACGTTCCGAATGAAATATAACGATTAAATGTATCGACGACCACGATAACGAAAAACGAAAACGAAACTGAAAATGAACAGTGACTGCCATGTCACAATCCGGCCGGATTCCTGGCCGGATTGGAGGCAGTAGCTCAACCCAAAAACCCTCCAAAATTCCCTGCAAATCCGGCCATATATCCGGCCAAGAACTGGCCGGATACTCGGCCGGATTCCGATGAACAGTTCCCACCAGAAATTTTCTTTCTTTGCTCAAACGCCGCGCTCGTCCGATCGTCCAATGGTTACAAGTAGCATCTCAACAAATACACTTAATGTACATGATTAAACACTTATAAACATATATAGAAAACTTTACAAATCAAAACGTGATACTTGATTAAAAGCAATTAGGGTTTTGGTTACAAAAGAGCGTAACAAAAGAACATTTACACTAGCTCGACCCTTTCTTCAAAATCACGGTTCAAAAGTATTGTTCCCTGTAAGGAAAACAAGATAACGGGAAGAGGGTGAGCTTACGCTCAATGAGGTACCAAAAGTACAAGTAGTCATGAATCATGGCATTTCACTTTTCAATTATGCAGTTATACACACCAGATAGGGAAATAAATAAACACTTCATGTGGAAAGGATACAGGTGGCTCTCAGGAGCCAAAGTTCTCATTGCTTCACCGGAGCTTGATCAAATAGTAGTTAACACTCCGTCAACTTTCAAATAAAGTAACCCGTCCAGTAGAGCACCACTTTACCGCTAATTCCGTCCACCAAACAACCCCCCACTGGACCCGAACACCTCAACAGTAACAGTGGTTGGTAATACTCGAGAATACCGGAAATCCAGAGTTTTCAATATCCAGAAATTTCCTAGAAGTGGACTACCGTGGTTCGTTATCTAATCGACCAGGCCCTTGCCGGCTCGACTCGAATAACTAGCCCCCGGTCTTGAGTTCAAAGGTCATAGAATGGTCGTTGGACTCAACCCTCCAAACGACATCAACAATTACAGAGAACAGATACAGGTAACAGATATAGAGAACAAATACAGACTTATACAGTATACAGGAACCGGAATAAACAGATGAGAGAAACGAGTGTAATAAAGTACACCCTCGTTTCATACAAAGTATACAGAAGTCTCAAATAATCAGGTTGCAAATTACAAGTACAGATAAATCAGATAAGCACCAATTTAAGGGAGTGGTACACTCACCAGTTTAAACAAACAACTTCAAACGTTTCCTCTCGAAGTACTTGGATCACCGGCACGTCCTAAACCACCAAGGTAGAACAATTGAGATTCGATTACGAGTCATATGCCTAACCAAGTAAATTACCAATGCAACACACAAGTATAGTTTGGAGTGAAAAGGTAGTAGTTGGTCCTAAAGACATGAACGATCCAAAAACCCTTTCGCTTCTACCCAAAACCATACCTACAATGATTTACTAACTCCAAACTTAAGGTGCAAAATGAAAGTAAGAATAATTCTAGGAAAACAGGATTTTCCAGTTTGCGCACCCATTTGAAAAATCAAATCTCACGATTCTTAAGTCCAAAATTGATAAAAATTTATACCGTCGGAAAATAGACTCAAAGGGGTAAAATTTCTCAGAAGACACATTTAGAAGATTTAAACCACAAGTCAGTCAAATTCGAGCCTCAAATCGCAGCTTCATCCAATAAAAGACAGAACAGGTAGGTAATTTCAGTCAACTTTGAAAAATCACCATAATTCG
The DNA here is from genome assembly GCA_023065735.1 of Coffea humblotiana. Lineage (NCBI taxonomy): Eukaryota > Viridiplantae > Streptophyta > Magnoliopsida > Gentianales > Rubiaceae > Coffea > Coffea humblotiana. The sequence continues at coordinate 28,063,907 of CM041218.1, forward strand.
TACAAACAGAAACAGGATCTGAAATTTTCATGAGTTATAGATCTATGAATCTAGTTTAAAACGCAACAAACGGAACTTAATTCTGACATTTCTACACCAAGTTATAACAGATTTCCCGAAACTGCTCAGGAGTTCCTGCGAAAATTTTGACAGCACCTCCCTTATCTTTCGTTTACTTTTCCATCCTACAAACCACATCAAACTCAATTCAATTCAGCCACAATTTCACACATAAACCACAAGCTATTAAACACACCTCATTAGAGTCTCAATACCCTTCAATTACAACCAATTGGTAGCTCTAAAACTAACCCTAATCATGCTCAAAATTAAAAACCCTAATCTGAAATTTAGGTACACAAACTGAAAATTTCTTTAGGCAAGTCCATCTAGCACATAATACCTCAATAATCCATATAGCAAAGCTATCATAACATGAACAACCCTCAAGCATCACATGTGACCAGAATTTTCACCATAAAACTGAAATTTACCCCTAAACTACTTCAAACCATGAAATATTCTCATAAAACTACCAAAACTACAACCTTAAACCACAAATTTGGAATTATTAAGAACAAAGAGGGATTTTCTTAGCAAGTTACCTTGGAACCTCAAGAAAAATGATAGCTTAGGCTTCTTCCTCCCAAAATAACTCCACAACCACCTTAGAAACTACTTAGTAAACAACTTTTATGGAGTAATTTGCAACTCTATCGGTTTAAAACTCAAGATTGGAGCAAGAAATTGAAGAACAAGATGAAGGTTTATCTCTTCTCTCCTCTCCTAATTTCGGCCAAGAAGGGTAAGAAAGTGAGGAAATTTTGGGTCAAAATCTGATTTTAGTAAAGGTGAGAAACTTAGTCAAGTCCAACATCCAATCGGGTCGCGACACTTGGCACCTTTTAGGGTTCAAGCTTATCTTCTTTCCTCCAATGGTTAATCTATCTAGCTAATCTCTAATTATATCCTAGCACCTTGTAATTAATATTCCAGTACACAAAACTTCACCTTACAAACAAAATTTTACCGCATTTGTCGCACTAGCGGGTCCCACGTCCATAATATACTTCAAAATTAACACGAACTAACTTATACTAGAAAAATAAATTAAAAACTACATTCACTTATAAAATGTCTAGAAAAATTATGGTGGTAAAATAAAATAAAGAAAGTGCATGAAAATAAATAGAATAAAATGATATAAAAATAAGGAAATTTTACGGGTCCTCACAAAGTACACTCTTGCCCGACCATACCAATCACATTTCATTCGATCACATTGGTCAAGTATTGAAAAGAAGTGTCAAGTTCAATCAGGTATTTGGAAGCACTCACCAAAGATTTAGTGCTTGTCATAATCACGTTCAGGTGTAACTCCTTGGTTGGAGTCCAAATCTGCGATACAATATCATTTAAGAGTTTAAAATCCACTAGGATTCGAAACATAGGAGTTTCGCTTCAAGAAGATCAAGTAAATGAAACTTGTTTAAGTAGTAGTCATATGACTTCTCAAACTCTCGAAAATTCATGCTCGCTCTTTTAGTTTCGATGAAGAAGTGATTCATACTTTGAAAATCACACTTGGTATGACAAATCGAGAAAATCATGTTTTGAAGGGTCGTTACTTTCACTTCTCCAAGGGTACGAGTCTCGGCCAAATTTTAGTTATATACCTCTACGAAAGAAGACTCGAATGCCCTAAACAATCCAAATTCAATTCGACTTCAAATCGTCGCTCAAGTCGAGAGTACACATGTTTAACTCTCGAATGAAAATTTCGGCAGCATGCCCTTTGTATTTAGCTATTTTCCAGCCATTTATGGCTTCATTATTTTCCTCAACTCAGCCCAAATTCACACACAAACAATGTTAACACAATAGCCCTTCAATTAGGCTCAATATCATCCAATTACAAGACAAGTCTAGCACTACAACTATCAAAATCAAAGTTGGAACTAGTATTAAAGAAGAATAACTAAATAACAGATTTGACATCTTCTGGAGTTTTAGACACAACCGAAGCTACGCTTATCGGATTGGGGTAAACTTTATGCCGTTTCGAAGCTAAGACATAGACCTACATTTCTTATGAAGACATAAACATCTATTTCGTGCATTTTCAGGGTCAAAATGTACAATCTCAGAGAAAATAGAACACTGCCCGCGCAATAGAGCATTTGGCAGTCAGGGGTAATTTTGTCATTAAACATGATACAGTACTCCGATTGAGTTGAAAGTTTACAGGAAGCTATTTAACTCCATTCTCTACAACTTTCATGTTTTGACCTAGACCTGATTCAACTTCTATCATACCCGAATATACAGATCAGAAACAGGGCAGATTCTACTATTAATGCTGGAATTTCCTCTAAACAAGTTAAACTAACACATAAAACCTCAATATTACACATGGCAAAGTTATCAAACCATGGCCAATCATAAAGCATCATATAAAGGCAGAAAATTCTCCATAAAACTGAAAATTTCCATAACACTACTTCAACTCATGAAATTTTCCCATAAAACTACAAAAACTACAACTTTAATCTACTAGTTTACACATATATGAAGTAGAGGGAAGTTTCTTGCCAAAGTCAGCTTAATACCTATGCAAAGAGGCTGCCAAGACCTTCCTCTTCCCAAATCACTCCACCAAAACCCTTAAACTTCCTTAGTGGTCAACTTTTGTGGAGGAGTTTGCACGATTATCGGTTGAAACTCAAGATTGAGGCTTGAAATTGAAGTGCAAGATGAAGTTTTCTCTCCCTCAAGTTTCGGCCAAGACAAGGTGAAGAAATGAAGAAATTGTGGTCAAAATTGGAGTTTTAGGAAAGGTAAGAAACCTTGGGTCAAAGTTGGTTGGATTGCCGCCACTTGTCGCAACAAGATTGAATCATAAAATTGTCTTTTCTCTCTCTTATTCTTGGTCAAAGATTGTGGCTGGTTTAAGGGATATTTTAGGGTTAATTAGCTGAAATAAAAGCAAGGATATTAAGGTAATAAAGTAGTGTTCAAATGGTGCACTCAATCGGTAGCAAACGGTGCACGTCGGTTTGAGCCGTTTTTCCCTAACTCGCGCGTACTAGTGTCTTAACTTATGATTCACTCACTTATTATTATCACTTCTAATCACACACTTTTTTCTTACCTAATACTTGCTCTTATCCATCAAATTTAGTACACACACCTCACCAAGTGATCACACTACCAAAATGCACCAAAAACACACCAAAAACCCTAGTATGCACAAAAAACCCTAACTTATGCCATTCCTTTAGAAAAATCATAACTTGAGTTATAAATATCAAAAATTCATACAACTTAGTTTGTTAAAAACTAAACGTCAAGTACTAAAATCTTTAGAAGACACCTCAAAGAGATTCAGCTCATAAGTTGGCCCAAATTGAGCCATAAGCTACAACAACATTCCTATGTTTACTTGTGCAGGGCAGAATTTTCAGTCAACTTTGGCAATTTCCTAGAATTTATAGAGATTGAATCAAACTCTGAATTTTACACCGTAGGAAGCCCTATGAGTCTAGTTTCAAACGCAACAAACGGAACTCAATTCCAACTTTTCTATACGAAGTTATAGCCAATTTCCCAAAGTTGCGCAGAGCCTCCTGCGAAAATTTCTAGATTTTCTAACAACTTGAGATTATGAAACTTTTCTTAACAAAATTCACTCTCTTGACTCAAATTCAACCATTAAAGCAACCAAGAATCAAAGGTAATTGAGTTCACATAAGGGTTATAAAGACAAGTAAAATTTTGGGGTCTCACATCTTGAGCATAGACACATGGAAAACATTATAAATTCGAGACAAACTTGGTGGCAGTTCCAACTTATAAGCCACGTTTCCCACACGTTGGAGAATCTTATACGGCACTACAAATTTTGATTGTAACTTCTTTCCTCTCCCTGTCATCAAACTCACTTTTAGAGGAGTGATCTTAAGAAAAACTTGATCTCCAACCGCAAATTCTAAATCCCTCATTCGATTTCTTCATAACTCTTTTGACGGCTCTGAGCTGTCTGAATCCTTTGATGTATTAATTTCACCTTTTCGTACGCCTCCTCAATCCATGGTACTACAGTTTGGTCTAAAATCTTTTTTCACCTATTTCATCCCAACAAATTGGAGATCTACACTTCCGGCCATAAAAAGCTTCATACGGAGCCATTTGAATGGATGAATGGAAGCTATTATTGTAAGCAAATTCCACCAGTGTCAAGTACTTACTCCAACTCTCTCCAAAATCCAAAATACATGTCCTCAAGGGTCTGGATTGTCCTCTCAGACTGTCCATCAGTCTGGGGGTGGTAGGTGTGCTAAAATTCAATTTAGTTCCTAGCATTTGTTGCATCTTCTACCAGAATCGAGAAACAAACCGAGGGTCTCGGTCAGATACAATACTTACAGGTATCCCATGTAGCCTTATAATCTCATCCAAATATAGTTTAGTTAGCTTCTCCAGGAAGTACTTCATACTAATCGGCAGAAAATGGGCAGATTTGGTCAACCTATCTACTATCACCCAAACGGCGTCGTAACCTCTTTGTGTCCTTGGCAATTTAGATACAAAGTCCATGGTGATATTCTCCCATTTTTACTCGGGTATCTCCAAAGATTGCAATAGACCAGATGGTTTCTGATACTCGGCCTTAACCTGCTGGTAAATCAAACAAGTCTGGAAAAATTGAGCAATTTTCTTCTTCATGTTCTCCCACTAGTACAAACTCTTCAAGTTTTGGTACATTTTATTCCCTCCAAGATGTACCGTATACTTAGATCGGTGCGTTTCTTCTAAGATTTCCCTTTTTAGCCCTTCATCTTTTGGCACCACTATGCAATTTCGAAACCTTAGTACATCATTTACTCCCAAATTAAAATCTGACTTTTCCCCCTTTCTAACTTTTTCCAACCACTTTTGTACTTCTGAATCCTTCTCTTGCGCCTCCTTGATACGATCCAACAGAGTGGATTTCACGACAATGTTTCCAAGGATTACCTTTCTTGGTTCTAGACGAGAGTTCCAAATACTAACCTCTTCCAACAAGTGTAACTCTTTGATCATCAATCCTGCTACTTGCACTTGACGACTTAAAGCATCGGCTACCACATTAGTTTTCCCTGGGTGATAATTAATAGTGCAATCATAATTCTCTAAAAACTCCACCCATCTACGTTGTATCAAATTCAACTTTTTTTGGAAAAACAAGTACTTAAAACTCTTGTGGTCTGTAAAAACCTCAAATGTCACCCTATATAGGTAATGTCTCCACTTCTTTATTGCAAACACTACAGCTGCTAACTCCAAATCATGAGTTGGGTAATTTCTCTCGTGAGGTTTCAACTTTCTAGAAGCATATGCAATCACCTTATCATTCTGCATCAATACACACCCCAAGCCTTCCTTTGAAGCATCTGTATAGACCACAAAGCTATCCTTTTCATTAGGTAAAGTTAAAACAGGTACCCTTGTCACTCGTCTTTTTAACTCTTGAAAAATTTCTTCACATTTAGGGTTCCATAAAAACTTTCCACTTTTTTTAGTCAACTTAGTCATGGGTCTCGCAATCTTAGAAAAATCTTTAATAAACCTCCGGTAATACCCCGCTAACCCTAAGAAACTTCGAATTTCACTAGTTTTCCAGTTGCTTCCACTTAGAAACTGCTTCAATTTTGGTTGGATCCACCTTAATTCCTTCTTTGGAGATTATATGACCTAAGAAAGTCACTTCCTTCAACCAAAATTCACATTTACTAAACTTAGCATACAACTGATGTTCCCTCAAGGTTTGCAAGACAATCCTCAAATATTTCTCATGATCCTCTAAAGTTTTAGAATACACCAGTATATCGTCAATGAACACCACCACAAACTGATCCAGATAAGGGTTAAAGATTCGGTGCATTAAATCCATAAAAGCTGCAGGAGCATTAGTCAACCCAAACGGCATCACTGTAAACTCAAAGTGTTCGTACCTCGAGTTAAAGACAGTCTTAGGTATATTTTTTTCCAAAATTCTCAGCTGATAATAACCCTGCCTGAGATCCAACTTTGAGAACACTATCGCCCCTTACAATTGGTCAAACAACTCATCGATACGGGGTAAAGGGTACTTATTCTTGATGGTAACGTCATTCAAGCCTTGGTAGTCTATGCATAACCTTAAGCTACCATCTTTCTTTTTAACAAACAACATCGGAGCTCCCAACGGTGAATCACTTTCTTTGATAAAGTCTCGCTCTAAAAGGTCCTGTAATTGTAATTTCAACTCTTTCAATTCAGTTGGAGCCATTCTATAGGGCGTCTTAAGGATAGGTGCTATTCATGGAGTCACATCAATTTTAAAAACTATCTCTCTTTCCGGTGGCAAGGACTCTAGTTCCTCGGGAAAAACATCTGGATACTCTTTAATCACGGGCATATATTCTAATCTCACCTTATCACTAGGAGTATTTATCAGAAAAGTCAAATACCCTTGAACTCCCTTACTCAACATCTTTCTAACTCGAATTCCTGAAATAAGGGTAGATGAGACGAGTCTACCCCTTATATCCAATTTTAGGGTTGTCTCTCCCGAAATACACAGCTCTACCATTTTCGTCTTACAATTCAACTGAGCATGGTAGCGAGCTAACCAGTCCATTCCTAGGATGACATCATACCCCTTAATAGCAAAGCTCATTAGGTCGGCCAGTAATTTCCGCTCTCTAACCCATATCTCATAATCTCTATACACCAAGTTAGCAATTAAACTTTGATCCACAATAGGCGTTCTAACCTCCAAGTCATAAGGTAACTTAATTGGCTTCACGTCTATCCCACTCATGAATTTAGGATTTACAAAAGAGTGTGTCGCACCAGGATCAATTAAAACCTTAACTAAGCGGTGGAAAATAGGGATCGTACCTTCAACCACCTCAGTAGAATCAAGAATCTGTTGATGGACCAGTGCATAAACCCTGTTCGGCACCTTAGGTCGACTCCCTCCAGCACTAGACTGCTTAGAGACAGACTTCTCTGACCGTTGAGTACTACCCCCCTCTTTCGGCACACTTGGACAACTTGAGAGCTGGTGCTTGGCACTGGCATAGTACAAGCACTTTTCTGATTTCTTCCAACATTCGTTCTCCGTGTGATTGGGCTTACCACAGTAGCCACAAACAATTTGAGGAGCCACGGCCTGTCTACTAGGAGGTTTTCCACTCGCTTGGCCTTACCCATTGCGGCCTCCTCTTGATAAATCCCCTCTTGGTGCTCCAGCAGTTCTTACTCCTCCCGTTCCTCTTCCCATCTTGGGAGGTGGGGCACTCTTACTTGCTTGTCCAGAAGGATGACTAGGAGCGCCTCTTTTCTTGGTATGAAAGTCTCTAACTTGCAGTCTTGCGCTTTTGACTCTCTGCGCTTTCTCTAGGGTTTCAGTAAGCGTAGAGATTTGGAATGCTGTTAACCCCTCTTGGATCTCCACATTAAGTTCTTGTACAAAGCACCATATCCTTCTCCATTCATTAGTCACCAATTCTGGAGTGTACTTAGAAAGCTTAGTAAATCGCTCCTCATAATCAGCCACGCTAGAAGCCCCCTATATCAACTTTATGAATTCGTCCTCCCGTTTCTCATGAATCAAAGGCGGGAGAAACTTTTCATTAAACTCTCTTATAAAGTTTTTCCAAGTCCAAGAGGTTTGCGCTCTTTCCCATTTTTTCCTTATCACATCCCACCAAGCACGTGCCGCACCCTCAAATTGAAAGGTAGCGAAGGTCACTAGCCTCTCCTCAGTATAATCTAAGACGGTAAAAATATTAGTCATTCTCTCCAACCAGTTCTCCGCTAACTCTGAGTCAGGTCCTCCAATAAAATTAGACGGAGTAAATTTCAAAAATCTCTTCAAGGCTCTATCCTCCCCTCTCTCCTGAGCCCCAAGTTGGTTAACAGGTCCTGGACCCTGTCGCTCTGCAAACCATTCTAAGATATCCGTCATACGGTTGATAGCAGTAGCTACTTGGTTATCCCCTTCATTAACTTGTCCTTGGCTCGGTCCAATAGCCGATCCTTGATCATCCCCTTGAGTTTGGGGTTGCCTAACCCCACGCCCTCTGTGAGAACCCGTAAATTTTCTTTATTTCTAGGTTTTAATTTATTTATTTGCACCCGTTTTCCACATTTTCTTTATTTTATAACTTTTCTGGACATTTTATGAGTAAATAAGGTTTTAAAAATATTTTTCTAGTATAAGTCAATTTACGAGATTTTTGGAGTGAATAGTGGACGTGGGACCCGCTAGTGCGTTAAGTGAGAGAAATTCGGCCAATTAGGTTAAGTTTTGCGTAAAGGGATTTAATTACTAGGTGTTAGTAGGTGATTAGAGGTTACTTGGATAGATTAACCCTAGTGAGAAAAAGGATAAGAATGGAAGTTACAAAGGTGACATGTGTCGCGACCCGATTGGACAAGACTTGCCTAACTTTTGATCACCTTTACCAAATAACCAATTTTGACCCAATTAACCTCATTTTCTTCCCCCCTTTGGCCGAACTTCTTAGAGAGAAAAGAAGAGAGAAAACTTCATCTTGTGTCTTCCATTTCTTGCTCAATCTTGAAATCCAACCATTGAAATCTCAAATTACTCCACAAAAACCACTTTCTAAGGAAGCTTGAAGCTCTTGGTGGAGTTGAGTTGGTGGCTAAGCTTCTAAGTTACAACCTTTCTTGAGATTTGAGGTACCTTGCTTAGAAACTTGACTTTTGTTCCTCTTAATGTTAAATTAGTGGCCTATGGTGGCTTAATAGCTTGATTTATGAATGATTTGATGGTTTATTTGGAAGTTGAGTAAATTTCTGATTTTTGGGGAATTTTTCTGTTTTAAATGATAAATGTTGGTTAGCCTTGGATTGATAGTTTAATATTGAGCCAATTGGAGCTCTTGTATATGAATTGCGGTTAATTGCGAAAAATTTCAGATTTGGACAAAAATTTCAGTTTTAGGGTTTTGGAATTTGGGGCTTTTCTATAATTGGTTAGTAATCTTGCAATTGGTTGTGAATGAAGGGTATTGTGGCCCTAATGAAAGTCATTGATTGGTTTAAGGTTGAATTGTAGCAATTGTGATTGGATTGGATATAAATTGATGTTTGATTATAGGATGGAAAAGCTGAAATTTAGGGGAAATGCTGTCCGAGTGTCGAGAAAATTAGGGTTTCGTGCGTTTAGGTTGTGATTGAGTAAAAATGTGAGGTTTTGGGGTTGGTTACACCTTTGGCCTTAAAATCAAAGTACTTTCCATTTTTGAGCTATATTTGCATTTTGCTTTAGTAGTTCGCTTAAGAGGCATTCGACTCGTGTTCGAGTCTCAACTGTAGTTTCTTGTTTCTTGTAGGTCGAGTCGGTGATTCCGGACACCCGTTGGGCGAAAACTTGTGATTTACTTACTTAAGTGGTGAGTGTACTATGCATGAATTGTGTTTAATTGGTTGTGTACTTGATTCCTTGAATTGGATAACTGCGATTTCTGTGCTCGAGGCGGGAGTGTACTTGATCGCTCTCGTTCTCTTATGTGTATAACTGATTACTGGATATACGTGAATTTGCCTTGTATTTGGCCTAATGTCGGTTGGGGCATGTACCCTACGACTTTACTGTTATAACTGAGCTCAAGCCTCAATGGCCGTTTATCGAGTCGAGCCGGTAAGGGCCGGTCGATTAGGTAACGAGCCATGAGGTTACTGTGTGTCGAGTGGAGCGTTCGCTCCTCGACTTTGTGGTATACTCGAGTATTACCCCCTGATTACTGTGAGGTGTTCGGCCCCGGTAGGGGAATGTATGGTGGAAGGTATTGGGAGTAAAGCGGTGATCTACGGTCGTACTTGTCCGTTGAACGTTGACGGAGGGTCAATCGAAGGTGATCAAGTGTTGCAAGGGGAAATTGGCTCCCGAGAGCCACCCGTATCCTTTCATTTTGGAATTGGTTTGGTGTTTACTTCCCATGTGTGCTAGTCGTGTATCATTGAGCAATCACTGCATTCGTGAATCTTGGTTGCATGACTTTTAGCACCTCATTGGGCGAAAGCTCACACTCGTTCTTTTGTTTTCCTTACAGGGCATGTTTTTGGAAACCATGAGTTTTGTGAAGCGAGTAGAGCTAGTTAGGCATTCTTTTGTACTTTCGTATAGCTCCTCGACTTTAGAAACCCTAATGTGGGACTTGGACATTTGTTTTGAATTGAGAACCCTAGAGTGGATTATGTGTACATATTTTCTCATGTATATATGATGTACTTTATTGGAAATGTTCTTGTTTATGCTGATTTAAAGTTTAGCCGTGTTTGGGACGCATTCGGACGAGTTCGGACGTCAAACGCGGGAAAAGAAAAATTCTGGCCGGTTACTGTTCATCAGAATCCGGCCAGATATCCGGCCAGATCTTGGCCGGATATGCGGCCGGATTTGGGGTGTTTTTGGAAAAAAATTTGAGTTGGTCACTACCTCCAATCCGGCCAAGAATCCGGCCGTATATCCGGCCAGATTGTGACGTGGCAGGTACTGTTCACGTCCGTTCCGTTTTTCCGTTTTCGTTTTGCGCACTTATTGTTACCCTTACTTGTTGGTATACCTCCCGAAACGTTTATAATTGCGTGTATGTGACCGTTAGTAGTCCTGGCGAGAGCTGGGCAGGCAGTTCGCTAACCCTTAGGGTACGCCCTAGGGGGAGGTGGGGCTGTCACACCCTCGGCCCCTACCACTCCTTTGGCCGTCCATGATTTTAATTATGTCTAAATGCAAGATTAAGAATAATCACGTGAGAGAACACTTAAAGACAAAAGCCAACAGGGAAAAATACTTGAAATAACAATAACTAGCATATATTAACATTTAAAGATTCATACATAATCAGCAAGTCATGGGGCATTTACAAAAATATAGCACACATGTGCCACAAAAGTACAATCAGTCATGCAGTAAAAGTCAAGAGCTTTACAAGCATCACCCCAACTAATCCTAACTACAAAAGTCAAAAGATTCAACAATCCTAACCTAGTTCGCATCCGAACCGCTAGCCTGGACCTTCTCCTCTGGGTCCTCCTTGAAAGGCTCCTCCTCAGAAGAGCCCTCATGAACCGAGCTCTCGATGGCGTCTATCACCTCCTCTATCAACATGGTGGTGTCAGCTAAAATCCCAACAGCCCGATCCCGGACCTCCTCGACTACCCTAGTCAGTCGAACCCTAGTCCTCTGAAACTCGTCACGAGCGGCCTCAGCCCTAGCTAGCTCCTCTACCACTGTCTCCTCGAGCTCCAAATTCCTAGCACCTTGGGCATCCACCATAGCGTTCAGCTCTTCGATCTCCTGAAGTAGTGCCCTATTAGTAACCACCAACTATCGGCGCTCATCGTCAATAGACAATACAAGATCATTAGGGTAGGCATGCGTATCCCTACAAGGACAACGAGGGAATCTAGTGGAAGGCGAGTATCGGACACGGGGTCCTCCACCTAGAACTCAATATCGGATGGGCCTAAGAGACTCCATATGACCATTAGCGGCTCCATTACCATTAGCAGCATGACCTCCATTACCGTTCTCCATTCCTACAAAACAACCACAGACTCTAGATTAGAAACTTAAAGTCACTAATTCGCTCAAACATCACTTAAGGTATAACTAAATTATCTAATCCTTGTTCTCAAGGGTAAAGTCTCTGAAACATCTCCCAAATAGATCTCTAAACCTAGGCTCTGATACCAACTGTGACGCCCCCACTTCTCCCTAGGGCGAACCCAAGGGTACCCGCGGAACGCCTGCCTAGCTCTCGCTAGGACTCGATACAAGTCAAATTTAAACTTAAGCATAAACAATCAATAATAAAAGTCGAAGTGAAGAAAAGTCACTTTGTTAATTAACCATTCCAGTTTTACATCACAAGTTATCAAAAGTACATCAACTTTCCCCAAAATACAACCACCATAAGTCGACTAATCGATTACATCCAAAATTCTACTCAAAAGGTAAACAAGTCGGCTTCCCCAAAATCTCTCCATTCCGAGCTCCTGTTAAGGAAAACAAACTAATAGGGTGAGCTAATGCTCAGTGAGGCCAAGAAAATCATGCAAACACGTAATAGAGCAAGTAGAAGACAACATGAAAGAGAAATCGAGACAATAGCAAAGCTAGAAGTTTCAAGTAATTAACATTTCAAGTAGGAAAAGTAAGCAGAAACAATTAAGGATACTGGAGCTCTCAGGAGCTAAATCCATGCAACTTGGTCAAAGTCTTGATCCAAATATCCCACGTTGACTCTCCGTCAATCGAGCGAGTACCAAATCCGTAGACTCCACTTTCACCAAATTCCGTCCACCGTTACACCCCCTAACCGGGCCCGAACGTCAAAAGTTTTGATATTACTCGAGTATATCGTGCAATACAACGCGAGTATGCCAAGCAAGATCTCAAAAGATCAAACTTTATGATTTCTCATGGTTCACTAAGCTTCTGACCAAGCCCATGTCGGCTCGACTCGCAAAATTAGCCAATGAGTTTGGGCGTCTCTCACGATCACAAGTATAAGTCGATGAGATAGCTCTCCAATTGACGTCGAGTCAAATACAAGTATAATTTCAACTATGGGCAAGTCAATTATCTAATCAAGTAAAAGAGAACGAGTGCGATAAAGTACACACTCATATCGACAAGTCCAATTCACATATTCAACAAGAAGCATTTCAAGTATTATGCAACAAATCATGCACTTGACACTCACCAAGTTAAAAGTAAGTGAGCAAATAAAGTCTTTAGTTGTCCATTCCGTGATCCCCTTCAAAATCCTCTTGAATGCCTGAAGAAATAGTGATCAACCATCACTCACATATACTCACGTCCACTTATCCTTCAAGGAAGAAAGTGCACTTGCTTAAAACTTAAGACAATGTCTTAAAAGAGCTTTAATCCCTCGAAAATCGAGATTCAAAAGTGAGGATTTAAAGTCGCAAGGGAAACTTGTATCATCCATGAAATCAAGTTGAAAACGGTCTATCAATATCGAAAGGGAGTTGGGAGTTCTTTAAAAGTTCATCTCTTAAGGAAATCAGGAATTTTCAGCTTTGCGCGACCATACTTGGAAAATCAGATCTTGAGTTTGATAAGTCCAAAAATGGAAAACTTTATACCGTTGGAAACTAGATTCAAAGTAATAAAACTTCCATGAAGATATGTTTCCAAGATTCTAACCATAAACCATTCGAATTTCAGCTCAAAGTTGCTGCTTCATGAAGACAGGACAGGACCAGTCTTGGTTTTTTCAGCAATGTTTGAAAATTAGGAAAAATTCACAGAAAGTGAATCAGCCTCTGAAATTTATAACACAGTAAGAGTTCCAAATCAAGTTTCAAACACAAAAAGTGCAACTAAATTCGGAGTTTTGAGCAACAAGATATAATAGTTTGAAGTTGGCTGATTTTCGCAACCTGTTCAGGGGATTTCCAGTCACCAAACTTCAACACAGTTTTGAAATCAGAACATATCTAACTCTACACAAGTACAAATTGAGAATGATTTATGGCGTTAGAAAATAGATTCAAAATTCTGTAATTCATCAGAAGAAATCATTTTCAAAATCCTTTCACAAGTGAGACAAGATGCAGCTTCCCAGTTGCTCTCGGACAGACAGGCAAAACATGTCAGTCCACTTTGCCGATTCGGTAGGGTTTACTCAAAACGAACTAGCAGGGGATTCTTCTACCATTTGAAAGCTCTGAATGTCTAGTTTCGAATGCCGCAAATGGCACTCAATTTTGACTTTTGTAAAAAGAGTTATGCTCAGACAAAGTACCCCTGTCCAGCTACCCTGGTAACCAATTTCCAGATTTCGAACTTTCTCCAAAACTCAAGTTTTATATAACCATTTGAGATGTTTTTTGAAAGACAACTTCCACACACATAATACAACATATATAAATCAGTTTAACAACCAAATAAGCAACAAAAATTCGAGTTTAAAGCAGGACAACAAAACAGAAATTTCGGCCAGCTCACTCTCACGGTTTCTTCCAAATTTCACTCCACGATCAAGCCAATATCAAGCTATAATTCATATAAACCACAACAATCAAGAAATATCCTCAAGTCAGCTACCTCATAGGTCACCTCAAGACCGCTAGCCTAGAATATAAAGCAAGAAATAAAGTTCCTTAAGTCCACTAGCCTAGAATCTTGATTAGGGTTTCAAACCCATGAAATCCAAGCTCTAATCTTAGCAAAATTTGAAAGGTTAAAGGAGATGGAAATGGTTACCTCTCCAAGCTTTTAACCATAGTTGTAAGTGAGAGTTTCCTCCAATATTTCACCAAGCAACACCTCAAGCTTTCACCTTTCTTCTAGTTGGAGCAAAAACCCAAGGAATTGTGAGTTGGATGATGAAGAACAAGCAAGATTGGAGTGTAAGAGATGAAGTTTTCTTTCCCCCCTTTTGCTTCCCTTGTTCGGCCGAAAGGAGAGAGAGGTGAGGGAGTGTTTGTGGTTTTGAATTTTGTGGAAGAAAGGTGTTGGACAAGCTAACTTAAAGTTGCAAAAAGTCAACTCTTAATAGTAGCTCAATAGGGTTTTGTACTACCACTTTCTCTCTTGTTTGTTACACTTATACACTAATCCTTCAAGGTAATTTCTCTAACACTTTAATTACTCACACTTACTAGTCTAGTATTAAATCCTCAAGTCTCCACTTAGTCGTACCGGCGCGACTTTCGAGAAACTTTCGACGCGAACACGATAAAGTGAAATTTAAGGAAAATCATGCAATACTAGTATAATTAAGTAACACTAGGGCAAATAATTATAAAAATGACTAAATTAAGAATAAAAACATGAGTCCTCACATACCAAGTTATCTAAGCTTACTTTAACCATGACTCTCATGCTAACACAACCAAGAAAACCTAAAGAAATCCTCACCTAATACACCTAACCATACATCAAACACATAGAAGGCATAAACATAAACCCATTATCCAAACTTCAAAAACAAAAACCCAAGCCAAGCCATCAACAATCCAAGTATCTAGGTTATCTAAGCACCTTAATTCATGATTAAGGTTTACCTCAAGCTCCTCAAACTTTGCAAGTTGCACCAAGAACTCCAAGAATCACCTCTCAAGTAGCAAGCCAAGGTTGGGTGGAATCTAGTTGAACTTCCTCCAAAATCTTTCCACCAAAGCCCTTAATCCTCCCTAAGTGTCAACTTTTATGGAGTAGATTGCAAGCTCAAGTTGAAAATCCAAGAATTCAAGCACGATTTGAAGAAGGAAGATGAAGTCTCTCTCTCTCTTTTCCTCTCCTGAAGTTCGGCCAGAGGAAGATAGAAAATGATAGGATTTTGGCCATTTTTTTGTTTTAATAAAGGATAAGAAAGGTTGTAGTCAAAGTCAAGGCTCCAAGAGTTGAGTGACAATTGGCATCCAAGGGTTAATCCTCATCCTATTGTTTTCCAATCACTAAAATATCTAGTCAACCTCTAATTATCCCTTAACACCTTGTAAAATAATACCGTTTGCACAAGACTCCTTTTAATCTTCAAAAATATATCGCATGCACCTCACTAGTGGGTCCTACTTCCATAATGCATTACGAACTTAACATGTACTAACTTATACAAGGAAAATGATTTAAAAACTTGACTCACTTGTAAAAATATCTAGGAAATGAAGGCAATACGGTAAAGTAACGAAAATGTATTCGAAGAAATAAAATAAAATAAGGAAATTTTTCGGGTCCTCACAGTATATTACAAGGTACCCCCTTCCACTTCGTATAGACTTTTTTGAAGTCTTTTTGCAAATTTTAAATGTTACTTAGTGTCTAGAGGTACTTTTTTTTACACTATTGATCAGGTCTTGATTCCACTTTCGAAGATAAAACAAGCCAACCAAAGTCAAGATGTAAAACGGCCATCACAAAAGTACACACAAGTCGTTACTGGGGACAATTTTTCGTTCTGGTTTATGGGATTCCTAAATCATCAAGAGGCCTTGAAATATCTTCAACGGGCAATTGTAGAAATTCAATGAACAATTCAACGCAATGGTTTTCTTCTAGTTTATTGGCTTTTTATGAAAATAAATGTGAACATTGTAAATGGGAGACAAGATAAAATTACTAGAATTTGTAAATTGTTATAAAACTAATACTAATGTGATATAGGATTTATGTTGTTTATGTGGTGGGTACTATGCTAATAAAATTAAAGAACTCATGAGATGAGAAAAATAAGAAAACAACTATTCTTTCATTCACTTAAATGAAACTTCAGTTTTTTATCACATTGATACAAGGGGGGTTATGTAAGGACCCGCAAAATTCTCCTTGTTTTATTGTATATTATTTTATTTTCCGCTTGCATTTTCCTTACATTAATTTTATTATATAAATTTTCAGAGATTTTATAAGTGAGTATCGTTTTTAAATCATTTTTCTAGTATAAGTGCGTACATGTTAAGTTTGAGGTGCGTTATGGACGTGGGACCCGCTAGTGCGGTAAATGCGGTAAAGTTTTGTTTACTAGGTGAAGTTTTGCATAATTGGACATTAGTTATAATGTGTTAAGAGATAATTAAGGGTTAGCTTGGTGGATTAGTGTTGGAAGAGAAAGGATTGGGATAAATACTAGAAGGGCCAAGTGTCATGAACTCATTGCAAGTTGGACTTTGACTAATTTTCTTCACCTTTACTAAACCTCAAAATTGACCAAAATTCCATCCATTCTTGAGCTCCTCTTGGCCGAAACTTTGAGGGAGAAAAAGAGTGAGAAAGTTCATCTTGCACTTCAATTTCCAAACTCAATCTTGAGTTTCAACCATAGCTTTTGCCAATCACTCCATAAAAGTGCTAGTCAAAGTAGTTTCTAAGGTGATTGTGGAGTAATTTTGGGAGGAAGAAGCCTAAGCCACCATTTTTCTTGAGGTTCCAAGGTAACTTGCTAAGAAAATCCCTCTTTGCTCTTAATAATTTCAAATTTGTGGCTTAAGGTTGTAGTTTTGGTAGTTTTATGAGAATATTTCATAGTTTGAGGTAGTATTATGGAATTTTCATTTTTTATAGTGAATTTTCTGCCCTCATGTGATGATTAATGGTTGGCCTTGATTTACTAGTTTTGACATGTGAGGAATCTAGTGTTTAAGTGCTAGTTTACTTTACCTAAATAAATTTCCAGCTTGTGTTTGTAAATTTCAGCATTAGGGTTTCAATTTGGGGCTTTATTGTGCTTGGTTTTAGAGCCACTAATTGGCTCAAATTGAAGGGTATTGTGGCCCTAATTAGATGTGTTTTATCGCCTATGATTTGTATGTGCAATTGTGGCTGAATTGAGATGAAGTTGGTGATTAATGGTAGGATGGAAAAGTAATAGAATTCAAGGGAGGTGCTGCTGAATTTTCGCAGGAACCCTTGAGCAGTTTTGGGAAATTGGATATATATTGTTGTAGAAATATTGGAATTAAGTTCCGTTTGTTGTGTCTTAAACTAGATTCATAGAGTTATGAACTTTGAAAATTTCATACCCTAGTTCTATCTGTGTGATTTATGGTGATTTTCCAAAGTTGACTAAAATTACATACCTGTTCTGTCTTTTACTGGATGAAGCAGCGACTTGAGGCTCGGATTTGACTGACTTGTGATCTGAATCTTATAAATGTGTCTTCTAAGAAATTGTACCCCTTTGAGTCTATTTTCCGATGGTATAAATGTTATCAATTTTGGACTTAAGAATCGTGAGATATGATTTTTCAAATGATGGTGTGCAAATCTGGAAAATTCTGTTTTCCTAGAATTACTCTTACTTTCATCTTGCACCTTAAGTTTGGAGTTAGTAAATCATTGTGGGTATGGTTTTTGGTAGAAGTGAAGGGTTTTGGGGTTGATTCATATCCCTAGGACCAACTGTTATCTTTTTGCTCAAAAGAGGCATTTTATTCTTTTGTCCTAGTAATCAATTTAGAGAAGTATACGACTCGTGGTCGAGCCTCACTTGTGCATTCCATTTACTGGGTTTGTGAATGTGAGAACTGTAATTGTTTACCCTGATTACTCCAAGGACGTGTTGGTGTTCAAAGGCATCCTTTGGGGAGGAAACGTTTGAAGTTATCCTTGTTTGAACTGGTGAGTGTACCACTCGCATGACTTGTTGTTTAACTGTTTTACCTATACCTGCATAATGTGACTTGCTTGACTGTAATACCTGTTTAATTCTGGACAAGTCGAGGGTGTACTTTATCACACTCATCTCCCTCGCTTATTGTCAAATCACTGTATGGGCTTGTACCTGTTACTTGAACCTGTTACTCGTTCTCTGCCCTGTGTGACTGGGTTATTGTATGAACTTGAATTAGTTGTCCCTGTATGCGGACTTGCATGGTTATGTGCATTTGAAATCTAGACCCTCTGGTGGGGTATAGCCTTGGTGCTAGCCTGTTGTATTGTCCAGCACCGCCAGGGACGAAATCCTGAAATCTAGACCCTCTGGTGGGGTTTAGCTGTTGTGCTAGCCTGTTGTGTTGTCCAGCACCACCAGGACGAAATCCTGAAATCTAGACCCTCTGGTGGGGTATAGCCGTTGTGCTAGCCTGTTGTGTTGTCCAGCACCGCCGGGACGAAATCCTGAAATCTAGACCCTCTGGTGGGGCTTAGCCGTCGTGCTAGCCTGTTGTGTTGTCCAGCACCGCCAGGGACGAAATTCTCGACTTAGGGCTAAGTTATATTCTGAAGTTCTGGTATACTCGAGTATTACCGTCCCTTTTGGCTCTTGAGAGCCACCTGTATCCTTTCCATTTGAAGTATTTATTCATTTCCCTATCTGGTGTGTATAATTGCATGATTTAAAAGTGAAATGCCATATTTCGTGACTACTTGTACTTTTGATATCTCATGGAGCTTAAGCTCACCCCCTTTCCCGTTACCTTTGTTTTTCTTACAGGGTTCAAATTTTGGAACTGTGACTTTGAAGATAAGAGTGGAGCTAGTTTAAATATTCTTTCGTGTACCTTGATCAAATGTTTTCCTTTCGAATTGTTCATTTACCCACGTGTGTATATAAAAGTGGTGGATCTTGTCTATGTGGCTCATTTGTTCGGGAATGTACATTCTCTGGTGTTATATATATAGTTTGCTTGTACTTGCTTGGGATTCGGACGAGTGCAGAGTTTGAACGTGGAAAGAAAACTTCTGGCAGGAAACCCTTGCAGAGCACTGGCAGGAACTGGCCGGATACTTGGCCGGATTGGCAGGGCAGGTTGGAAAAAATTTGGGTTGCTCTCTGCCTCAAATCCGGCCAGGAATCCGCCGGATTGTGACGTGGTTGTTTTGCGACTGCGTTTTCGTTTTCATTTTCTTTTCCGTTGAGGTGTTTAATCGAAGTACCATGTCACCGTGTGGTTTACAAATCATGTTTCCAACTTAGTAGTCTCCGATTGTTTGTTTTCTTTGGGTTCTATCGCGCGTATTCTAGGGTTTGTATGATTCGACTCAGTAGTCCTGGCAAGAGTTGGGCGGGCGGTCCGCCAAACCCTTTGGTTCGCCTTAGGGGAAGGTGGGGCTGTCACAGGTTAACCCCTATTTATAGGGAAATTTAAAGTACATCAACTAACATGTTCAAGATAGTGATAAGATCTTCTCGTAAGTCGTGCAAACTTTATCACCACGAAAGTTGTGATAGGTTTATCGAAAGTCATTGTAGCTTAGCAGCTCAAAAGTCATGATAGCTTTATTACCTCAAAGATTGTGAAATGCTTGTCATCATTTAGGAGATGTAATAAATATGATAGATATTCACAATTATTTATTATTTCATAACACTCCCCCTTGGATATTTATTACACAAAGAACATACCTCGTTAAAAGCTTACTAAGAAAAAGTCCAGTGAGAAAAAACCCTAGTGAAGGAAAAAGAGTTTACTATTCTTGTGTTTTAATTTCTTCAGCTGATCCAAGCCAACAACTATTTGGGCTGTCGACCACCACTAAAGACTTAAGTTTTGGTGAGGTTGGAGATCAAGGATTCAAACCTTGTCTCCCATCACTTGCCACTATACCTGATTCTTCTAAATCCATACGAGTGCATAGTACACCCAATCGGTCCGTTAGTGGTTCAGTCTCCATCAGTTCCCCTATAGGTTCACTTGGATCTCCTCCTAGAATAGATTAGAGTAGGAGTAGGAGTAGGAGTAGGAGTAGGAGTAGGAGAAGGAGTAGGCATAGAGTAGATAAATGATGACTAACAACAAAAATTTCTTCCCCTGATCCAAACATCATTTGAGATTTTTTAGCCAGCGCATTCCAATATTTTCACTAATTTTTCAAATATTATAATCAGAAATTCCTTGTAAATAAATCTACCAAATTATTACTAGATTGGATCTATTGCATGTCAATTTCACCATTCTTTTGGAAATGATGAGTAAAGAAGAACTTTTAATGAAATATGTTTCATCCTATCTCCTTTAATATATCTTCCTTTCAATTGAGCTATGCAAGATGCAGAGAATTCATTGGAGCGCTTGGGAGAAATTGTGTTATCCTGTGGAAGAAGGTGGGATTGGGGTAAGATCGTTTGAGGATATGGTTAAAGCATTTTCATGTAAGTTACGGTGAGGTTACGTAAGAATGACTCCATTTGGGTGTCTTTTATGCATTCTAAATGTATAAGAGGTCATCACCCCTCTTTAGTGTCTTTTACATGGCTGTCTACAATGTGACATAGGTTGGGAAAAATAAGGGAGTATGCGGAGGCAAGAATTTTTTGGTGTTTGGGCCAAGGGAATATTGATTTTTGGCATAACAAATGGTGTTTGGAACATACTTTGACCCAAGAGTGTCATGTCACTAATCCCCCACAGAGGGTAGTCTAGGATTTCTTTAATTCGGAAGGCTAGCATTTGGCATTGCTTTGTTAGTATCTACCGCCAGTGATTGTGGAAATTATTTCTGGGATGTCTATTCATTGGGAGCAGGAGGATGTTATCATATGGAAGCCTTATTCGTCTGGTGATTTTATGTTGTCTTCGGCATGGGAGGGACTTCAAAAACGTCATAATACTTCGTTGGTATAGTCGGGGTTGTGGAGTTCACTCATTCCTCTTAAAGTTTCCTTTTCATATGGAGGTTGTTGTGGGGTTTTTTACCATTGGATAGTATTTTGCAGAAACGGGGTCTCATTTGGCTTCTAACTGCTGTTGCGGTGGTCAAGCCGAAGAGAGTTTGAATCATGTTTTCCTCCATGGGCCTGTAGCAAATTCTGTTTGGAGCCATTATTCTCGCATGTTTGGTTTATTAGATTTAATGCCGTCTACTATTTCCTTGATGGTCTATTCGCAATTTGTGTCTTCTCCCCGAAGTGCTAAGGGTCACATATGGACAATTGTTCTATCACTCATTTGCTAGTTTCTCTGGTTGGGTCGTAACACGGCTAGGTTTCAAGGTAGCAGGATTGAGGCAAATGTGGTCATTCATCATGTTGAGGATTTTCTAGACAGATTGGGGAGGGCGAAACAGTTTGTGCTTGAGCATTTTAAAGGCAATACTGATTGTCGATGGGCTGTCTATGGTAGGAAGGCAGGGTGCAAAGCTCGACCTTTAGTGATTCATGGTAGCATCCTCTACTGGGGGTCTATAAGTTAAATTCAGATGCGAGTGTGGTCTTCGGGCGAGCTTCTAGGGGTGGTTTGCTTAGAGATTATGGAGGGAAGCTAGTTTTTGGGTATTATAAGGAGTTTGGGGAGGTGGATGTGATCACTACTAAAAGCCTTGCTTTGCTTCACGGTCTTCGTTTGTGTCTGCAGCGAGGAGTTACTGGTTTTCTAGTGGAGGTTGATTTAGCTAATTTGGCATTGTTTACATTGTTGTCCTCAAAGTGTACGTGGCCTTTTTGTAACATCATTCGGGATATTCGGGTTCTTCTATCGTGGTTGAACGCAAATATTAAACATGTGTACAGGGAGGCTAATTCTGCAACTGATAGTCTAGCTTCTCTGGGAGGAGGCTCGGATGTCATTTGGAAAGATATTTCTACTTTGCCTCTAACTGTGAAAAGTACTTTGAACTTAGATGCTAGATCATTTCCTACAGTACGTAATGTGGTTGTAAGGGAGTAGCCCTCATCTTTTTTGGGTTTTCATGCGCTGGCATGGATTTTCATGTAATTGGCTCCTTAACTGATTAATGGAATAATGGGGTGACATCCCTCCCCAAATGGGGTTCTACCAAAAAAAAACGATGCATTATTTTCATATAACGTAATGTGAGGACCCGAAAAATTATTTTTAAATTTTCTCCTATTTTTTAAATTTCATTTATATTTTCTTTTATTTTACTTGACTTGCTTATTTTCTAGCTTTAATTTGATAGTGATTTTAAAGGTTAAGTTAAAAATTTTCTCTTTTTCTTTTTATATTTTAGTGCATGTTAAGTTTTGTAGAGTATTAAGGTAGTTTGACCGACTAGTAAGATGTGTGCATAAAATTTGGTGGACGAGAATGGGTGTGGTGCTAGAGGAATTATATGATTAAAAGTATTAAGAGTGTATTAGAGGAACACGAGATAGATTAGCTATAAGAAACACAAGAAAGACAAAAAGATAGGAATGGAATTTGATCTTGACACTTGTCAACCATCAAGCCAACTTTGACCAAGATTAGTCCTTGCTTTTATCTTGAAAAATTGAAGAAAAATCCATCATCTTCTTGCTCCTTATGGCTGAAACTAGAGAGGAGAAAGGGAGAGAAAAAAAATACTCCATTTCAAGCCTTGATTTCTTGCTCAATCCAAGAGAAATTCAAACACCAACCCTAATCTACACTGATTAATCTTAAGCTAGGCTTGGAGGGAAGCTTTTGGTGCAGACACTTGAGGAAGAAAGCTCTTGTTTTGCAACTTATCTTGGGGCTTTGAGGTATTATACTAAGAACCTCTCTTTTCCTTCTTATTTTTCCCATTTAAGCAACAGATGACTTGATTATGATGGATTTGATGGAAGATTTCATGACTTTGCTTACTAGGTTGCAATTTTTAGCTTTGAAATTTATTGGACAGCTTTGATATGAATGCTTTAGTTATGTTATGAGGTTGGATATGAAATTTTAGCTTTGGTATGAGGTTATCTAGCTTTTATATTCGAATTTCCAACTTTAGGGTTAATTTCCAGCTTTGCTATGTTAATTTGCACCCTTGGAATGCCAATTTCAGCTTTGGTGTAAGTGATTTGGAGCTTGATATATGTTTAAAGTTGATAGTTTTGTGGCCTTGATTGAGGTTCATTTACTATGAAACTAAGGTTTGAATTGGGTGGTTAACTTGAAGAAAAATGGAAACATATTGCTGGATTTTCTCCTTGTTGGTCAAGTGGGGGTTGAGGTGTGAACTTGTGACGCCCCCACTTCTCCCTAAGGCGAACCAAAGGGTATCGGCGGGATGCCTGCCCAACTCTTGCCAGGACTCAATACAAATCCAATTCAAACTTAAGGTACAACACTAACACTGAAGGTCGGAATAAAGGTACGAAGTCATTTCCCATAATTAGGTATTCAATCTTGCATCGCCAGTTCAAAATACATTCACTTTCCCAAAATATACAATTTTCCAAAAGGATGTCTAGACAAATACATTCCAAAATCCTAGTCAAAAGAGCCATCAAGTAGGCTTCTCCATAGACCCTTCCAGTTCAGCTCCTGTTAAGGAAAACAAATCTAACGGGGTGAGCGGATGCTCGTGAGGCCAAGAAAACATGCAAAACACATAGTTCAAATAACAATAACACTTGAACAAAAATGAAAGCTGTAACATTCAAGTAATTCACAATTAACAATAAAACACACTTGAAAAGGATACATGAGCTCTCAGGAGCTATTTTCCACTTGCTCGATCCAGAACCTCCACGAGTTGGCACTCCGTCAATCGGGTAGGTTATAATCCATAGAACTTCACTTACGCGTTCCCCGTTCACCGTTACTCCCCCTGCTCCGGGTCCGTACTTCTTTTTATATAAGGCGATACTACTCGAGTATGCCAAGCGAGATCTCTCCAATAGATCACGCTTATATACTTTTCCCATGGCTCACCAAGGTTCCCGACCAAGCCCATGCCGGCTCGAGTCCAAAGTCGGCCAATGAGATTTGGGCGTCCCCCATTATTATCACTAAGAGTCGAGGAGATTCACTCCAACGACATATGCAACCATAGCATATTTAATCATTTCAACACTTCACTTAATACACTTGACAATTCACTTCAAATAATTTAATTTCACTTTACTTAAACGAGAACGAATGCGATAAAGTACACACTTGACTCGGCATATTCAAAATTTTCATTCAACAATAATAATTAAGCACGTAACAATTTGTCACACACTTGACACTCACCAAGTCAAAGTAGGGGGTAAGTGCTCAATCAAGTGTTTAGGCGTCCGCTGTGAGGTCCTCTTGAAGGTCCCCTTGAGTGCCTGAGCAAAATATAATTTACTATCACACACTATCACTTATAAACCCCTTATTAACAAAGAAGATTGTACACTTGTACAATACTAAGAAAATTATTATGGAAGAGAGCCTTAACTGCTCGTAAATCGAGGCTCAAAAGTGGGGTTTAATAACACAAAGAAAAACTGATTTCCTTCATGAAATCAAGTTTAAAACAGTTATTCAATATCGAAGGGTAGTGAAGAGTTTCTAAAAACTCAATCCCTCTCAAGTTCGAAAATTTCAGTTTTAAGAAGCAATCTTTGAAAAATCGGATCTTGCACTCAGTAGGCTCAAAATTGGAAAACTTGGTACCGTTGGAAACTAGTTCCAAAGTACTAAAAGTTCCTAGAAGACACTTTTCCAAGATTCAAAATGGAAGACACTCAAATTTCAGCTTAAAGTGGCTGACTTGTACTCCCAAGACAGTTTCAGTCTTAGTTTTTGGTAAACTTTGGAAATTCGGCAAACTTCACAGAACGTGAACTAGCCTATGAAATTTGTAACTCAATTAGAATTCCAATTAAGGTTTAAAACACAACAAGCGGAACTAAAATCGGAGTTTCGAGGTTCAAGATATAGCCGCTCAAAGTTGGTTAAAAATAAGGACTGCTCGGTCCATTTTCCAGATTTGGAAGAACAATTTTGGTATCTTATTTGTATATCAAAACAGTTTTAGAATGACACCAAAATTGGTAAAATTCAACTCCCCTATGAGGACTACTCCTCTATCAAATTTCATTTGAAAATTCGCACGGGAATGTAGTGAACAAAACTACCAAAGTTCAAGGAATTTCCAAGACAAATCTGTCTCCTTACTTCCTTTTCCTTTTCCAAACATTTTGCCCAATGAAATCAACTCCAATCTGACTCATTTGTGAAACCAAGACTCAAGAAACATTTAATATACATTTGGTAGGTGTTTAACACCAAAATTTTCGAAACAACATGTCCCAAGTCAAACTAGGCCATTTGGCTAGCAGAAATTAGGGTTTTCCAGCTTTGGTACAGGTCGGGAATTGGGCTATATCTCGTTCAATACAACTTGAAATTGAGCGTGGTCAGTGGCGTTGGAAACTAGATTCACAAGTATACATTTTTTCAGAAGAATAATTTTGAAATTCAGTTCGCAAATGAGAGAAATTAGAGCTACAAGTTGCAGCTTCTAACTTCCTCTTGGTTGGACTAAAAGAACAGGGCAGCCGACTTTGATCAATCACTACAGATAGCTCAGTTCGAATTAGAAGGTGCATTATACACCATTAGAAAACTACGGTTGTCTAGTTTTGAATGCCACTGACACTCAATTCCGACATCCGGACAGAGCGTTATGATGGTTCAAATATGCTCTGTCCAGAACACCTGAGCACCGTTTTCCAGATTTTTACAATTTCGAAATTTCAACTTTTACCCATCCAAATCAAATAATTTTTTGTGGAAACTTTCCACAACTCCTATACAACATATCTACATCAGTTTCAAGGTCATTTGAGCTTCAAAAATTCGAATCAAAGCTTCGAGAAAAACAGGGCAGATTTTCGGCCTCTTCATATACAATTTTCCTTTGGTTTTCCTTTCACTTTTCCAACAAATCTCATATTGTTTATCACATAACTAACACAAACAACATTTAACATCATCATATCAGTCCTATATCATCAAGGTGGGATTTCATAGAGCCCACTCCAACCATTTAAATCCAACAACAACAATAACAATGAAGCTACAAGCTTCCTAGCAAAGATCAACCCACTAAAGCCAAGGTTAGATGGTTGGATGATTACCTCCTACTCCTTGGAGTGAAATCAGAAATTTTGCACCTCTAAAGCCCAAGAAAAACCGTGAGAAAGATGTCCTCCACCAAGATTGAGTTGCTCTCCAAGTTGTTTAGGTGTTGTGTGAAGGATTTGAGGTGAAGTTGTGCAAGAATGGAGCAAGGAGAATGATGGGTTTTCTCTTCTTCTCCCTTGGAGAATTTCGGGCAGCAAGATGAAGAGGAGAGAGAGGGTGAGCTGATGAGTGAAGCTTCTTGGAGAAGCTTGGATGTTTTGTGGTTAAAAATTTGAGCAAAAGTCAACTTTGAATAGTAAATCGCGGGCGAGGGTTTCGTGTCCGTTTTCTCTCGGGTTTGTTTCACATATGTACTAAACCTTTAATGTACTTCCTTTAACACTATTAATATTCACTCTTAGTAGTCTAAAAGATAATTTTATAAAGTGCTTCAATTAGTCGCACGCGTGAAAACGCGAACTTCCGACTCGCGCGCGATAAAGCGCAATTTCTAAGAAATTCTTGTAACAATAATATAACTAACCAATACTAGGGTAATTAATCATAAAAATAACTATTTTAATACTAACACATGAGTGCTCAAATCTCCAAGGTCTCTGTACTCTCAGATCGAATATTGCCTCCAAACGCATATTCGCTAAATCTCACTAAACGAGCTTCCGAAAATTAAATTTACTAACGGGACATTTTAAAAATATATGCAGGTCATAGTTCCATGTAAATGGTTTTAAAATGGTTGAAATAAATTATTCGGGGAAAACGGGTGAATAAATAAGCCAGTAATATGAGATTAAAATAAGTAAATTTTTTGGGTCCTCACAGAACTTAGGGCATTTTGTCTTCCTCTTGCATAAGATTTTACTCGAAACACTTGTTACAAGCTATTTCTTTGCATGTGTGCTAGTTTTGAGCCAAAACAAAGAGGTTTAAGAAGGGAAAAACCTAGTTTTCCAAACTAATAGTTTGCTGGAAAATTTTCACAGGAAGCCCTACGCTGTTTTGGGAAATTGACTATAATTTCGTATAGGAAAATTGGAATTGAGTTCCATTTTTTGGGTTTGAAACTAAACTCATAGGGTTTTCAACGGTATAAATTTCGGGGTTGGTTCAACTCCTATAAATACCAGCAAATCTGCAAAGTTTCTTGAAAAATCATGACTGTTCTGTTTTTGCACATAAGACGGCAGTGAGTTTGAACTGAAATTTGACTAACCTATGAGCTGAATTTCATGAAGATGTCTTGTAAAGCCTGTTAGTGTTTCGAGTCTATTTTCTAATGGTATAAGTTTTGTGATTTTTTGACCTACGGAACTCAAGTTATGCCTTTTCAAAGAATGTCACCAAAGTTGGAAATTTTGTCAAATGAATTGAGTAGGGTTTGGAAAACTTTGAGAAATATTTTCTAGGTCCTAAACCATAATTTGGTGTGATTTTGGTTGCTTAAATTGCTTTTCTCACTTTTAGAATACTTGTGTTGGATTTTATCTTAAAATCATACTAGACGTGTATGTTTTGGCTAGTTGAATCTACTAAGTTTAAATCTATTGTGATTGTGAATCTTGCCTCAGGGTTTGGTAGCGATCAAGGTTATCCTCCAGAGAGTTGACGTTTAATTTATTGATACTGGTGAGTGTTTCTTGCATGTTGTGCTTCCAATGACTAAGTGGATTGTTGTGAATGTTTGTTTGAATGTTAAACGTTATTCAATGACTGTTAAATGGATTTTCAATAGGCGAGTGTACTTTATGGTACTCGACCTAAGTGAACGTGAAATTTTCAATGATCAAATGATTGAATGCTACTTGTGCATGAATGTAAACCTTTAGCTGAACTGGGTCCTTGCCCTTCATTGCTAGTCGACTCGAGCCAGAAGCGGACTCGGTCGGGCGGCTGGTGATCCTGAGCCACTATTTTGGTATATTTGAGTATGACCACGAAGTCTGGTGGAGTACTAGCCAATGAATGAAATGACTAACTGAATGAAATGATACTGAAGGAGCTTTATTTTCAAATGTGTTTTCATATTTCAAAGGTATATGGAAGAAATGGTCGGAGACTAAATGACTGAATGAATGAATGGCTCCAAGTGAGCACGTATCCTTCCAATGATTGAATGTTTATTTCTTGAATGACCGTTTATTACTGTGCAAAGTGTACAAATTGTTAAATGTAATACTTCCATGTTTTATCTACCTGATTGCTTGCATAAGAACTTCACTGGGCTTTTAACTCATTCCTTTAGTTTTGTTTTCCTTACAGGAGTGGAGGTCGGAGCAAGTAAGTATGAAATAGTGTATATAATCTTCATGTACTTGTACTTTTGTAGATGAAATGTATTTGGGGATTTTTGACAATGTACCTCTATGTTTCACTTTTGGGTTGTAAATTAAGTTGAAATTCTTGGATGAATGGAACTTTTATGTTAATCTAGAGGCATGGAAGACAATTTCAAGAATGTAAGTGAGTGAGTCCTGGCGAGAATTGGGCAGGCGGTCCGCCAAACCCTTGGGTACGCCCTAGGGGGAGGTGGGGTCATCACACGTAATTAGAGGATTTTCCTCTTCATTGAATAACCCACTATGTTTTCAAATATAATGGGCTATCAATCTTAAGCAAACGCATTCTCAACTAACTTCATGAATTGTTATTATCTCTGCAAGATTCTAAAAAATGGCATTAAGCATATTTTTTTGTTATTTTGCAGGAGAGGAGCTAAATACCGTTAACTTACTAATTGTTCCATGGAATCGTTATTATAATTATCATATCTCTTGCAGGAGAGGGGTTAAATCTTACTAATAGATTCACAGCGAATTATATATTTGGTCTTGTACAATTAGTAAGATACATTAGTACACTAATTACACTGAGATACGGTACTTTAGACCTGACGACTATAAGAGTACTCAATAGATGTGCTTTATCCATATAACCAGTTTTAACACCTTCTGGGTATAAGTAGCTTGGTGGGAAAAAAAATTCCACCTTTCAAATGTTTAATTTGTAAACCAAGGCAAAATTTAGTCTTTCCAAAATCCTTGATTTCAAATTCTTTTTTCAAAAAATTAACAGCCTTTTAGTGCTCTTTAGGAGTTCTAATTAAGTCAAGATCATGAACATATACTATAATAATTAAAATTTTTGACCCATTTTTCTTTATAAAAATACATGGGCATATTGAGTTATTGGTACAACCTTCTTTAATTAAACATTCAGTAAGACAGTTATACCACATATGTTCAGATTGTTTAAACCTATGCAAAAACCTTTGCAATTTAACAGAATAAACATCTTTATGATTTGATTTATAGGTTTCAAGCATGTTGAATCCTTTACAGATTATCAAGTAGATATCATTATCAAGATTCGCATATAAGTAAGCTATGATTACGTCCATTAGACACATATCTAGTTGTTCATGCACTGCTAAACTCATAAGATATTTAAATGTGATCGAATCCACTACAAGTAAATACATTTTATCATAATCAAACCCAAGTTTTTGTGAAAATCCTTGGACTACAAGCCTTGCTTTGTATCTCACAATTTCATTTTTCTTATTTCTTTTCCGTACAAATATCAATTTATATCTCACTAGCATTACACCTTTAGGTGTTTGGACTACAAGTCCAAAAACTTTCCTTTTAGCCAAAGAGCCCAATTCGAATTGCATTGCATAGTTCCATTTCGACCCATCATTTCTTCGTTGATATTCATTAACTGATCTAGCTTTATGATCCCTATAATTTCAAGTGCTATATTATATGCAAAAACATCATCAACAATTATTTCTTTTTGATTCCAAATTTTTCCTATAGTGACAAAATTTATTGAAATTTTCATGATTTCATCCTCTTTAGGATTATGCCTTTCAGGCGCTAAAGTTTTTGATCAATTATTGACTCGTCGATTTTGTTGTTATTTAATTTTCTTTTCTTTCGAGAATTTTTATCTTTGGAACCAAGAGGTCTACCACGCTTCAAGCTACTTTAGATTCATTAGCACTTGTGATTTGTCCCTTAAGGATATCAATTTTAACCGAAACATTTTGTGCATGAATATATGATTTAGTAACTCTTCTGGTGTTACTAAATGCATTCGGTAATTGATTTACAATTTTCTACAAATGAATAATCCTTTGAATTTTGAGTTCATATTGTTTGTATGAGTATGTCTACAAGAAGATGAAAGAAGGGCTGGTATTCAGTTATTGAATGATGTCGTGCTAGCCTTTTTCCTCAAACTTTGGTGGAATTTTTGCTCTAAAGTACCTTTATGGTCTCAATTCATGACAGTTAGCTATTGTTCACAGATTCACCTGTCAAGTGCAACTTACACAATCATTCATTTACATGATCAAGGATGTTGGATGTTCGGCATTTGGCTGAATCATCAATGTGTCAGTTGCTTAGGAATAGATCTTGCAACTTCTGGTTTGACAACTTGTTGGGCAGTGTTGTTTTAGCTTCAAAGGTGGCAGTACTTTGTGATCATATTGTTGTGTTTTTTGTTCAAGAAGGAGCTTGGAATCAGTTTCTACTTAATCAATGGTTGCTAGCTGATTTGGTTGATGAAATTGGGTCGGTACCTCCTCTATTTTCAACTGATAGTGATAAAATTGAGTGTTTTGAAAAGATATCTTAAGAGTGAGACTCTAATAAAATTAGAGCAAATATTCTCAAGAGTGAGACTCAATTTAGTAGTCTCGAGTATAAGTTTATTGTGTGAGTCTTATTATTGTATACACCTTGAGTGTAATAAAATTGTTAGTTCGCTGCCATTATTAGTGGATTTAATCCATTAATTTGGTATTAAAGCCCACCACAATCCAACAATTTGGTATCAAAGTGGGTCTATCCTGGACTCGCTCTTGATAAAATCTTTGTTTTGCAGGTACATCCATTAGGTTGATACAAGAGGAGATTCTCAAGAAGCACAGTGAAATAATGTGAAATTTTTTTCACATAGTTGTTAAAGCGTAAGTCATAAAAATTAG
Organism: Coffea humblotiana; assembly: GCA_023065735.1. Taxonomy (NCBI): domain Eukaryota; kingdom Viridiplantae; phylum Streptophyta; class Magnoliopsida; order Gentianales; family Rubiaceae; genus Coffea; species Coffea humblotiana. The sequence continues at coordinate 28,095,195 of CM041218.1, forward strand.
TTATGGTAGAGCTTGCTATCTTAGTTGGAAATATTAATAAATTAAGTATCAATTCCAACAACGATGATTCTTGGAATACCGTATGAAATTCTACCTATTGGGACAAGACCTGTGGGTCGTTATTGGTGGAGATGACACAATATCACCAACGGAGGCAGAGCCACCTAAAAAGTGGAAAGTTAAAGTTGGCAAAGCTATGTATGTTTTGACAATGGCTATAGAAGATGATTTGCTACAGCGGATTAAAGAAAACAAGACACCAAAAGAGTCTTGGGACAAGTTCACGGCACTCTTTGCAAAAACCAATGATGCGAAGATCCAAAAGCTCAAAAATAAATTACTTTCTATTTCTCAGCAAAATATGATAGTAGGTTAATATTTCTCCAAGTTAAAACCAATCTGTGATGAAATATCCAAATTGGATTCCCAGAATGCAATCATAGAGACTAGAATGCAGAGAATTATTGTCCATGATTTAAGACCAGAATTCAAGGGTTTTATTACTACCACCCATGGTTGGGCGAAGGAGCTAATCTTAAATGAGTTGGCAAGTTTACTTGCTAAGGAGGAAGTTCTAGATAGTTTTATGTCTAATGTGACGCCTCCACTTCTCCCAAGGGCGAACCCAAGGGTATCCGCGGGACGCCTGCCTAGCTCTCGCCAGGACTCAAGACAATTCAATTCAAACTTAACGATACATACCAAATAATACAAGTCTAAAATGAAGAAAAGTCACTTCCTTAACTGAATATCCAAATCTTACATCATGTTCTCAAAAGATACATCAAGTCCCAAAATACAACCATTAAAAGTCGACTAAACATTTACAACCAAGATTCCGATAAAAAATATAACCTAGTCGGCTTTTCCAAAATCTTCCAATCCACCTGTTAAGGAAAACAAATCTATGGGGTGAGCGATTGCTCGTGAGGGCAAGAAACACACATGCAGACACATAGCTCAAGTAACAATCACTTACACAGTAGATAAAACTGTAACATTCCATTCATTAACGATTCAAGTAGAGAAAATAACAGAAACAATTCAAGGATATGGTAGCTCTCAGGAGCTAAGTTCCACTTGCTTCGCCAAACCTCGATCGAATACCTTCCCGCGATGACACTCCGTCAACCGGGTCGGTATTTTAAGTTCGTAGAACTCCACTTACTTCACAGTTCCGTCCACCATACACCGCACCGGGCCCGAACTTCTATAAAGGCACTACTACACGAGTAGGCCAAGCAAGATCTCTCCAATAGATCAAGCGTTTAGTTATCTCATGGCTCACCAAGGTTCCCGACCAAGCCCATGCCGGCTCGAGTCCAAGGTCGGCCGATGAGTTTGGGCGTCCCCCAGTTCAGTTGTGTATCGAGGAGATTCACTCCAACGATATGTATATAGTTCAGTTATGGGTCGAGGAGATTCACTCCAACGACATATGCAGCCATAGCATATAATTCAGTTCAGGTAATTCAATTTAATTCAGGCAATTAAATTTCAATTTATTTAAATGAGAACGAGTGCGATAAAGTACACACTCGACTCAACAGTTATAAATTTTTCAGTCCATAAGGAGCAATTCACATAATTGCAACAAAACATGCACTTGACACTCACCAATGAGAAACAAGGAAGTAGTGTCCAAGTGAGGGTTTTAGGCGTCCACTGTAAGATCCTCTTGAAGGTCTCCTTGAGTGCCTGAGCAAATAATAATTAACTATCATACACTATCGCTTATAACCCCTAGTTAACAAAGGAGATTGTACACTTATACAATTTAAGAAAATATCATGAAAAAGAGCCTTAATTACTCGTAAATCGAGGCTCAAAAGTGGGGATTAATAATGCAAGGAAAAATTGTTTTCCCTCAAGAAAAATCAAGTCTAAAACAGTCATTTAATATCGAAGGGTAATGAAGAGTTTCTAAAAACTCAATTCCCTTCAAGTTCAAAAATTTCAGTTTTAAGGAGTAATATTTTAAAAATCATATCTTACACTTCGTACGTCCCAAGTCAAGCTAGGCCATTCGGCTAGCCAAGATTAGGGTTTTCCAGATTTGCTACAGTTTGGGAATTGGACTATATCTCACTCAATACGACTTGGAATTGGACATGGTTGGTGGCATTGGAAACTAAATTCAAAAGGCTACATTTCATAAGAAGGAGTCGTTTTGAAACTCAGTTTGAAAATAAGAGAAAATGGAGCCACAATTTACAGCTTCTACAATTTTCTCGGTTGCACTGGCAGAACAAAGCAGTCGACTTTCATTAGTCACTACAGATTTGTTTTGATGATTGTTCAGATTGATCAAAAGTTAAGACTTGAAGAATACCTTGTTCATGAGCATCCTACAAAAAAGAAGTTAAAGGATTAGAAGAAATCATAAGTGCATCACTAGCCTTCTCATTTTTTTCTTTTAATTTCACCTTTTCTTTCTTCCTTTTATTTTCTTCTTTTTTCTTCGTCCTTTGCTGTGGTGTATCAAAATCAGGCTTGGGAGTTGGATTTGAACTAGAGAAAAGGGTAGTAGGTTGGTAAAGAGGAAGGGTTCCAAAATATGAGGATGAAGGTAAAGGAATAGGATGAAGGGGTTGTGCATAAAAAGAGGCAGTGGAAATTGAAGAAAGAGGTTATTTCTAGTGGGGTAGTGAAAACTCCTTTTCTTGCTGTTCTTTGAAAGAGGTTATTTCTAGTGTAAGAAATTGGACTCCTTTTCTTGCTGTTCTTTGAAATAAAAAGTTGAAACGTCTTGTTCAGGGTACTTGAATTTGAGTTCTTCAAGTCTTATTTTTCTAAAACTTGAATCATGTGAGACACTTGGGTATTGGTTGTATCAATTTTTGTCTCAACACGATCAATCTTAGATTGTACTTCTGCCACACTTTGCTTCATAGAAGTTAAGACCTTGTTTTGGGCTGAGGAGTTTTCCGATTGCCAATTTAGGACTTCTTCAGATTTATTGGCTGGATTTGTTTCTCCTATTGGCAAAATAGTAGGAGAAGAATTTCTTATCTTGGCAGAATGCCTAGCATGATCCTTTGTGAATGGTTCTAAGGGAGGAAAATCTAAAGGCTAAAACATACATATTTGAGGTATGGGTTGTGGAGTTGAAGGCTGACATAAAGAGGCTGAAGGCTGGATTTTTTTCTTTTGCAAGGATTTTTAAACATTTCTTATAATATGGACATAGCTTTGGTTTGGGAATAGGATCTTGTCTAATCTTCCATGAGTTTGGAATTTGAATTCCATCAAAAGTGCTTCTTAAAGACTACATTCCTGGATCATTATCTTCATCTGGCTTGGGTTAACAATCTAAGCATTTGTCTTTTTTCTTAGATTTTGATTACTTGCGGCGAATATCATCATCATCATCCCATGTATTCCAACAATTTTCACAAGAACATATATCAAAATATATGTGTCCATTAAAAGGATCCTAAAAATAATAAACTGGTTCTCCCTACTTATCAAAGTAATAAATAATATCTTGGAGAGTATTTTGCCTATCATAATCTCCAAGTTGGGCAAATAACTAGGACGGATGTTGTACAGGAACCTGCATCATAGAGATAGTAGGCAAAGCTTTAGAAGAACTGGGTTTAAGATTAGAATGATTAAACTTAATAAAAATAGTTCCATCTGAAAGAGTAGAAATTTTTGAGTCAGTTGACTCAATTGGCTAATTTGCAGCTTGGCGCAATCTCTCATAATCTGTCACCCATGCCTCAGGAAGAAGTTGCACCAGTTCAGCTCTAGACATTTGTTTGGAACATGTGCACATGTTGCTGAATGCTTTTCATCCACATGGATTAAAAGAGCTTCTTCACCTCCTGGAAGCGTTAAATCTAAAGTATAGTTTTGGACCATCTGATAGTGAAGGGTAGTAGCTATAGCATCTAAGATTTGTTCAACTCCATGTATCTGAACCTGTACTTTTAATGAATCTAAAAGATGAGGATTAGATAGAGACATATTAAAATTAGGGAAAAGAGTAACAAAAACTGTGCCAGCATTTAGAGTTGTTTCAATTGTAGCAATGCAAGCATGTTGATATTCCACGAATCGAGTGTCCAGCAAAGCAATTCTAGCTACTACTGAAAGACCTTTTCATCCATGAAAAGATAAGGAGAGACGCATCGATCCAAAATGGATATTTGTAAAATCTTGTTGTTTCCATTGTTGTGGAAATTCTAGAGGTATGTACAAGGTTATAAACTGCTCCTTTTGGGTTGCTGGAATATGGTGCTGGTCTAATCTAGAAGATTGAATGTATTCTTTAACTTAGTTAGGCTGAGACTTTATGAGGGATTTTATAGTTCGAATAGGTGAAAGAGATGCTTCTAGAAAAGCAGAATATGGATTGATAAGTGGAAGAGATGTTGGATTTACTCGTTCAGGCTCAACTGAAACTTCATACAAATAATCTAATCTATTAGAATGAGAACGTCTTAAGGAAAGTGAAGATGAAGATGATTCAAGGCTTGCCATGAAAATTGTTAATGCCTTAGAAGAGTGAACAATTCCCTATACTTTCGAGCTAAGCTTTTGGAAGTTTTTTTGTATTGTTTTTTTAGTTTGGAGCCTTCTCAATTTTCTATGTCATAGGTAGGTCTCGCCTGAATAGATTACAAGTACATAATAATCTCAAGTAGCTTTACTTTATTTTGTTCTATATAAAGCGATCAAGACAATAGAGCAATTGTCTTTCTAGGGGAACAAAATGGAAAAGATGTCTATAGTATATTGCTACTTTGCTTAATCTTTTTTAATTTAACATGTTTCTAGGGCAGCTTACTGGAATTCTGTGCCTTCTTTATTACTCCACTTTAAGTACCCACGCTCGAAGTGGTTACTATTTAACTTTTACCAATTATATTTGTGAGCTTGTTACCAAAAGTATAACTTAGAAATAACTTTATTATTCTTGGCACCTTTTATGGTTAAAGTGTACAAAAGGAAGAAAGGGTAAATACTATTTGATTATATGCCACTATCGGGGTTATTTTATTTACCATTCCAACTTTGAATTACTCATCCCACTTCTGTTTTGCTTTTCTGTTTTTCTTTTTGTTTTTCCTTGTTTTCATTTCTTTTCGTTGGACAAATTTGCCAGACGGCACATTTTGTACTTGGTTAAATTGAGTAACCATTTTCACTTGCTGATGTTGCTCTGACCATATACACCAAAACCAGTTGATCAATCTTAGGTAGGTCTTTTTTATTAGATGCAGACGGTCAAATCTTGAAAGAAGACCAGAAAAGTGGCATTCGTCTGGAGGAATGCAATCGTTTTGAAGCAGCTGAAGAGATATTAGGAAACTTACTGATCATCAAGTTTGTAGGTTCCTTTACTTGCTTCCTTACTATAGGTAACATAATCAATAGAAGGTGCTGAGCATAGTGTCTGAGCAGCAGGTTTAACAGACACAAGTATTAATGCCTTGAGGAGGCAAGCACTTGGGGTTTATGTAGGCTGATGGGTGAAAAAGTACAAATTGAACTGCAGTCAGTTGGTCAGGAGTCGAGGCTTATAGGTCTCATTTCAAATCAAATGACCTTGCTTGGGTTACTCTTACCTTTTCAGCCAAAAACTTGGGCTGCAGCAGGTTAACAGACAAGTATTAATGCCTCAAGGATGCAAGCACTTGCGGTTTGGGCAAGCTGATGTGAAAGAATACAAATTGAACTGAGCTCCGGGTTCATTGAGAGCTTAAGCACGGACACTTCTGATCCACTTTGGTTGCAGAGGTTAAACAGACTGATACTGCCTCCAGCAGACATTACATCCAAGGAGGCTACTGGGAATCCTGCCAGGCACTTAAAAGCTAAGTTATCACCAAGGACATAATTGGTGTTCTTGTTAACTTTCATGTTTTAGTAGTCATTCATGATAACTTCCTGTTAGAAGTATTGCAGTTTACTAATTACATGACAAGTTGTATATAAGAGGTAACAAGGATGAATAATTTCACAATATTGATTGACAAAAACTACAAAAGATACAAAAGTTTATGCTCATACAGTTCTCTACCATGTCTTTTCAGTAGTTTTTTGTGAAATCTGCTTCTAAATCCTATCAGAACGCTCACTCCAAAAGCACATTCCTCTCATACAACTCTTGGCAAAATTCAATCCCATCATGACTAGGATGACATGTCTCACAAAGATGCGGGAAACTCCAATCCTTCTTCATCCCAATAGAGTTTAGAAACCAGTTGCAATCTTTTCACACATTCCTAGATAAATTGGGAAATAGCTAACAGAAGACAGGAATTGATGCGAGGTACTTCTATCACCTGCTATTCTTGCTAGTCCACTCTTTCCAATCCTTGTCAACATGATTCTGAGCCCATTTTACTGCTGCTCGTGCAGCTTGTGGACCTCCCGGTAAACCTCTCTCATTTAGAGTATCAGCCATGTCCATAAAAGGAATGACCAATAGAGTTCCAGGACCTCCATATTCGGTGTGCAAGAATGTACCGAGAATCTGTTCAAATATGATAGTTAGGTAGTATATCCAGCATCTGCATTCTTTGTTTTCTTACAAGACAAAACACCAAGATAATACCATAAAGCACACAAGACCTAGCCCAACTAATGAGAAGAAGAAGAAGAAATCAACTTCATAAACGTTGATACTCGATCGAACAAAATGTAGAAACCTGTAAGATATGCACAAGGAAATGACACTCAGAACAGAGATATTTATCTTAAGTAATCAAAGAAGACACTTTGGAAATCTAGTATATCAAGCAAAAGATCAGTCAAGGATTCTAGAAGATGGATCCAGCAGATCATCATTACGATGTTATTTTAGAGATGTAATTGTCTTGCTACCTGACTCTGTCCTACATAATTCTTTTGCAATTCGCAAGGAAAGGAATTATATAACTGTTCATGTCTCCAAAAGAAAATAGGTCCTTGCATGGAATAAAACTCGCACCAGGAAATCTACAAGGTATTGGAGTCCTTTGGGAAGGCATATCTAGTAAGATGTGTTTTGCATGGGAATGGTATCCAAATAGTATCTCCAACGATCTTCATTCTTACAGCTTCCAATAACGTGAGCAACCAACCACAGATCACAAGCAAATGGCAAATCATGGATTTTGTTGGACACTGAAAGTTTACTTCAAACTACTGGGTGTTATTTTGAAAGCTTGCAGCTAAGCCCATATTGTTCTTTATGCCACGAACACAGCTTCCAATAATGTGAGCAAACAACCACAGATCACAAGCAAATGGCAAATCACGGATTTTGTTGGACACTGAAAGCTTACTTCAAACTACTGGGTTTTATTTTGTAAGCTTGCCGCTAAGCCCATATAATTCCTTATGCCACAAAATCAGCCACCAGATGACTGCAAGTGGGATGATGCAACAGGCAATTCTGGCAATTTCCTTCTATTCAGAAAAGAGCCCTGATCAAATGTATGTGCATTATCTGCCTGTCTATCTCCCATAGATTTAAAAGGATGTCATCTGTCATGCAACTTTTATGGGCGAATATATTACTGAGCAACAAATTCTCCTCATCATCTAGCTAGTTTAGTGTCAAATTATGTCCTCGCATCACCATGCTAACCCTTCAATAGGAAACCAACCAAATATTGATATCCTATATGTCACTTCTTGGATGACAATAAAATACAGACAATAAAATGAAATTAAGCACTAATGTTCTAGTCTGAGGATAGCCAACTGCAATCCGAAAAGTGTACACTAGAAAATGTACACATGGTTGCAATCCACTCTTTATCTAAATCATGTTTTGACACGATTGTGCAGACACAATGCTACTGGAACAATACTTTTCATGCTCATATAACTACATAATCCTATGGCTACATTTTCATCAGTCAAGTTTCCCTTCCAAAGCATACATTCTGGATACACGAGTGAGTGCCTTCATTTCAATATCTCTCATTTATACTCAATCGCCCATCATCTAACATAACTATCACACACGAATTACACCTCAAATGGAGCAGAACCTCTGTCCAATATTATAAAATGCGAGAGGTCATCCATAATTCTGAACCAATAACCAGCAAATTTCAATTCATAAACAAAGATAAACCTAGAGCAACGAAAACAGCAAACTGACAATTCTTTTTTTTTTTTTTTGGATCAGACACATCATATTATTTAAAGAAAGAACAATAATACAAAAGCAAATAAGAGATACAATAATCATCTTCATGCTTATTAATATCAGATTTCTACGGGCAAAGTCAGAAACTTTTGTTTCTTATGATTTTGCATGAAATCCAAAACGACGGGAGTTTTCTTGCGAAGAAACCAAACACCACATATTGCCTAAGGTCAAATGGAAGTACCTCGGTGCAAATTCCAACAACTTCTTGGACTGAATCTCCAAAAATATCTTTCTTTGAGAGTTTATTGAGAAGATGGGCCCTGAACTTCTCTGTTTCCTGAACCCACCCAAAAAACAAAAAAAAAAACAGAAAAAAAAATCACAAGTTACAGAGTCAGACAAACAACAAAACAAATAAAAGGGAAGCACTAAAACCTCAAGCTTTTGCCTTCGTACAGTTTGAAAATAAGAAGGGATGGTTCATTTTGCACTTACAGCTTCAGCAAACTTAGGAATGGGGTCAGGGAACTTGTACTCAGCAGCCCGGCAAGTAACCCTTGGGTTTCTTGAATTGCTGAATAACGGGTTCCTGATTAAGTGTTTGAAGTAAGTGGTATTACTATAGTCGTCTGAGCAGGAAATTGGAATCCAATTAGCTGATATTGATAAGGGCCTAGGGACATAGTATGAAGAAAAGGAATCAGAAGAAGAAAATGGTAGTAGTGAAGTTGAAGGATATAAAGACGTAGCTGAAGCCATTTCTCAATCCGCTGCCTCGCAAATTACGCTTATCCTTTTCACTGTTTAGCTGCCGCAGAGATACTTATGAGGAGGGGATAAATGTAGTAACAAACAAGACTCGACTTGTATAATTAGTACCAGTTAAATTTTGGGGTATGAGTTTCGAATAGATAAATGGAAAATTTTTTTATAAAATATTCAGGCCATGAAACTAATTCAAGTTTAGTGTTTTTTTTTTCTTTGAAGGACCAGTTTAGTCCAAATTCACTTATTGCTCTTTAATTTTCTTAATGTAGTTACTATAACTATTAAGTTTCAAAACTAATTTAACATTCACATGACCACAACATTGAAACTATACATGAACTAGTAATAGTTCATGAAAAAATATATATATTTCCAACAATAATATATCTAATTAGTTCAAAGTGCATGGAATAAAACATAATCAACCGTCAATACATGTATAAAGGTTCTCAATTTGCTCGTACTAATATTTGTCCTTATCAATCTTCTAACATAATTTTGTATATTTAATATTTCTTATATATGTTAATATATTTTGACACAGAACTCATAAGTATAAAGTATTAGACATATGCAGATTAAAGAGCCGGACTTATACCGGGTTTGAACCTAATAAGCCTCCATCTCAGCTCACTTTTAATTTGGGCCTAATATTTAAATCCAAAATTAGCATAACTCAATGAAAGGTTAGGTTCATCGAACTTTTTCTCGAGCCGAATTCAAGCTAGGCTATTGACAAAAAGCCCTCAAAAGTTTGAACTGCTTTACTATGTGGCTAAGAATATTATCTTTATGCCACTTCATCCTGTGAAACCTGAATGGGGCATATGGTAATGGGTTGGATAAAACCCTAAACACAAAAGAGAATGCTAAAAATCCAACCTAATATCCGATGTCATAAATGAAGATAATTATGATTAAAAAAGGGTTAAAAGCTTTAAACCTCCTTAGTTGCACTCCCCCCCTCCCTATTTTGTGTTTTAGGACAAAAGTAACATTTCTGTATTAATTATTATTTTATTTCTTTTTTCTCCTTTTTTGCACTTTTTCTACTTGTCCTTTTCTATATATTTTTAATTTCCTCCCTTCTCTCTTGTGATAAAAATAGTGACATAAGAAAATAGTAAAAGAAAAAATTAAAAAAATAAAGTAATAGAAAAGAAAAAAAATAAAGGAATGAATAAATAAAAATAAAAATAAAATTGTAAGAGCACTTTTGTCTTAAAATATCAAATAGGGGGCAAAATGCTTATTTAATGAGTTTAAGGGGGCAAACCCAACTAAAGATAAAGTTTAGGGGGGTTTAGTGTATTTAACCCAATTAAAAATAGAAGAATATTCATTTAACCCTGCATTAAATGTTGGATTTTTCTCATGCAAGTTCTATAACTTTACTCAAGTTTAAAACTCAATATAGTGTGTTAATTTAACATAATTAGGCATATCAACAGGTAGGGTCTAGATAGGATCTTTTTTATCAAAATTCAGACTCATTAAATTTAGTTAAATCCAATCTGATGAAAGGTCCAAAGGGTTCAAGGCTGATCGTGATTCAAGTGATCTAGTTGCACAAATTCCAAGTGGACCAATTACAAGAGCTCGTGCAAGAAAGTTTAGAGAATCACTTCAAGTTCTTGTTTGCACGATTCAAGATCGAGTTGGGGGATGATCTAAGGACCATCGAGGGGATAGATAATGAAGATTCTATAAACTACACTATACTTGAAGTGACTACAGATGAAGAATTTCCAAGCAAGACAGTTAGTTAAGTGTTTAACAAGTTAGGTCATTTATTTGGTGTAGTTAAGCAAGGGTTTAATCTTCAATTTTCTTTGCTAATTTAGTCGTTTATTGTAGCTAAATAATTCGGCCAGGTTTTTGTCCTTAAGTGGCTGAATTACTAGTTGCTAGTTTAGGGAAATAAGTGATTCCAAAGCACAATAGGGTTTTGAGTCCATGTAAGGCTATAAATAGCCTAGTCCTTCCAAGCGTTCAAGACTAATCAGAAAATTATAGAGTTTTGTGAGTTTATTCACTTTCTCTTTTCCAAGAGAGCTTCTTTTGAATACTTGAGAGTTTTCTTGAGTTATTCAACCCAAACTTATCAATCAAGTACACACATTGATTGTGGCATTCTTCTACCAACACTTTTGGTTCGCTAAATTATTAAGTTGTGGGTTAAGAATTCATCTTGGTTCATAATTTCATGGTTTAGAAGGGTCAAGGGTTCCGCTTCAACTTGATTTCTTTGTCTAGGTCCAGGGGTTGGTGGGATACGAGTTCATACCTTCAGGCGGGTTCATATCAACTTGGTATTAGAGCTAGTTGATGAATTCAAGTATATCTTTTCGTACCGAAGTAAGTTTTTCTAGTTTCAAATCTGGTCGGTCATTTAGGTTTTTCCTTATTGTTCTTGTTGTTTCCATCATTAATTGCTGTCCGTTCTTTGTTCCTGTGTCAAACGTCCAATTGTGTCTTGTTTTCTTGTGTTTTAATCTTTATAACATCGTGTCTTGAGTAGTTTATCCAATCTGTCCGTGTTACATCTAAGACCATTGCTAGGGTTTTTTTTTTTTTGCTTATTCATAGTTTTTTGTGTCATTGTTCTTGTTGGCCGAACTTCCAATTGTAGTTCTGTCATATTTCTTGATATTGTTGGAGTCTTGGTATCTTGTTCTTGAGTCTTGAAATCAAATAGAGTCAAAAAAAAAATTCTGATCGTTATTGTTCTTGAACATCCGAAGCTCTACTTAGGGTTTTCTTGACCAATTATGCTGGGGTTGTGTGTTTCTTGAATCATCCGTGGCTGTTTACCTTTGTTTCTTGGAAGTATATCAGATTCTTGAAGTTCTTGATAACCTTCGTGAATTGCTGGAATTTCTTGAATAAATCTTCAAGTTCTTGGGTTGACAAGTAGGGTTTTTGAATTCTTGAATCAAAAGTGCACGAATCTTGAATCTTGAAAACAAACCCTAGTTCCTATTTCTTGTTCTTAAATTGCGGCTGTTTCTTGTGCAAAACTTTAAGTCGATTCTTGTTCCTTGAGCTTGATCCGAATTGCAAAAAAAAAGGAAGAAAAGAACTGGTTGCTTGAAAAAAAAGAGGAGAAACGCAAGAAAAGAAAGAAACAGGAGTTCGGATCAATCTTGGAGTGAAAACAAGAAAGCAATCTGATTTGGGAAACCAAGTTGACTTGGGATTGAGAACAAACCCTAGTCACACTCAACTACCAAATTCGGACTTGCTAAATCCTTGCACACGTGAAAACTCTCCAAATCAGCAGCCTTATCTTCCAAAATATACCCAAGAACCAACGCGAATTGAACTCCCAAAAAAAATCCAGCCAAGGTACAATCGGGTAGAACAATTCTAGGCTTCCAAAAATTTTGCTATTTTTGTTTCTTACTTAATCGATTTTTGTAATCTGTCCAGTAATTATATTCGTGTCTTTGAGTCTTTTCCAGCTTATAAATATTGTCTAATAGGTCCCAAAAGGAGTCCAAATCAGTCTTGGGTTCCAACTAATCTTAGTTTCCTAATTTGGGTCGCTAGTCAAAGCCCAAAGTTTCCAAAATATGAGCCACCTTGTGCGGATAGAATCTGGTAATTTTTTCAACGTACTTAGTAGTTATTTTGAGTCATTAATTCAGTCCATTTCACTCCAAATTTCCAACTTTAAATCGCCACCACCTTGTGAGAAAACTTGGTGAAAAGTTTGATTGAATCTCCTTGAGAAAATTCTGACTTCTTCAAGAGAGGCAATCAAGTGACTTGAGAAGTGATTGGTGAGATCATTAGAGTGTTTAAAAGTACTTGAGTGATACACGAGGGTGACTGAAACACGTGAGGGAATGAGAGAGGTGTTTTCTGTTCACTTGTTTGTTGTTTTACAAGTTTAAACATGGCGAATGAAAATGAGCTTCCCATTTCCCAACTTGCACTAAAAATGGATGCGATGTGGGCAGAAGTTCAAAGAAGGTTCGACCTTGAGTTCGAATCCATACATGAACAAATGGATCATTTAGATTTATCAAGGAATTCCTCTAAGAAATCTAGAGGGAAGGAACCTATGAATGAGTCTAGTGATTCAAATACGGACACAGAGATTGATGAAATTGTACCAAGGAAACCGAGGAGACACACCAAACTAGTTGGTGATGCAATCAAAAGAATTAAGATGAAAATTCCACCTTTTCAAGGCAAATTTGATCCGGATGCATACCTTGAGTGGAAGAAGCGAGTGTAATTGATTTTTGATTGCAATGACTACACGGATGAGCAAAAGTTGAGATTGACTATAGTAGAATTCAACGACTATGCTATAGTTTGGTGGGATCAAGTGGTTACAAGCCGAAGGAGGTGTGGTGAACCATCTATAACCACTTGGACTGAGCTTAAACGTCTCATGAAGAAGCGATTTGTACCAAGTCACTGCCATTGAGACATGTACCAAAAGCTCCAATACTTGTCTCAAGGAAATCGCTCAGTTGAAGATTACTACAAGGATATGGAAATTTCCATGCTTAGAGCCGACATCAATGAGGATAGGGAAGCAACAATGGCGCGTTTTCTCAATGGTTTGAGACTAGAAATCGCTAACCAACTTGAGTTGCAATATTATGTCGAACTAAAAGACATGGTGGAGAAGGCAATCAAGATTGAGTGAAGGCTCAAGAGGAGGGGTGCAACCAGAACTAACACTCCTAATTTCACCCCAAACCAGCAAAAATTCCAGCCTAGAAGGGATGATAAGAGTTTGAGTAATACTACCAACTCAAGGCCGAGACAAGAGGTGACATCTACCTCTTGCAAATGAAGCCAATTCAAGGGGAGCTTCTAAACCAGCAAATGAAGTTTCAAAACCTAGGAATTGAGATACTACGTGTTGGAGATGTCAAGGAGTTGGACACATTGCAAGTCAATGTCCAAATCAAAGAGCCATGCTCGTGTTACCAAATGGAGAAATCATCACTGATGATGAGAAGGAAGAGAACAATGATGTGCCTCCATTGGTTGAGGAGGAGGAACAGTTAGAAGAAATTCCGACTAATGACAAAGTTGGTTTGGTTACACAAGCCAGTAAGGAGGAACTTCAACGAGAAAACCTCTTCTATACAAGGTGTCATATGAATAACAAAATGTGCAGCTTGGTGATTGATCCAGGGAGTTCCTGTGACGCCCCCACTTCTCCCAAGGGTATCCGCGGAACACTTGCCCAACTCTCGCCGGGGCTCACTACAATCCATAATTCAAAACTAGAAATACTTCAAATATTTTCAATATACATTTAAAGTACTCTAAAACATTTCATACTTACAATTAATTAACCTTCAAACTTAAATACAACCCAAAAGAATATGTACTACAGTCATATGCTATAATGCAACTTAAAGTCTCCAAAAGAAAACAACTTAGAACTATTCGTGAGCACTCTCGGTCTTGAACCCTGTTAAGGAAAACAAAAGCGTGGAATGAGCTAAACTATTTGTTTTCCTTACAGGGAACAACACTTTTGAACCATGATTTTGAAGAAAGTGTCAAGCTAGTGTAAATGTTATTTTATTACGCTCTTTTGTAATCAAAACCCTAGTTACTTTTATCAAGTATCACGTTTTGACTTGTACAACTTTCTATGTATGTACTTAAGTGTTTAAGTATGTATATTAGGTGTATTCGTTTGAGATACTACTTGTAATCATTCGGAACATTTTAGTTGTGTGTAATCGGCGTAGTAGTCTCCGAGTGTTTGTTTTCTTTGGTTTCGATCGCGCGTAATCTAGGGTTTGTGTGATTCGACTTCGTAGTCCTGGCGAGAGCTGGGCAGGCGGTCCGCCAACCCCTTTGGTTCGCCTTAGGGGACGGTGGGGCTGTCACAGTTGGTATCAGAGCCACGTCGCGTGGTCTCTGCGCGGAGTGATTTTGGGCCAAATGGTGTTATGATCCTGATTTTGTGAATGTATTTAAAGGATTTAGTGCTCTTCTTGGGCATAAGTTATGAACCGTGTGTGTTATAAGTGTAAAGATCTTTATCATGGGACTTGAGGAAGATAGGTAGGTATGTCGGGTAGGAATCTTTAATAAGGATGATTTACTCTTGGGACCGGCCGGCTCGAGTTGTGAATTATCTTATTTTGGATTTTTGTTCCCGAATACGAATGAGGTGGGGGCCTCGATTAGAAATGACTTGGGCAGACTAGAAATGTGATTCTATGGCACTTTGAGTGATATATTAGGGTTTCATTAAGTGCGGTTCGCCTGTTTAAGATATAAACCATGTTATTCTTATAAGCTTTGGGCAGAGCTCGTGGAGAGGTTGGAGATGAGCCATGTTTGACTCCGTGTAAGGGTAGTCACGAGAGGGAAGAAGCTCTTAGTTAGTTGTTTCGCACTTTTGGGCTTAATTTATATATTGTATTATGGAGAACCCCAATATTTTCATGGGATTTCTTTTGCTCGTATTTGAATGACTGCTACTATATGATTTGCCTGATAAAATGATGTTATATGTATATTTGCTTTTGAGTTGTGTCTGCTTTTGTTATTTGTGCCTGCATATATTTGATTTAATATTGTATTCGCGCTTCGATCCTAGATTGGTTAGACCTATGGAGGTACTCGTAGTGGAAGAGGTTGTGGGCGCGGACGTAAGCAACCCTCGAATGAAAGGGGTAACTGGGAACCAAGACCTGAACCAAATCCTGAACCTAGGGTCGACCCAAATGCTCAAGTAGCCGCTGCTATCCAGCGTATGACTGATCTGCTAGCCCAGATAGTGGAACACCAAGGCCAAAACTCTAATCCTCAACCTGGAAACCCTGGTAACCGTGTAGAGGGCGAGGATAGAGCCCTTGAAAGATTTCAAAAGTTTTCCCCACCAAAATTCCTTGGAGGGCCAGACCCTGATGTGGCCGAAAGGTGGTTGGAGAAAATGGTAGATATTTTTGCCGCCTTGCACTATACGGAGGAGCGGCAAGTGACTTTTGCTATTTTTCAACTGGAAGGGGCTGCCCGTTCTTGGTGGAACGTTATAAGGCAGAAGTGGGAACGAGAATTGACCCTAAGGACGTGGGTGAACTTCATGAGGGAGTTCAACGCTAAGTTTTTCCCTCCTCTAGTGCAAGAAAAGAAAGAGGAGGAATTTATAAGACTCCGCCAGGGAACTCAAACTGTAGCCGAGTACGAGAGCCAATTCACTCGATTGTCTAAGTTTGCCCCCGAACTAATCATGACCGAGCAGAGGCGAATAAGACGTTTTATTCAGGGTTTAAATGTTGAGATCCAGAAGGACTTAGCAGTAGCACGAATTGATGCCTTTAGTGACGCAGTGGAGAAGGCTCAACGAGTCGAGGATGCTAGGCTACAAGTGCGAAACTTCCAAGCTAAGAAAAGGGGATTTCCTGGGAGTGACTCGGAACAAGAGGATAAGAATACACCTCCTAAGATTGGAAGGGGAAACGGGGGAGTACGACTACCGGAGGTGTCCAGAGGTGCCTCACAGGAAGGATCGGTTTCTGCTACTCGTGGTCCCTGAGGATATTGCGGAGGGCCAAATCACACGGAGGAGAATTGTTGGAAGAAAGAGGGAAAATGCCTGCGATGTGGAAGCGCCGATCATCAGATTGCTAACTGCCCAGCACGACTGCGCAAAGGGAAAGGGACCCAGCAACCAACCAAGACCAACCCTGGACAGTCAAAGGGGGAAGGGACTGAAATGAAAGTACCGGCTCAGGTGTATTGCCTAGAGCCACATCAGGTCCCTGACTCGTCTGAGGACGTAGAAGGTACGATCCGTTGGTTACCTTAGATTTTGCTAGATCTAGTTGATAAGAAAATTTCGAGGATGAAATTTCTTTAAGGAGGAGAGAGTGTGAGAACTCGAAAAAAAAAATCCGATTTTAGGGTTTTAGGGTTTTATCGATTTTCGTGCACACATTTTTTTTATTTTCTCTATTATATTCATTTTACATATATTTTATAAGTAAATATAGTTTTTAAACCATTTTTCTAGTATAAGTGAGTTCACGAGAGATTTGAAGCGAATAGCGGATGTGGGACCCGCTAGTGCGTTAAGTGAGAGAAATTCGGCCAATTAGGTTAAGTTGTGCAGTAAGGCATTAAATTACTAGGTGCTAAGTGATAATTAGAGGTTGGGTAGATATTTGGTCATTAGTAAGCTAAAGGATAAGAAAGAAATCCAAAAGTGCCACGTGTCGCGTTCTTATTGGACTAAACTTGCCTAACTTTCCTTTAACTTTACCAAAAGCTTAATTTTGACCAAAATCATCTTCATTTCTTTCTTCCTTTGGCCGAAATATTGAGAGAGAAAAAGGGAAAGAGAGTTTCAACTTTTCTTTCAATTTTTGCCCAAAACTTGAAAACCAACCGATAAAACTTCGAATTCCTCCGTAGAAATAGCTTACTAAGGAGGATTGAAGGTGATTGTGGAGTTGTTTGGCAAGGGAAAGCTCTAAGTTGCTACCTTTTTTGAGGATTAAGGTATTTTGCTTGGAACTTAACTTTTGTTCATAATAAATGGTGAATTAGTGGCTTGTAGTAGTTAAATAGCTTGTTTTGTAGATGATTTCATGGATTGAAGTGAAGTTAGGTGAATTTCTTATTTTCTTGGGAATTTTTCTGTTTTCATATGATGATCATAGTTGGCCTGAATTGATGGCTTAATATGGTATAGAATTGGAGCTAGTGTGTGTTAATTGTGGTTACTTGCGGAAAATTTCAGCTTTGTACACAAGATTCCAGCTTAGGGTTACATGTGGTAGTAATCTGCCCTGATTTTGCACTGTATGTTCGTCCTTGAGGAAGACCGAATCAGCCCTTGCTCAAAACATGAAAGTTGTAGGTATTTGTGTTAGCTAGCTACTGGTAAAATTTCAGCTCAATCCGAGCATGGTAGGATGTGAAATGACCGAAATACCCTTACTGCCACAAGCTGCAATTCGTAAACAGTTTTGTGAATTGACCAGTTTGGGATGCGTTTTTCACCCTGATTCGTATCCAAGTAGCTTTTGGCCAAAACACAAAAATTGTAGCCCTATGTTTTATCTTTCCAACGCCTCTGAAAAAACCCCAAACGGAATTGTGTAGCCTGGGTTATTTCCGGTTAAATTCAGTGCTGACAACCAGACTGATCACGAACTGTTGGATCTGTGATTTGCAAATTCGACTTAGATAAACGATAAATTAGGTTAGGTGGCCTTCATGAAAGTTGTTCCCCCCTGTCTTAGCTTCGAAATGGTATAAGGTTCACCCCGATTCGATAACCATAGCTCCGGTAATGACTAAAATACTACGAGATGCCAAATCTGCCATTTAGCTTTTGTCTTCAAAATTGATATTTGCTTGTACTATTGCACTTGTGTTGTACTTGGATGATTTTGGAGCCTAATGGAAGGGCTATTGTGGTAACCTTACTTGTGTGTATTGTGGGGCTAAATTAAGGAAAAGAATGAAGCCATAAATGGCTGGAAATTTGGTAAACACAAAGAGCGTGCTGCCCAAATTTGCACTCAAGGGTTAAGTAGAATTACACCTGTCTTGAGTACGGTTTTGAGGACGAGTCTAACTCGATTTGTCTAGGTTATTCGAGTTTCCTTTTGTGGAGATATATAAGTTGAATTTCGGCCGAAACTTGTACCCTTGGAATTTACGACTGATAGAAATACGTTTCTTTCATTTCTTCGACCCAAACGGCATTTTTCACATATAATGGCTTCAAAATTTCACCGTTTGAAAAGTGATCAAGGGTTTTACGAATAGTCTCTAAATAAGTCTCAATTACTTGATTCTCGTTAAACGAAATGTTTAAGTTTCGAGCCTTAGTTACTTTTCAATGCTCTTAAACAATATTTCCTCGCAGATTTGAACTCCAAGAGCGGAGTAATACCCAAAACCAACGTGTAAAGGCACTGCATCTGTTGTGAGTGTACCACTCCCCTCCTTTGTTGCTTAACTTGGTTTCTGTTCATGCAATCTGTAATTTGAATGACTATGCTATCTGTTTATTCCGTTGAGACAAGGGTGTACTTTATCACCTTTGTTCTCTTGTCAGTATGCCTATTTACTGTGGAAAATTTTGAATCTGTTATCTGTGCTTAATCTACTGCCATTTGGACATTGCATCCAACGACCTTTTTGTTACCTCTGAGCTCAAATCCTGTGGCTAGTTATTCGAGTCGAGTCGGTAAAGGCCTGGTCGATTAGATAACGAACCACAGTAGTCTGTTTCTGAGAAATCTTTGGGTATTGAGAATCTGGATTTTCTGTATACTCGAGTATTACCACCCTCTGTTCGGTTGAGGTGTTCGGGCCCGGTAAGGGGTATGTTTGGTGGACGGAATTCGGTGTAAAGTGGGGTCTATGGACATGTTGGTTCTATCTATGTTGACGGAGAGTCAACGGGTTTGGATCAAGTATCGCAATTGGGCATTTTGGCTCCTGAGAGCCACCTGTATCCTTTCCCTTTGAAATGTTTATTTATTTCCCTATCTGGTGTGTATAACTGCATGATTGATACATGAAATGCCATGATTCATGACTACTTGTACTTCTGGTACCTCATTGAGCGTAAGCTCACCCCTTCCCGTTATCTTTGTTTTCCTTACAGGGAACAACACTTTTGAACCATGATTTTGAAGAAAGTGTCAAGCTAGTGTAAATGTTATTTTATTACGCTCTTTTGTAATCAAAACCCTAGTTACTTTTATCAAGTATCACGTTTTGACTTGTACAACTTTCTATGTATGTACTTAAGTGTTTAAGTATGTATATTAGGTGTATTCGTTTGAGATACTACTTGTAATCATTCGGAACATTTTAGTTGTGTGTAATCGGCGTAGTAGTCTCCGAGTGTTTGTTTTCTTTGGTTTCGATCGCGCGTAATCTAGGGTTTGTGTGATTCGACTTCGTAGTCCTGGCGAGAGCTGGGCAGGCGGTCCGCCAACCCCTTTGGTTCGCCTTAGGGGACGGTGGGGCTGTCACAGTTGGTATCAGAGCCACGTCGCGTGGTCTCTGCGCGGAGTGATTTTGGGCCAAATGGTGTTATGATCCTGATTTTGTGAATGTATTTAAAGGATTTAGTGCTCTTCTTGGGCATAAGTTATGAACCGTGTGTGTTATAAGTGTAAAGATCTTTATCATGGGACTTGAGGAAGATAGGTAGGTATGTCGGGTAGGAATCTTTAATAAGGATGATTTACTCTTGGGACCGGCCGGCTCGAGTTGTGAATTATCTTATTTTGGATTTTTGTTCCCGAATACGAATGAGGTGGGGGCCTCGATTAGAAATGACTTGGGCAGACTAGAAATGTGATTCTATGGCACTTTGAGTGATATATTAGGGTTTCATTAAGTGCGGTTCGCCTGTTTAAGATATAAACCATGTTATTCTTGTAAGCTTTGGGCAGAGCTCGTGGAGAGGTTGGAGATGAGCCATGTTTGACTCCGTGTAAGGGTAGTCACGAGAGGGAAGAAGCTCTTAGTTAGTTGTTTCGCACTTTTGGGCTTAATTTATATATTGTATTATGGAGAACCCCAATATTTTCATGGGATTTCTTTTGCTCGTATTTGAATGACTGCTACTATATGATTTGCCTGATAAAATGATGTTATATGTATATTTGCTTTTGAGTTGTGTCTGCTTTTGTTATTTGTGCCTGCATATATTTGATTTAATATTGTATTCGCGCTTCGATCCCTAGATTGGTTAGACCTATGGAGGTACTCGTAGTGGAAGAGGTCGTGGGCGCGGACGTAAGCAACCCTCGAATGAAAGGGGTAACTGGGAACCAAGACCTGAACCAAATCCTGAACCTAGGGTCGACCCAAATGCTCAAGTAGCCGCTGCTATCCAGCGTATGACTGATCTGCTAGCCCAGATAGTGGAACACCAAGGCCAAAACTCTAATCCTCAACCTGGAAACCCTGGTAACCGTGTAGAGGGCGAGGATAGAGCCCTTGAAAGATTTCAAAAGTTTTCCCCACCAAAATTCCTTGGAGGGCCAGACCCTGATGTGGCCGAAAGGTGGTTGGAGAAAATGGTAGATATTTTTGCCGCCTTGCACTATACGGAGGAGCGGCAAGTGACTTTTGCTATTTTTCAACTGGAAGGGGCTGCCCGTTCTTGGTGGAACGTTATAAGGCAGAAGTGGGAACGAGAATTGACCCTAAGGACGTGGGTGAACTTCATGAGGGAGTTCAACGCTAAGTTTTTCCCTCCTCTAGTGCAAGAAAAGAAAGAGGAGGAATTTATAAGACTCCGCCAGGGAACTCAAACTGTAGCCGAGTACGAGAGCCAATTCACTCGATTGTCTAAGTTTGCCCCCGAACTAATCATGACCGAGCAGAGGCGAATAAGACGTTTTATTCAGGGTTTAAATGTTGAGATCCAGAAGGACTTAGCAGTAGCACGAATTGATGCCTTTAGTGACGCAGTGGAGAAGGCTCAACGAGTCGAGGATGCTAGGCTACAAGTGCGAAACTTCCAAGCTAAGAAAAGGGGATTTCCTGGGAGTGACTCGGAACAAGAGGATAAGAATACACCTCCTAAGATTGGAAGGGGAAACGGGGGAGTACGACTACCGGAGGTGTCCAGAGGTGCCTCACAGGAAGGATCGGTTTCTGCTACTCGTGGTCCCTGAGGATATTGCGGAGGGCCAAATCACACGGAGGAGAATTGTTGGAAGAAAGAGGGAAAATGCCTGCGATGTGGAAGCGCCGATCATCAGATTGCTAACTGCCCAGCACGACTGCGCAAAGGGAAAGGGACCCAGCAACCAACCAAGACCAACCCTGGACAGTCAAAGGGGGAAGGGACTGAAATGAAAGTACCGGCTCAGGTGTATTGCCTAGAGCCACATCAGGTCCCTGACTCGTCTGAGGACGTAGAAGGTACGATCCGTTGGTTACCTTAGATTTTGCTAGATCTAGTTGATAAGAAAATTTCGAGGATGAAATTTCTTTAAGGAGGAGAGAGTGTGAGAACTCGAAAAAAAAAATCCGATTTTAGGGTTTTAGGGTTTTATCGATTTTCGTGCACACATTTTTTTTATTTTCTCTATTATATTCATTTTACATATATTTTATAAGTAAATATAGTTTTTAAACCATTTTTCTAGTATAAGTGAGTTCACGAGAGATTTGAAGCGAATAGCGGATGTGGGACCCGCTAGTGCGTTAAGTGAGAGAAATTCGGCCAATTAGGTTAAGTTGTGCAGTAAGGCATTAAATTACTAGGTGCTAAGTGATAATTAGAGGTTGGGTAGATATTTGGTCATTAGTAAGCTAAAGGATAAGAAAGAAATCCAAAAGTGCCACGTGTCGCGTTCTTATTGGACTAAACTTGCCTAACTTTCCTTTAACTTTACCAAAAGCTTAATTTTGACCAAAATCATCTTCATTTCTTTCTTCCTTTGGCCGAAATATTGAGAGAGAAAAAGGGAAAGAGAGCTTCAACTTTTCTTTCAATTTTTGCCCAAAACTTGAAAACCAACCGATAAAACTTCGAATTCCTCCGTAGAAATAGCTTACTAAGGAGGATTGAAGGTGATTGTGGAGTTGTTTGGCAAGGGAAAGCTCTAAGTTGCTACCTTTTTTGAGGATTAAGGTATTTTGCTTGGAACTTAACTTTTGTTCATAATAAATGGTGAATTAGTGGCTTGTAGTAGTTAAATAGCTTGTTTTGTAGATGATTTCATGGATTGAAGTGAAGTTAGGTGAATTTCTTATTTTCTTGGGAATTTTTCTGTTTTCATATGATGATCATAGTTGGCCTGAATTGATGGCTTAATATGGTATAGAATTGGAGCTAGTGTGTGTTAATTGTGGTTACTTGCGGAAAATTTCAGCTTTGTACACAAGATTCCAGCTTAGGGTTACATGTGGTAGTAATCTGCCCTGATTTTTGCACTGTATGTTCGTCCTTGAGGAAGACCGAATCAGCCCTTGCTCAAAACATGAAAGTTGTAGGTATTTGTGTTAGCTAGCTACTGGTAAAATTTCAGCTCAATCCGAGCATGGTAGGATGTGAAATGACCGAAATACCCTTACTGCCACAAGCTGCAATTCGTAAACAGTTTTGTGAATTGACCAGTTTGGGATGCGTTTTTCACCCTGATTCGTATCCAAGTAGCTTTTGGCCAAAACACAAAAATTGTAGCCCTATGTTTTATCTTTCCAACGCCTCTGAAAAAACCCCAAACGGAATTGTGTAGCCTGGGTTATTTCCGGTTAAATTCAGTGCTGACAACCAGACTGATCACGAACTGTTGGATCTGTGATTTGCAAATTCGACTTAGATAAACGATAAATTAGGTTAGGTGGCCTTCATGAAAGTTGTTCCCCCCTGTCTTAGCTTCGAAATGGTATAAGGTTCACCCCGATTCGATAACCATAGCTCCGGTAATGACTAAAATACTACGAGATGCCAAATCTGCCATTTAGCTTTTGTCTTCAAAATTGATATTTGCTTGTACTATTGCACTTGTGTTGTACTTGGATGATTTTGGAGCCTAATGGAAGGGCTATTGTGGTAACCTTACTTGTGTGTATTGTGGGGCTAAATTAAGGAAAAGAATGAAGCCATAAATGGCTGGAAATTTGGTAAACACAAAGAGCGTGCTGCCCAAATTTGCACTCAAGGGTTAAGTAGAATTACACCTGTCTTGAGTACGGTTTTGAGGACGAGTCTAACTCGATTTGTCTAGGTTATTCGAGTTTCCTTTTGTTGAGATATATAAGTTGAATTTCGGCCGAAACTTGTACCCTTGGAATTTACGACTGATAGAAATACGTTTCTTTCATTTCTTCGACCCAAACGGCATTTTTCACATATAATGGCTTCAAAATTTCACCGTTTGAAAAGTGATCAAGGGTTTTACGAATAGTCTCTAAATAAGTCTCAATTACTTGATTCTCGTTAAACGAAATGTTTAAGTTTCGAGCCTTAGTTACTTTTCAATGCTCTTAAACAATATTTCCTCGCAGATTTGAACTCCAAGAGCGGAGTAATACCCAAAACCAATGTGTAAAGGCACTGCATCTGTTGTGAGTGTACCACTCCCCTCCTTTGTTGCTTAACTTGGTTTCTGTTCATGCAATCTGTAATTTGAATGACTATGCTATCTGTTTATTCCGTTGAGACAAGGGTGTACTTTATCACCTTTGTTCTCTTGTCAGTATGCCTATTTACTGTGGAAAATTTTGAATCTGTTATCTGTGCTTAATCTACTGCCATTTGGACATTGCATCCAACGACCTTTCTGTTACCTCTG
Source organism: Coffea humblotiana (assembly GCA_023065735.1). Taxonomy (NCBI): domain Eukaryota; kingdom Viridiplantae; phylum Streptophyta; class Magnoliopsida; order Gentianales; family Rubiaceae; genus Coffea; species Coffea humblotiana. Next base: position 28,119,345 of record CM041218.1, read on the forward strand.
AGCTCAAATCCTGTGGCTAGTTATTCGAGTCGAGTCGGTAAAGGCCTGGTCGATTAGATAACGAACCACAGTAGTCTGTTTCTGAGAAATCTTTGGGTATTGAGACTCTGGATTTTCTGTATACTCGAGTATTACCACCCTCTGTTCGGTTGAGGTGTTCGGGCCCGGTAAGGGGTATGTTTGGTGGACGGAATTCGGTGTAAAGTGGGGTCTATGGACATGTTGGTTCTATCTATGTTGACAGAGAGTCAACGGGTTTGGATCAAGTATCGCAGTTGGGCATTTTGGCTCCTGAGAGCCACCTGTATCCTTTCCCTTTGAAATGTTTATTTATTTCCCTATCTGGTGTGTATAACTGCATGATTGATACGTGAAATGCCATGATTCATGACTACTTGTACTTCTGGTACCTCATTGAGCGTAAGCTCACCCCTTCCCGTTATCTTTGTTTTCCTTACAGGGAACAACACTTTTGAACCATGATTTTGAAGAAAGTGTCAAGCTAGTGTAACTGTTATTTTGTTACGCTCTTTTATAATCAAAACCCTAGTTACTTTTATCAAGTATCACGTTTTGACTTGTACAACTTTCTATGTATGTACTTAAGTGTTTAAGCATGTATATTAGGTGTATTCGTTTGAGATACTACTTGTAATCATTCGGAACATTTTAGTTGTGTGTAATCGGCGTAGTAGTCTCCGAGTGTTTGTTTTCTTTGGTTTCGATCGCGCGTAATCTAGGGTTTGTGTGATTCGACTTCGTAGTCCTGGCGAGAGCTGGGCAGGCGGTCCGCCAACCCCTTTAGTTCGCCTTAGGGGACGGTGGGGCTGTCACAGGATCCCAAGCAGTGTTCAAGTCATACACATATACGTCAAACTATAGTGCACAGTAATAAGTCACATTCGGGCAAGTGAAGTCCAAATCGATTACAAATCGCACCTCTACTTCCACTTTCACTCACTCACCCTACAAGAAGAAAAACGGGCAATACCTCCCCTATTTTTCCTTAGCTTTTCCTCCAATTTTCCAAGCTAAACATCATGGTAAAACAGCCCAAATTAACTCCACAAGTTATAAGGTAAAAGGGGTTCTTATACTAGGCTACCAAACCAACTAATTTAAGCTTATCTCTTAGCATATAAGCATAATATATCTAAGTTGGAAAATTCTTTACCAAAGCTGAAAATGTGGAACTAAAGATGGAAATTCTTATTTGAAAGCTAAAAAGTCACATTAGAGCTAGAAATCTTCACACAAGTCCATAACAAGACTAGATACTATCATATCATGGCTGAAAAATATGATACAAAGCTGGAAAATTCACCAATCTTCATAAATCTAGGTTATCTTCCATAAAATTTCTATATTCAAGTCATCTTCCTAATAAAATTCAAAATGAGAAAGAGAAAGAAAGTTTTCCAACTTAATACCTTCAACTTCTAGGACCAAAATGAAAAACCAAAGCTTTCCTCTCCAAATAACTCCACTACAGGCTTCCTTGCCACCTTGTTGTAACTTTGTTCGGATTAAACTAGTGATTCTTGTTGATTCCTCACTGAATCAAGGCAAGATCAAGATGAAACTTGAAGCTCTATTCCTCTCTTTGGCTGGCCAAGATGAAAGAAAAGTGAAGGGAATTTTAGTGTTTGGAAAGATAAAGATGGAAGAAAACTTTTGGTCAAAGGTAGCTTTGATTGCCAACACTTGGCAATCAACCATTTTTCCTCTTTTTTTTTCTTTTTCTCTCTTTCTTAATCAATAATTTTGGCTAACCCTGGGATAAAATTAGGGAAAAGAAAATGAAAGAAAACTAAGAAGAATAGGGAAAGAAAGTCTTGGTCAAGTGGTGTTTTCGACCGATAACAAACGGCGCGAGTCGGTTCAAGCCTATTTCTTTACCTCTCTTATACTTTTGTTTTAACTTATGATTCACTAACTAACTCTTAGCACTTTTAATTACATATTTTTTCTTACTTAATACCCGCTCTTATCCACCAAATTTAGTACACACATCTCACCAATTGATCACACTACCACAATACATCATTAAACCTCTCGACTCTATTATAAAAGTAAAAGTAAAACTCTCGACTCAATTATTTATTACAACTATTAAGGGAAGTAAATTAGTAGTAAAGGAATTATAAATTAACTTATTCAAAATAAAAGAGAATTATAAGAAAATATAAACGAATTTTCAAGTCCCCACACTCTCTTCCCCTTAAGAGAATTTCGACCTCGAAATTCATACCACTATTCGTAAATAGCTCAGGGTATTTCTCTTGCATGTCCGTCTCTAACTCCCAGGTTGCTTCCTCTACCTCATTGTATTTCCACAGAACCTTAACCAGTGGAATTTGCTTATATCTCAAGTCCTTCACCTTTCGGTCTAGTACTCGAATAGGTCGTTCCTCATAGGTTAGAGATTCGTCAAGCTCAATATCCTCTGACGGCAATGTGAGGACCCAAAAAATTTACTTATTTTAATCTCATATTACTGGCTTATTTAAATATTTATTCACCCGTTTTCCCCGAATAATTTATTTCAACCATTTTAAAACCATTTACATGGAACTATGACCTGCATATATTTTTAAAATGTCCCGTTAGTAAATTTAATTTTCGGAAGCTCGTTTAGTGAGATTTAGCGAATACGCGTTTGGAGGCAATATTCGATCTGAGAGTACAGAGATCTTGGAGATTTGAGGACTCATGCATTAGTCTTAAAATAGTTATTTTTATGATTAATTACCCTAGTATTGGTTAGTTATATTATCGTTACAAGAATTTCTTAGAAATTGCGCTTTATCGCGCGCGAGTCGGAAGTTCGCGTTTTCACGCTCGCGACTAATTGAAGGACTTTAGAAAATTATCTTTTAGACTACTAAGAGTGAATAATAATAGTGTTAAAGGAAGTACATTAAAAATTTAGTGCATAAGTGAAACAAACCCGAGAGAAAACGGACACGAAACCCTCGCGCGCGATTACTATTCAAAGTTGACTTTTGCTCAAATTTTTAACCACAAAACATCCAAACTTCTCCAAGAAGCTTCACTCATCAGCTCACCCTCTCTCTCCTCTTCATCTTGCTGGCCGAAATTCTCCAAGGGAGAAGAAGAGAAAACCCATCATCCTCCTTGCTCCATTCTTGCACAACTTCACCTCAAATCCTTCACACAACACCTAAACAACTTGGAGAGCAACTCAATCTTGGTGGAGGACATCTTTCTCACGGTTTTTCTTGGGCTTTAGAGGTGCAAAATTTCTGATTTCACTCAAAGGAGTAGGAGGTAATCATCCAACCATCTAACCTTGGCTTTAGTGGGTTGATCTTTGCTAGGAAGCTTGTAGCTTCATTGTTGTTGTTGTTGTTGGATTTAAATAGTTGGAGTGGGCTCTATGAAATCCCACATTGATGATATAGGACTGATATGATGATGTTAAGTGTTGTTTGTGTTAGTTATGTGATAAACGAGATGTGATTTTTTGGAAAAGTGAAAGGAAAACCAAAGGAAAATTGTATATGAAGAGGCCGAAAATCTGCCCTGTTTTTCTCGAAGCTTTGATTCGAATTTTTGATGCTCAAATGACCTTGAATCTGATGTAGATATGTTGTGTAGGGTGTGTGGGAAGTTTCCACTGAAAATCATTTGATTTGGTTGGGTAAAAGTTGAAATTTCGAAAATTTTCAAATCTGGAAAACGGTGTCCAGGTATTCTGGACAGGGTATCTTTGAACGATCGTATCTCTCTGTCCGGACGTCGGAATTGAGTGCCGTTAGCGGCATTCAAAACTAGACATCCTTAATTTTCTAACGGTGTATAATGCACCTTCTAATTCGAACTGAGCCATCTGTAGTGATTGATCAAAATCGGCTGCCCTGTTCTGTAGCTTTAATTTCTCTCATTTGCGAACTGAATTTCAGAACGATTTCTTCTGATGAAATGTAGGCTTATGAATCTAATTTCCAACGCCACTGACCATGTTCAATTTCAAGTTGTATTGAGCGAGATATAGACCAATTCCCAAACTGTACCAAAGCTGGAAAACCCTAATTTCTGCTAGCCAAATGGCCTAATTTGACTTGGGACATGTTGTTTCGAAAATTTTGGTGTTAAACACCTACCAAATGTATATTAAATGTTCCTTGGGTCTTGGTTTCACAAATGAGTCAGATTGGAGTTGATTTCATTGGGCAAAATGTTTGGAAAAGGAAAAGGAAGTAAGGAGACAGATTTGTCTTGGAAATTCCTTGAACTTTGGTAGTTTTTTTCACTACCTTCCCGTGCGAATTTTCAAATGAAATTAGATAGAGGAGTAGTCCTCATATGGAAGTTGAATTGTACCAATTTTGGTGTCAATCTAAAAGTGTTTTGATACACAAATAAGATACCAAAGTTGTTCTTCCAAATCTGGAAAATGGACCGAGCAGCCCTTATTTTTAACCAACTTTGAGCGGCTATATCTTGACGCTCGAAACTCCAATTTTAGTTCTGCTTGTTATGTTTTAAACCTTAACTAGAATTCTAATTGAGTTACAAATTTCATATGCTAGTTCATGTTCTGTGAATTTTGACGAATTTCCAAAGTTTACCGGGAACTAAGACTGAAACTGTCATGGGAGTACAAGTCAGCCACTTTAAGCTGAAATTTGAGTGTCTTCCATTTTGAATCTTGGAAAAGTATATTCTAGGAACTTTTAATACTTTGGAACTAGTTTCCAACGGTACCAATTTTTCGAATTTTGGGCCTACTGAGTGCAAGATCCGATTTTTCAAAGATTGCTCCTTAAAACTGAAATTTTCGAACTTGAGGAGGATTAAGTTTTTAGAAACTCTTCACTACCCTTCGATATTGAATGATTGTTTTAAACTTGATTTCATGAAGGAAATCCATTTTTTCTTGTATTATTAAACCCCACTTTTGAGCCTAGATTTACGAGCAGTTAAGGCTCTCTTTCATGATAATTTTCTTAGTATTGTACAAGTGTACAATCTTCCTTGTTAATATGGGGTTTATAAGTGATAGTGTGTGATAGTAAATTATATTTTGCTCAGGCACTCAAGGGGACACCTTCAAGAGGACCTCACAGCGGACACCTAAACACTTGATTGAGCACTTACCCCCTACCTTGACTTGGTGAGTGTCAAGTGTGTGACAAATTTTTATGTGCTTAATTATTATTTTTAAATGAGAATTTTGAATATGTCGAGTCTAGTGTGTACTTTATCGCACTCGTTCTCGTTTAAGTAAAATGAAATTAAATTATTTGAAGTGAATTGTCAAGTGTATTAAGTGAAGTGTTGAAATTATTAAATATGCTATGGTTGCTTATGTCGTTGGATTGAATCTCCTCGACTCTTAGTGATAATAATGGGGGACGCCCAATCTCATTGGCCGACCTTGGACTCGAGCCGGTATGGCTTGGTCGGGAACCTTGGTGAGCCATGGGAAAAGTGTATAAGCGTAATCTATTGGAGAGATCTCGCTTGGCATACTCGAGTAGTATCGCCTTATATAAAAGAAGTACGGTGAACGGGGAACGCGTAAGACAAGTTCTACGGATTATAACCTACCCGATTGACGGAGTGTCAAATCGTGGAGGTTCTGGATCAAGCAAGTGGAAAATAGCTCTTGAGAGCTCCTGTATCCTTTTCAAGTGTGTTTTATTGTTAATTGTGAATTACTTGATTGTTACAGCTTTCATTTTTGTTCAAGTGTTATTGTTATTTGAACTACGTATTTTGCATGTTTTCTTGGCCTCACGAGCATCCGCTCACCCCGTTAGATTTGTTTTCCTTAACAGGAGCTGAACTGGAAGGGTCTATGGAGAAGCCTACTTGATGGCTCTTTTGACTAGGATTTTGGAATGCATTTGTCTAGACATCCTTTTGGAAAATTGTATATTTTGGGAAAGTGAATGTATTTTGAACTGACAATGTAAGATTGAATACTTAATTATGGGAAATGACTTCGTACCTTTATTCCGACCTTCAGTGTTAGTGTTGTACCTTAAGTTTGAATTGGATTTGTATTGAGTCCTGGTGAGAGCTAGGCAGGCGTCTCGCCGATACCTTTTGGTTCGCCTTAGGGAGAAGTGAGGGCGTCACAGTTGGTATCAGAGCCCTAGGTTAGAGATCTATTTGGGAGATTATATTAGAGACTTTACTTCTAAGAATAGGAATGAGATAACCTAATTATACCCTAAGTTATATTTGAGCAAGTTAGTGACTCTAGTTTCTAACTCGAAAATTGTGGTTGTTTTGCAGGGATGGAGAATGGTCATGGAGGACCTGCTACTAATGGTAATGGCCATGCTAATGGCCATGTGGAGCCCCTTAGGTCCATTTACTATAGCGCATGGGGTGGAGGAGCTCATGTGCATTACTCACCCTCTACTAGGTTTCCCAGATGTGTCTGTAGGGCGAGATACGCTTACCCGAATCACCTTGTATTTGCTCTGGATGATGAGCGTCGCCAGTTGGTGGATACCAACCGAGCTCTACTTCAGGAGGTAGAGGAGTTGAGCATTATGGTGAATGCTCAGAGTGCTAGGATTGCTGAGTTAGAGGGGACCGTGGTGGACGAGGTGGCTAGGGCTGAGGCCGCTCGTAATGAGTTTCAGAGAGTTAGGGCTCGACTTACTAGGAGAGGCGAGGAGATCCGTGATCGGGCTTCCGGGATCATGGCCGATGCCACTATGCTGATCGATGAGGTGATGGAGGTGGTACAGAGTCCAGTTCAGGAAGGCGCTGAGGAGGATCCGGAGGAGGATCCAGAGGAGGACCCTGAGAAGGAGATTCCACCTGATAGCCCTACTGTGGACTAGATCTCGAGTGATAGGCTTTTGACTTTTGTAGTTAGAAATAGCTGGAGTGATGCTAGTGCTTAGGCTATTGTATTTTGCTTGACTGTGTGGCCTGCTTTTGAGGCACTTGATTTTACTTTAGTCGTACATGACTAAAAGTACTTTTATGGCACCTGTGTGCTATATTTTTTGTAATACCCTATGACTTGCTAATTGTATGGATTTTAAAGTGTAAATACATGTTAATTATTGCTAATTTTGATGTTTCAAGTTGGCTCTTGTTTTAAATATTTTCTCGCGTAATTTCTTTTATTTTTACACTAGGCATACCTAAAATTATGGACGGGCGAAGGAGTGGTCGAGGTCGTGGGCGAGGGGCTAGGCAAACCCAACCTCAAGGGGATGATCAGGGCTCGGCAACTGGACCGACCCGGGGACGAGAGAATCTAGAGGGTAATCAAGTGGCTACTGCCATTAATAGGATGACTGATATCCTAAAACGATTAGCTGAGAGACAGGGATCAGGGCCACTTAACCAACCTGGGGGATAGGATAGAGGGGAAGATAGATCCTTGGAGAGGTTTTTGAAGTTTAACCCGCCTAAGTTCCCTGGAGAACCTAATCCTGAGGTAGCGGAGAACTGGTTAGAGAGAATGACCAACATATTCGCCGCCTTAGATTATACCGAAGATAGACGAGTGAACTTTGCTGCGTTCCAATTCGAGGGAGTAGCCGTGCCTGGTGGGACATGGTAAGGGGAAAGTGGGAGAGAGCCCAAACCCGTTGGAATTGGGAAAACTTTACGAGGGAGTTTAATGAAAAATTTCTTCCGCCTCTGATCCAAGAGAAGTGGGAGGATGAGTTTATCAAGTTGAGGCAAGGAACTCTTAGTGTAGCTGAGTACGAAGGGAAGTTCACTAAACTCTCTAAGTACGCTCCCGAATTGGTGACCAATGAGCGGAAAAGGATAAGACAGTTTGTTCAAGGGCTTAATGTGGAGATTCAGGAGAGCTTGGCTGCAACCCAAATATCTACATTTACTGAAGATTTGGAGAAAGCACAGAGAGTAGAGAGCGCAAGGATGCAAGTTAGGGACTTTCACTCTAAGAAAAGGAATATTTCTACTTATACTTCTGGTCAGGCTAGTAAGAGTGCCCCGCCTTCTAAGATGGGAAGAGTGATGTGTGCACGGATGGCGGCCTTGACTCAAGGCTTTCATAGAGACATTGAAGGCTTGGAAGTTGCTAAGCGAGTTGTCTACACATTGATCCAAGCCCATGAAGCATCAAGTTTCGACCATGCATGCCCTTAACGCGTCTTGGCCCGATTGGTAGTAGTATTAGTTGTTGTTAGTTGGGTTTATCGAGTCATTAGTTGAATTGCTAGTTTAATTAGTAGTTCATTTGGTTGTGCAAGTCGGCCCACTCTTGCCAAAGTGTGGTCCGAATTTCCTTTCCTAGATTAAGTAGATGGGCCTCCAATCCTTGACCAAGATGGATTAGGTTTTCATTAGTCCCTTAGCCTATATAAAGGCACACTTTGTACTGTTAAAGGGTTACGTAATTTTGATAATAAAGTTCTAGTTTGTTTCTCTTCAATTGTAGAGAGCAATCGTTCCTTTACTTGCTTTTGGCAAGGATTATTGAGCAATCTTGTGCTTGTCCTTGATTGTTCTACCGACCTATCCACTTGAGTAATCACCTCGATTGGAGTCGTCGTTCTACCACCTTTAATAAAATCGTGTCGTCCGTTTTGGTTTTAGGTTCCGCAATCCAAGCGTTGGACAACCTCGCTAGATTCTTGGGCAAACGTGCTACGTGTCTCGAAACGCGTTGATCGAGGACCGTATCAGCTGGTTTCAGAGCTTAGATTGAGGTATCTTTCGTTATATCTTTGTTTTTCGTAGTTGTGTCGTTAGGGTTTGTAGTATATCCACTGCCATTACTCCAAAAAAATAACAAATCTGTCCGCAATTTTTGTTGTGTTGTTGCGTCAAATCTGTCTTGTGTTTGAGCCCCAATCTGTCCGACATGGTGTATTAATTTCTGGTCGTTCAATTGTGCATCAAATTCTATCCGTAGCGTCGCTTTGTTGCGTGTCAAACCTGTCCGCCAATTGTTCTTAGTAGTGAGTCGCAAGTTGTGTCAAATCTGCCCGCGATTGTGTTTGTTGTGTGGAATCCATTCTGTCCAGTTTGCATGCACTTGTAGTGCCTTCAATTTTGGCCGAACGTTGATCCACAAGTCTGTCCGAGTCTCCACAAGAAAACAAAGCAAGGGGCGGCAGCTAGGGTTTCACCTTGCGCTAGGGTTTGCCTTGTGCGCTAGGGTTTCGTTGTTTGCCAAATCTGTCCAAGGCTGTTTTGAGTCTTCCAAGTGGTTTTACTTAATTTCCAAAACTGATTTGTGGTTAACTGTGTTGGTAATTGTGAATCTTGAAGAGAACCTACAAGATTTTAGGGTTTCTTGAAGTTCTTGATGACTATCTTGAAGTTCTTGATGACTATCTTGAAGTTCTTGGAATTCTTGAAAGTATCTTGCTAAGTTCTTGAAGGATTGTGGTTGTTGTTTGTGAGTGTTGGCCGAAACCAAATCTGGGAAAAAATCAAGTCCATTCGGCCAAGAGTTCTTGTTGTTTGAGTTAAAAAAAACAGAAACAAAAGAAAAGAAAAGAAAGAGAGAAACTTCAGGTAGCAAGAAAAGCAAGAAGGAACCACACTTTTTATTGCCAAATCTGTTTTGTTACATCTTGTTCCAACCCAAACCAGAAAATTACACCAAGAAAGCAATCAAAAGTTTTGATCCACCACTTCTTGGAGTTCTTGAACTTCTTGTTTCTTGGAAACTTGTTTCACCTTGCAGGTAAACATCTTTTTGTACTTCCTTGCGGTGGTGAAGGGTTTCCTTGGTTTTGGGGTGAATTTATTGGGAGATTGAGTAGGGTTGTGTGCATCACCTTGTTGTGAGAGAGGGGCCGAAATTATCTTGAGGTGTGCCCAAAGAAAGCCAAAGCCGGTTCTGATTTTTGGTTGTGTGAGAGTGTCGGTTATTGCTTGCGAATTTATAGAGCCCAACCGACTTTGGTGGGGGCTTGGGAAGGAGAACAAAAGCTAATTTTCGGTTGGAGGAGGTGGGAACCAAATCTGATTTTTCAACTCCTCTTGGAAAGGAATTTGGAAGTTACTTCAACTGTTCAAGAAAAGGTTTTCTAAAGGGTTTCCAAAACTAACTTGTTTTCCAAAATCTATTAGGAAACTAAGTAGATAACTTGGATCACTCTTTTCTTTCCACTTGGACACACTCCTACATTTTAGGAAAATTAGGGTTTCACTTGAATCCTTGCTCACACTAGCCCAATTTCTATTTCTGTCCGCCATTAATACCCTCCCAAACGCGTCCATTCTTGCTTCCTTCTTGCATTCCAATTGTGTCTTAACTCTTGGATACTCTCATGGAAAAAGTTGGTCGCATTCGTTGGACTTGAGCAGCATTTCTCAACTACCTAATCCCACAGGTAAAGGTATTTTGTGAGATCATTAGAGTGTTTTGAGTGACAAATACGAGCGAGAGTGAAACACTAAGGGAGTGAATTAAGTTATATTTGTATTCTTTTCTTGTTCACTAACCTTTGCAGGTCTACGAGAGAGTCATGGAGCAAGCTCAACCAACCAATGACTACTCAATAATGTTCACAGCCATGAAAAACTAGCTCAGGCGAATTAGTGAGCAGCAAATGGAGGAATTGCACACTCGACTTGATGAGCTATCCAAGAGTCTCACGAGGGACTCTCGTTCCAGATCTCACAACCGAAGTAACGATGGCATCAAAGGGACACATAGTGAAGCTTACTCGGCCAGTGAGGATGAGGAAAAGGGCCGAGAGGCCAAGGAGGGATACACCCAAGAGCGAGATCAAGAGGCTTAAGATCCAAGTCCCTACATTCCAAGGCAAAAGTGACCCTGAGACTTACTTGGAATGGGAAGGCCGCATCGAGATGGTCTTCGACTGCTATGATTATAGCGAGGAACAAAAGGTTAAGGTAGCCACTGTTGAGTTCACCGACTACGCACTAGTCTGGTGGGACCAAGTAAGGACTCAGCGAAGGAGAATGGGAGAACCACGAGTCCGGACTTGGCGAGAACTCAAGGTTTGATGCGCAAGAGGTTCGTTCCTAGCTATTACAACCGCGATCTCCACTCCAAGCTTCAAACCCTCACTCAGGGCAACATGAGCGTGGAGGACTACTACAAGGAGATCGAAATGGCCATGATGAGGGCAAATATTCAAGAAGATAGTGAGGCCACGATGGCAAGGTTTCTTAGAGGGTTGAACTCTGACCTTCAAGAGGCCTTGGAACTTCAACACTATTTGGATATGAGCGACCTACTTGAATTAGCCATCAAGGCCGAAAGGGGAAAGAAATTGAGGAGAGGTGGCCGACCATACCCCACCTCAAACCCGAATGATTGGAAAGGAGGTCAGCCGAGAAGAACATCCCATGAAGCGGGACATTCGGCCACACCACCCGCTTCTAGCCGAACACAAGGTAACTTCCCTAACCAAAATTCTAATTCTACCCCTAACAAATTTGTTGATGCATCTAGGTCCACTCCCAAGTCCACTCAAGAAACTCCCAAGCCTTAGGAGTAGGGATATTAAATGCTTCAAATGTCAAGGATTCGGACATATCCAATCCCAATGTCCGAATCAAAGGGTAATGCTCATCACTCACAATGGAGACGTCGTGTCGGATGATGATGATTGTGAGGAGATGCCCGGCTTGACCAAGGAGGAATGCTTGGAAATTGACTCGGCCGAGGAAGAATGTTCACCAACTCAAGGTGAAATTGGTTGTTTGGTTGCAAGAAGAGTGTTAACCGCCCGAGTCAAGGAGGATGAGCAGTTACAAAGAGAAAACTTGTTTTACACTCGGTGTAAAGTAAGTGACAGAGTGTGCAGTCTTATCATCGATGGAGGAAGTTGCACCAATGTAGCAAGTTTGCTAATGGTGGAAAGCCTAAGCCTGCCTACAACCCGACATCCGCATCCCTATCGACTTCAAGGGTTAAGTGAAGACGGCGAAATCCGTGTCTACAAGCAGGTACGCCTTCCTTTCTCGATTGGTCAGTACTGTGATGAAGTCATATGCGATATTGTGCCTATGCATGCTACTCATGTGATACTAGGAAGGCCATGGCAATTTGACAAGCATGTTACTTTTGATGGTAGGTCTAACAAATATACTCTTTTGCACAATGGTAAAAGAATGGTCTTAACCCCGCTCACACCTTCACAAGTGTACGGGGACCAACTTAAATTGCAAAGAGAATGTGACTTAGACCGACAAAAGAGAAAACAAAAAGGGCCCGAATCTGGAAATTGTTCGACCTCTACGTTTGAGCAATCGGCCCAAGGGAAGAATGTTGTCACTAGTGTTACAAATGAACAAGCGTTAGTTACGTCAAACACTAGGAAACAAAACATGATAATAAAGGCTACGGACATTAGGAAAGTTGTACCATCTAATCAGCCTTTGTTACTTGTGCTCTGTAAACATGTGCTCTTGCATGCTGATGAACTCGACAAGGCATTGCCTTCGAGTGTAGTTGCTTTGTCGCAGGTTAAGCAAGGAGAGATTGAGTTGATCATGGCATGTTCCACCCCTAAATCCATTGGTGAATATCAGAATTTTCATGAAGTTTGCCTCTCTAATGAAGTTGAACGTGTTCAAAGTGCTCTCCATTCTATCAGTTGCATTTTGGAGGATCCAAGAAGATGTAACCTTGCTGCCAATGACCCATACATTCTACATTGTATCATGGAACCAAAGCTACATGCTTTATCTTCAAGGAGTCATTGGAGTAAAGCCATGAGTCTTTCTTGGCTGGCTGTGAACATTTTCAAACCCACCAAGAGACATGTGCACCAAATTATAATACTCATGACGTATGCAAGTATCATTCAATCTAAGAGGACCAATATGTGGTGGCGTTAGATTTGTGGTTTCATACTAACAACTCTTGTTAGTATCATTCATCTCCATCCAGATTTGAGGACAAATCCTTCTCAAGTGGAGGGGACTGATGTGTGCACGGATGGCGGCCTTGACTCAAGGCTTTCATAGAGACATTGAAGGCTTGGAAGTTGCTAAGCGAGTTGTCTACACATTGATCCAAGCCCATGAAGCATCAAGTTTCGGCCATGCATGCCCTTAACGCGCCTTGGCCCGATTGGTAGTAGTATTAGTTGTTGTTAGTTGGGTTTATCGAGTCATTAGTTGAATTGCTAGTTTAATTAGTAGTTTCATTTGGTTGTGCAAGTCGGCCCACTCTTGCCAAAGTGTGGTCCGAATTTCCTTTCCTAGATTAAGTAGATGGGCCTCCAATCCTTGACCAAGATGGATTAGGTTTTCATTAGCCCCTTAGCCTATATAAAGGCACACTTTGTACGGTTAAAGGGTTACGTAATTTTGATAATAAAGTTCTAGTTTGTTTCTCTTCAATTGTAGAGAGCATTCGTTCCTTTACTTGCTTTTGGCAAGGGTTCTTGAGCAATCTTGTGCTTGTCCTTGATTGTTCTACCGACCTATCCACTTGAGTAATCACCTCGATTGGAGTCGTCGTTCTACCACCTTTAATCAATTCGTGTCGTCCGTTTTGGTTTTAGGTTCCGCAATCCAAGCGTTGGACAACCTCGCTAGATCCTTGGGCAAACGTGCTACGTGTCTCGAAACGCGTTGATCGAGGACCGTATCAAAGAGGAACGGGAGGAGTGAGGACCGCTGGAGTTTCAAGGGGAGCTTTATCCAGAGGAGGTCGTAGTGGGCCAATTCAAGCAAGGGAAGTGCCTTCTAGTGGTCCGGCCGTAACCCCTCAAGTTAATTGCGGTTACTGTGGCAAACCAAATCACTCGGAGAATGATTGTTGGAGAAAGTTGGGAAAGTGTTTGTTCTGTGGTAGTGCCGAGCACCAGCTGGCGAGTTGTCCAAAGATGCCAAGAGTAGGAGGTAGTACTCAAAGGCCAGAAAAGTCAACATCTAAGCAGACTAGTGCTGCAGGGAGTCGACCAAAGGTACCTGTTAGGGTTTAAGCATTTGACTACCAACAGATCCCGATGCTACTGAGGTGGTTGAAGGTACGATCCCTATTTTTCACCGTTTAGCTAAGATTTTAATTGATCCGGGTGCAACACATTTTTTTGTAAACCCTAACTTTATGGAAGGAATAGACTTGAACCCAATTAAGTTACCTTATGATTTGGAGGTTAGGACGCCTACTGGGGATCAAAGCTTACTAGCTAACTTGATATATAAGGATTGTGAGATCTGGGTTGGTGAACGGAAATTACTGGCCGATTTGATGGGATTAGCGATTAAGGGGGGGTATGATGTGATCCTAGGAATGGACTGGTTAGCCCGTTACAATGCTCAGTTGAACTGTAAGACAAAAATGGTAGAATTGTGCATTCCAGAAGAGGCAACCCTGAAAGTGGATGTAAGGGGTAGATTAGCCTCATCTGCACTTATTTCAAGAATCCGAGCTAGGAAAATGTTAAGTAAGGGAGCTCAGGGATATTTGGCCTTTCTTATCAATACTCCTAGTGATAAAGTGAGATTAGAGGACATGCCTGTAGTGACGGAGTATCCGGACGTCTTTCCTGAAGAGTTAGAATCTTTACTCCCGGAAAGGGAAATAGCTTTTAAAATTGATGTGACTCCGGGAGTAGCACTTATCTCCAAGACGCCGTATAGGATGGCTCCAGCTGAATTGAAAGAGTTGAAATTGCAGTTACAGGATTTACTAGAGCGAGGTTTTATAAAGGAGAGTGATTCACCGTAGGGAGCCCCAGTCTTGTTTGTTAAGAAGAAGGATGGGAGTTTAAGGCTGTGTATAGATTACCGAGGCTTGAACGATGTTACCATTAAGAATAAGTACCCTTTGCCCCATATTGATGAATTATTTGACCAATTGCAAGCGGCAGTAGTATTCTTGAAGTTAGATTTGAGACAGGGTTACTATCAGTTAAGGATTTTGGAGAAGGATATACCTAAAACTGCTTTTAACTCGAGGTATGGACATTTTGAGTTCGCAGTAATGCCGTTTGGATTGACCAATGCACCTGCGACTTTTATGGACTTAATGCATCGAGTCTTTAAGCCTTATCTGGATCAGTTTGTAGTGGTGTTCATCGATGATATACTGGTGTACTTTAAAACATTGGAGGATCACGAGAAACATTTGAGAATTGTTTTACAAACTTTGAGGGAACATCAGTTATATGCCAAGTTTAGCAAGTGTGAGTTTTGGTTGAAAGAAGTGACATTTTTAGGACATATAATTTCTAAGGACGGGATTATAGTGGATCCAGTCAAAGTTGAAGCAGTCTCTAAATAGAAGCAACCGGAAAATCCTACTGAAATTCGAAATTTTATAGGGTTAGCAGGGTATTATCGGAGATTTATTCAGGATTTTTCTAGGATTGCTGGACCCATGACTGAGTTGACTAAGAAAAGTAGGAAATTTATATGGAGTCCTAAATGTGAAGAAAGTTTCCAAGAATTAAAGAGACGTTTAACGAGAGCACCTGTGTTAGCTCTACCGAATGGGAATGATAGTTTTGTGGTCTATACAGATGCTTCCAAGGAAGGTTTGGGATGTGTATTAATGTAAAATGATAAAGTGATAGCTTATGCCTCTAGGAAATTAAAGCCGCACGAGAAAAATTACCCGACTGATAATTTGGAGTTAGCGGCTGTAGTGTTTGCATTGAAGAAATGGAGGCATTACCTTTATGGGGTGACGTTTGAGGTTTTTACTGACCACAAGAGCCTTAAGTATTTGTTTTCTCAAAAAGAGCTGAATTTGAGACAACGTAGGTGGATGAAATTCTTGGAAGATTATGATTGCTCGATAAAGTACCACCCAAGAAAAACCAATATAGTAGCTGATACTTTAAGTCGTCAAGTGCAGGTGGCAGGATTGATGATTAAAGAGATGCACTTGTTGGAGGAGATTGGTGTATGGAATCCCCGACTTGAACTGAGAAAAGTAATTTTGGGGAATATTGTCGTGAAATCCACTTTGTTGGAACGTATCAAGGAGATTCAGGGAAGGGACCTTGAAGTGCAAAAGTGGTTGGAAAAAGTCAAAAAGGGAGAAAAGTCGGATTTTAACTTGGCAGGGAATGGTGTATTGAGATTTCGGAATCGGATAGTAGTGCCAAAGGATGAAGGGCTTAAGAAGGAAATTTTGGAAGAAACACGCCGATCTAAGTACACGGTACACCCTAGATGGAATAAAATGTACCAAGACTTGAAGAGGTTTTACTGGTGGGAGAGCATGAAGAAAGAAATCGCTCAATTTGTCCAGACCTGTTTGATTTATCAACAGGTTAAAGCCGAACATCAGAAACCATCAGGTCTTTTGCAACCTTTAGAAATACCTGAGTGGAAATGGGAAAATATCACCATGAATTTTGTATATGGTTTACCTAGGACACAAAGGGGTCATGATGCCATTTGGGTAATAGTGGATAGATTGACCAAATCGGCTCACTTTCTACCGATTAGTATGAAATACCCGTTGGAGAAATTAGCTAAATTATACTTGGATGAAATTATAAGACTACATGGGATACCTGTAAGTATTGTGTCTGATTGAGACCCTAGGTTTGTCACGCGGTTCTGGCAAAAGATGCAAGAAGTGTTGGGGACTAAATTGAATTTTAGTACTACTTACCATCCCCAGACAGATGGACAGTCTGAAAGGACGATTCAGACGCTTGAGGACATGTTAAGAGCTTGTACTTTGGATTTTGGGGAGAGTTGGAGTAAGTATTTGACTTTGGTGTAATTTGCCTATAATAATAGTTTTCATTCTTCTATTCAAATGGCTCCGTACGAAGCACTTTATGGTCGGAGGTGTAGGTCTCCGATTTGTTGGGATGAAGTAGGTGAACGAAAAATTTTAGACCCGACTACAGTGCCTTGGGTTGAGGAGGCGAACGAAAAAGTGAAGTTGATATGCCAGAGGATTCAAACCGCACAAAGTCGTCAAAAGAGTTATGTCGATAATCGAAGAAAGGACTTAGAGTTTGCGGTTGGAGATCAAGTTTTTCTTAAGATTACACCTCTGAAAGCGAGTTTGTTGACAGGCAAGGGAAAGAAATTACAACCGAGATTTGTAGGACCTTATAAGGTTATCCAACGTGTAGAAAGTGTGGCCTATAAGTTGGAATTGCCACCAAGTCTATCTCGAATCCACAATGTTTTCCACATATCGGTGCTTAAGAAATATCATCCAGATCCGTCTCACGTCCTGCAACCGGAGAGTGTTGAAATTGATGAAGCACTGACCTATGAGGAGAAACCGATCAAACTTCTAGATCGTAAGGTGAAAGAATTGAGGAACAAGCAGATCCCGTTGGTGAAAGTTCTTTGGAGGAACCACGGATTGGAAGAGGCAACCTGAGAAGTTGAAGAAGAAATTCGAGGAAAATATCCCGACCTGTTCTCAAATCAAGGTATAATTTCGAAGACGAAATTTTCTTAAGGGGGAGAGGATGTGAGGACCCAGAAAATTTACTTATTTTAATCTCATATTACTGGTTTATTTAAATATTTATTCACCCGCTTTCCCCGAATAATTTATTTCAACCATTTTAAAACCATTTACATGGAACTATGACCTGCATATATTTTTAAAATGTCCCGTTAGTAAATTTAATTTTCGGAAGCTTGTTTAGTGAGATTTAGCGAATACGCGTTTAGAACCAATATTCGATCTGAGAGTACAGAGACCTTGGAGATTTGAGGACTCATGCGTTAGTCTTAAAATAGTTATTTTTATGATTAATTACCCTAGTATTGGTTAGTTATATTATCGTTACAAGAATTTCTTAAAAATTGCACTTTATCGCGCGTGAGTCGAAAGTTCGCGTTTTCACGCGCGCGACTAATTGAAGGACTTTAGAAAATTATCTTTTAGACTACTAAGCGTGAATAATAATAGTGTTAAAGGAAGTATATTAAAGGTTTAGTACATAAGTGAAACAAACCCGAGAGAAAATGGACACGAAACCCTCGCGCGCGATTACTATTCAAAGTTGACTTTTGCTCAAATTTTTAACCACAAAACATCCAAACTTCTCCAAGAAGCTTCACTCATCAGCTCACCCTCTCTCTCCTCTTCATCTTGCTGGCCGAAATTCTCCAAGGGAGAAGAAGAGAAAACCCATCATCCTCCTTGCTCCATTCTTGCACAACTTCACCTCAAATCCTTCACACAACACCTAAACAACTTGGAGAGCAACTCAATCTTGGTGGAGGACATCTTTCTCACGGGTTTTCTTGGGCTTTAGAGGTGCAAAATTTCTGATTTCACTCAAAGGAGTAGGAGGTAATCATCCAACCATCTAACCTTGGCTTTAGTGGGTTGATCTTTGCTAGGAAGCTTGTAGCTTCATTGTTGTTGTTGTTGTTGGATTTAAATGGTTGGAGTGGGCTCTATGAAATCCCACCTTGATGATATAGGACTGATATGATGATGTTAAGTGTTGTTTGTGATAGTTATGTGATAAACGAGATGAGATTTGTTGGAAAAGTGAAAGGAAAACCAAAGGAAAATTGTATATGAAGAGGCCGAAAATCTGCCCTGTTTTTCTCAAAGCTTTTTGATACTCAAATGACCTTGAATCTGATGTAGATATGTTGTGTAGGGTGTGTGGGAAGTTTCCACCGAAAATCATTTGATTTGGTTGGGTAAAAGTTGAAATTTCGAAAATTTTCAAATCTGGAAAACGGTGTCCAGGTGTTCTGGACAGGGCATCTTTGAACGATCGTATCTCTCTGTATGGACGTCGGAATTGAGTTCTGTTAGTGGCATTCAAAACAAGACATCTTTAGTTGTCTAACGGTGTATAATGCACCTTCTAATTCGAACTGAACCATCTGTAGTGATTCATCAAAGTCGGCTGCCCTGTTCTGTTAGTCCAACCGAGAGGAAGTTAGAAGCTGTAACTTGTAGCTTTAATTTCTCTCATTTGCGAACTGAATTTCAGAACGATTTCTTCTGATGAAATGTAGGCTTATGAATCTAATTTCCAACGCCACTGACCATGTTCAATTTCAAGTTGTATTGAGCGAGATATAGACCAATTCCCAAACTGTACCAAAGCTGGAAAACCCTAATTTCTGCTAGCCAAATGTCCTAGTTTGACTTGGGACATGTTGTTTCGAAACTTTTGGTGTTAAACTCCTACCAAATGTATATTAAATGTTCCTTGGGTCTTGGTTTCACAAATGAGTCAGATTGGAGTTGATTTCATTGGGCAAAATGTTTGGAAAAGGAAAAGGAAGTAAGGAGACAGATTTGTCTTGGAAATTCCTTGAACTTTGGTAGTTTTGTTCACTACCTTCCCGTGTGAATTTTCAAATGAAATTTGATAGAGGAGTAGTCCTCATATGGAAGTTGAATTGTACCAATTTTGGTGTCAATCTAAAACTGTTTTGATATACAAATAAGATACCAAAGTTGTTCTTCCAAATCTGGAAAATGGACCGAGCAGCCCTTATTTTTAACTAACTTTGAACGGCTATATCTTGACGCTCGAAACTCCGATTTTAGTTCTGCTTGTTATTTTTTAAACCTTAATTGGAATTCTAATTGAGATACAAATTTCATATGCTAGTTCACTTTCTGTGAATTTTGACGAATTTCCAAAGTTTACCGAGAACTAAGACTGAAACTGTCTTGGGAGTACAAGTCAGCCACTTTAAGCTGAAATTTGAGTATCTTCCATTTTGAATATTGAAAAAGTGTCTTCTAGGAACTTTTAATACTTTGGAACTAGTTTCCAACGGTACCAAGTTTTCTAATTTTGGGCCTACTGAGTGTAAGATCCGATTTTTCAAAGATTGCTCCTTAAAACTGAAATTTTCGAACTTGAGGGGGATTGAGTTTTTAGAAACTCTTCACTACCCTTCGATATTGAATGACTGTTTTAAACTTGATTTCGTGAAGGAAATCCATTTTTTCTTATATTATTAAACCCCACTTTTGAGCCTCGATTTACGAGCAGTTAAGGCTCTCTTTCATGATAATTTTCTTAATATTGTACAAGTGTACAATCTTCCTTGTTAATAAGGGATTTATAAGTGATAGTGTGTGATAGTAAATTATATTTTGCTCAAGCACTCAAGGGAACCTTTAAGAGGACCTCACAGCGGACGCCTAAACACTTGATTGAGCACTTACCCCCTACCCTGACTTGGTGAGTGTCAAGTGTGTGACAAATTGTTACGTGCTTAATTATTATTGTTGAATGAGAATTTTGAATATGTCGAGTCGAGTGTGTACTTTATCGCACTCGTTCTCGTTTAAGTAAAGTGAAATTAAATTATTTAAAGTGAATTGTCAAGTGTATTAAGTGAAGTGTTGAAATCATTAAATATACTATGGTTGCATATGTCGTTGGAGTGAATCTCCTCGACTCTTAGTGATAATAATGGGGGACGCCCAAATCTCATTGGCTGACCTTGGACTCGAGCCGGTATGGGCTTGGTCGGGAACCTTGGTGAGCCATGGGAAAAGTGTATAAGCGTGATCTATTGGAGAGATCTCGCTTGGCATACTCGAGTAGTATCGCCTTATATAAAGAAGTACGGTGAACGGGGAACGCGTAAGTGAAGTTCTACGGATTATAACCTACCCGATTGACGGAGTGTCAACTCGTGGAGGTTCTGGATCGAGCAAGTGGAAAATAGCTCCTGAGAGCTCCTGTATCCTTTTCAAGTGTGTTTTATTGTTAATTGTGAATTACTTGAATGTTACAGCTTTCATTTTTGTTCAAGTGTTATTGTTATTTGAACTACGTGTTTTGCATGTTTTCTTGGCCTCACGAGCATCCGCTCACCCTGTTAGATTTGTTTTTCTTAACAGGAGCTGAACTGGAAGGGTCTATGGAGAAGCCTACTTGATGGCTCTTTTGACTAGGATTTTGGAATGCATTTGTCTAGACATCCTTTTGGAAAATTGTATATTTTGGGAAAGTGAATGTATTTTGAACTGACGATGTAAGATTGAATACTTAATTATGGAAAATGACTTCGTACCTTTATTCCGACCTTCAGTGTTAGTGTTGTACCTTAATTTTGAATTGAATTTGTATTGAATCCTGGCGAGAGCTGGGCAGGCGTCCCGCCGATACCTTTTGGTTCGTCTTAGGGAGAAGTGGAGGCGTCACAGGCAAAATATGAGTCGGGTCCGAATGATATTTCTTAAGCAAAGAGACATGAAAAACATCATGGATTCGGGATAAACTTGCTGGTAACTCTAATCGATATGCCACATTTCCTACCCGTTGGAGTATGTTGAAGAGTCCTATATATCTTGGTTGTAACTTCTTTCCTTTTCCCTCCTTGATCTTTCCTTTCGGTGGGATAACCTTAAGGAACAGCTTATCTCCTATTTCAAACACTAAATCTTTTCTCCGATGGTCGGCATAGCTCTTCTGTCGACTTTGGGCCGTTTGAAGCCTCTGACGTATCATTTTTATCTTTTCGTAGGTTTCCTCAACCCATGGTATTGTTGCCGGATCTATAACTTTTCTCTCTCCTACTTCATCCCAATGGATTGGTGATCGACATTTTCGTCCATAAAGTGCTTCATATAGAGCCATTTGGATAGAAGAGTGATAACTGTTGTTATACGCAAGCTCGACTAATGTCATGTACTGGCTCCAACTTCCCCCAAAATCCACAATACATGCTCTTTACATATGCTCAAGGGTTTGAATGGTTCTCTCTGACTGTCCATCTGTTTGAGGATGATAGGTTGTGCTATAGTTCAGTTTAGTCCCTAGAGCCTCCTGTAACTTCTGCCAAATCGAGATACAAATCTAGGATCTCTATCAGATACTATGCTCATCGGTACCCCATGTAATCTTATAGTCTCATCCATATAAAGTTTGACAAGTTTCTCTAAAGAATATTTCATATTAAATGGCAAGAAATGTGCGGACTTAGTCAATTGATCTACTATCACCCAAACCACATCATGACACTTTTGAGTTCGTGGTAACCCTAACATAAAATTCATTGTTATGTATTTCCACTTCCATTCAGGTGTCTTAGAGGCTGTAACAAACCTGACGGTTTTTTATGCTCGGCCTTCACTTGCTGACACGTAAGACATCTTTGAACAAATTGAACAATCTCTGATTTCATGTTGTCCTATCAATATAGACCTTTGAGATCTTGATACATCTTACCATTACCTGGATGCACAGTGTATCTAGAACGGTGAGATTATTCTAAAATGTCCTTTTTCAATTCCTCATCATTTGGTACAACAATGCAATTTCGAAACCTTAGAATGTCATCAGGACCTAAATTGAAGTCGAGTAATTCTCCCTTTTTCACTCTTTCTGTGACGACCCCACCTCCCCCTAGGGCGTACCCCAGGGTTTAGCGGACCGCCTGCCCAACTCTCGCTAGGACTCGCTCACTTACTTCAGATAAAATAGTTCACAACATCAAGCATAAATGGAATAACAGTTCCCAAGTTTGGAACGCACATATACATTCATTCTATTCCAAACATTCATACAATCCCAAATATAACAAAAGATATGAATTCCAGATACATTCAACTCTAATCGAGCACTAGCGCAAGTACAATCGCAAAATTTCAAAAACTAGACTATGCAATCTGTACCAGCCTCACGCCATCGCTCGTACCCCCTGTAAGGAAAACAAATCTAATAAGGTGAGCTAAAACTCAGTAAGGTTCCAAATAGCAAGTTGACCATTAATTCAAAGTGAAAGTATCAAAGTAGCGAAGTAGCG
Organism: Coffea humblotiana; assembly: GCA_023065735.1. Lineage (NCBI taxonomy): Eukaryota > Viridiplantae > Streptophyta > Magnoliopsida > Gentianales > Rubiaceae > Coffea > Coffea humblotiana. The sequence goes on from CM041218.1 coordinate 28,141,998, forward strand.
AGTATAACAAGTTAAGAAAATGAGTAATAACACTTCGTAAAGCCAATCACTGGATATTTAATATGTCAAGTAAAAGGACACAGCTGCTATTGCAAAATAGCTCCGCCATAGCTTGATCAAGGAATGGTTGACACTCCGTCAACTTTCAAGTAAAGTAATCAGTCCAGTAGTGCCCCACTTAACGCCAATCTCCGTCCACCATTCAACTCCCTTACTGGGCTCGAACACCAAGATAAACACGTGTGGTAATACTCGAGTATACCGATTAGTCGAGAAGATATCACTCCACTCGACAAAACTAGAGACCCAGGGTTCGTTATCTAATCGACCAGGCCCTAGCCGGCTCGACTCGATTAACTAACCACAGGGTTTCTGGAATTCCAGACAGGATGCAAATCATATTCATGTATATCAAATCAATTGCAACTAAGGAACAAGAATATATCACATTAGGGCAAGTGCAATAAAGTACACCCTTGCCCGACCAAACCAATCAAATATCATCCGACCACATTGGTCAAGCATTTAAAACAAGTATCAAGTTCAATCAGGTATTTGGAAGCACTCACCAAAAACTTAGTGCTTCTTAGGATCATGCTCAGGTGCAACTCCTTGTTTGGAGTCCAAATCTGCGATAAAACATCGTTTACGAGTTTGAAATCAACTAGGGTTCGAAACTTAGGAGTTTCGCTTAAAGAAAATCAAGTAACTGAAACTCATTTAGGTAGTATTCATGTCACTTATCAAACCCTAGAAATTTCATCCTCGCTCTTTTAGTGTTGATAAAGAAGCGATTAAAACTTTGGAATTCACATTTCGGTCTAAAAGATGAGGAAAACGTATTTCTAGTGGTCGCTACTTTCGCCTTTTAAAGGGTACGAGTTTTGGCCAAATTTCAGCTCATATACCTTTACGAACGGTAACTTGACTACCATAGACAATCCAAGTTCACTTCGACTTCAAATCGTCGCTCAAGTTTCAAGTTTACTCGCTTATCTTTCGAGCGAAAAGTTGGGCAGCATGCCCTTTGTATTTATCCATTTTCCCATCCAAGTACAACTTGGATTCACAAGCCAACAAACCTCCAATTCAACCACAAGTGATAACCAACAACATTCATCTATTCAAGGCCTCAAAACCAACCAAACAAACCAAATAATAACTTATCACCATGGACCAAAGCTGGAAACCAGTTTAAAGAAGAACTTATAAATGGCAGATATGTCATCCTTCGGTGTTTTGGTCATTACTGTAGCTAGGTATATCAGATCGAGGTAAATTTTATGGAGTTTCGAAGCTAAGATATAGAACTACATTTCCTATGAATACATCAACACCCAGTTCTAGCATTTTCAGGGTCAAAAATGGACGGTCAGAAGCACATGAAAAACAAGTCAGGAATATTAGAGGTTTTTGTGCAGTCAGGAGTGCTCTGGCCAAATCATAGGCTAAAATCATCCGATTGATCTGGAAATTTGAAGGTAGAAATTTAACTCAAATATCTATAACTTTCATGTTTTGTCCAAAAGCTAATTCAATCTAAAACATGGAGAAATTCACAGCCCAAGTTGATTCCAAAAACAGGGCAGAACCTACCAAATGCTGGAAATTCAACTTTTAACTCTACAAAGTCACAATCAAGCCCATAATCACTTCACAAGTTCCATTTCCAAGCTCAATAACATCATTTACTAGTTAAACAACAATAATCAAAACTGAAAAATGCAAACCCTAGCTGAAAATTCCACTACACGATCATAACTAAACAAGTAACCATAGCAAACCAAGAATATAAGTTTCTATCCCAAAGTGAACAAGATTAAGCAAGAGAAAAGGAAAGTCAAGCCTTATACCTTCCAAAAGCTGCTTGCAAGTGAAAACCAAACCACTCTCTTCCAAAAATTTCACCACACCAAGCTTTCCAAACACCAAAAGGTAAGTTTAATCGGTTTAGTTTTTGAGATTTCAACTTAACAAGGAAGAATCAAGGTTGGAGTTGAAATTTTTTCCTCTCTTTTCCCTCTCTTAGTTTCGGCCAACATGAACAAAAAATGAAGGAAATTGAGCCAAAAAGAAAGATAAGAAGGTAGGAAATTTGTTTAGTCAAAGTTTACTAAATTTCCAACAAGTGTCACACTTTGATTTGAGGTCAAATTTTTTCTTTTCTCTCTTGTTTTTTAGTCCAAAAATTTGGCTGGTATAAGGAGATACTTAGAGCTGATTTTGCTCAATTAATAACAAGGAGATTAAGGTAATAAAGTAGTGTTCAAGTGGTGCACTCAATCGGTAGCAAACGGTGCACGTCGGTTCAAGCCTATTTTCCTTAACTCGCGCGTACTAGTGTTTTCACTTATGATTCACTAACTTATTATTAGCACTTCTAATCACACACTTTTTCTTATCTAAAACTCACTCTTAACCACCAAATTTAGTACACACGCATCACCAAGTGATCACACTACCAAAATGCACCAAAAACCCTAGTATGCACAAAAAACCCTAACTTATGCCATTCCTTTAGAAAAATCATAACTTGAGTTATAAATGTCAAACATTCATACAACTTGGCCTGTTAAAAACTAGACTTAAAACACTAATAATCTTTAGAAGACACCTCAAAGAAATTCAGCTCATAGTTAGTCTAAATTGAGCCATAAGCTACTACAACATTCCTATGTTTACTTGTGCAGGGCAGAATTTTCAGTCAACTTTACCAATTTTCTGGAATTTATAGAGATTGAATCAAACTCTAAATTTTTCACTGTAGGAAGCCCTATGAGTCTAGTTTCAAACGCAACAAACGGAACTCAATTCCGATTTTCCTATACGAAGTTGTAGCCAATTTCCCAAAGCTGCGCAGTGCCTCCTGCGAAAATTTCTAAATTTTCTAGCAACTTGAGATTATGAAACTTTTCTTAACAAAATTCACTCCCTTGACTCAAATTCAACTATTAAAACAACCAAGAATCTAAGGCAAGTAAGTTCAAATAAGAGCTATAAAGACAAGTAAAATTTTGGGGTCTCACAATTACTCTAGTTAAAACGCTCCATTTTTGGTTCATTTTCATGGAAATCGAGGGCACAAGACTAGGAGGTGAAATTCATTTCTCAAGTATGAAATGAGGTGCAAATAATCAAGTAAGCTAGGTTTAATACCTAGGAAATGTTTCCAAACCACTTTTGAGATTTTCGCTTCTATATAAGGAAAATTCAGTTTTGGACAGCATTCTTTGAAAAATCATAACTTGAGTTCAGTAAGTCCAAAATTTGTAAATCTTATACCATTGGAAAATAGATTCAATGAAATAAAACTCTCTAGAAGATACTTTTTCCAAATTCAAATCATAAATCGATCAAATCTTAGCTCCAAATCACTGCTTCAGTAAGAACAGGGCAAAACAGTCTTGCATTTTCAGTGAACTTTGGAAATTTGGAAAAATTCATAGAAATAGAATCAGCCCTTGAAATTTATGCCACTGAAAGAAATCCAAGTCCAGTTTCAAATGCAACAAATGGAACTCAATTTGGATCTTTCTACACCAAGATACAATAGTTTCATGAAAGCTGATTTTTGAAACCTGGTTCACGAAATTCCAGCTCTGGGAACACTTGACACAGTTTGTAAATCAGGTCATAACTAAGGATAAACAAATCACAAATTAGCATGGTTTATGGCGTTGAAAATTAGATTCAAAGTTCTAAAAATAATTAGAAGAAACTATCTTCAAATTCATTTCACAAGGGGAACAAAAATGAGCTACAATCTGCAGCTGTTCAGGTCTCACGGGTAAAACAGTAGGAGAAAATCAGTCAATTTTGCCGGTTCGCTACGGCTCATAGAAAACAAATTAGTAGGGGTATTTTATACCGTTAGAAATCCCTCGGAGTTTAGTTTCAAATCCCACTAACAACACTTGATTTTGACTCCTGTACAAAAAATTATGTGTAGTTAAATGCACCCTGGTTGGCTGTCCTGAGCAGAATTTTCTAGGTTTGTTTCTCTTCTCTAAACTTAACTTTTTCCCAATCAAATGAAATGATTTTTGAGAGATAATTTACACACATATAATCCAACATATAACAAGCATTTTGGCATCAAAATAACCACTAATTTCGAAATCAAAACAAGGGCAAATAAACCAGCAAAAATTCGAACAACATGGCTCTCCTTCCCTTCAATTTTTCTTTCCAAATCTTCATACCAAAACCAAACTATAAACCACTAAAATCACAACCAAACAAACAATATACTCAAGGCCACTACCTAAGAATCCACCTCAAGACATCTACCTAAAGTCAAGGTTCATGGAACCCATCAACAACCCAAGCTTAACTAGTGAAAACCTAACTAAAGCTAACCATAAGATGGAAGAAAAATGAGAGCGTAGCATGTTACCCCTCCAAGAGTAGTAGGGAAAACCACAAGAGTTAAAGCTCTAAACCACCAAGAATCTCTCCTCCTTCAAGTCTCCTACTAAGCTTGAGGATGCTCCAAGAGAATGGGCTAGGTTGAAGCAAGCTTTAGGAAGCAAAATGAAGAAGAAAAGTTGAAGCTTTCTTGGCTCCAATGGAGATGAAGAGCTCGGCCAAGAGGAGGGAGAAGAGAGAGGTTTTGAGTGATTTTTGGTGAAGTGATTTGATGCAAAGGATGGAGTGACATAAAGCTAGCTTTTGGATGCAAAAAGTCAACTAGAAATAGTGGCCAATAGTGCTACCAATTGAGCTTAATTCAACTCACTCACCTCTAATCTCTCAATTAACTTTTCTTAGTCTATAATTGATCACCCATAAATTTTCCAAAACCACTGCACTCTCAGGCCGAATATTGTCTCGAAAAACGTGTATTCACTAATGTTCACTAATCAAGCGATCGAAAAATTAACTTTAAGAGAAAACGTGTTAAAATATAAAATGAGGCAATGTACCATGCAAATGCAATTAAAATGAATGAAATAAATTAATTGGAGCAAATGAATAAATAATTAAATAAATAAGCCAGTAAAATAAAATAAAATAAATAATAAATAAAAATTCAGGTCCTCACATAATGTGTGTGTGTGCTTGAGAGAGAGGGAGATAGAGACAGGGAAGAATGTGAGCAGGAAAAAACTTTAATTGGAGAGAAAAGAAGATGAATAATTAGTGCTTAATGGATGTTAAAAAATCAAGAAGAATGTATGGAGTTGATTGATTGAGAGTAATCTTGACATTTGAGTAAAATTTGCTTTGGCAAGAACATTATTGCTTTGTAGATATCGCCAACCATATGTTATTGGGTCTATCCGATAGGTGCATAATGATTACTCGTTAAAATGTACCTTAGGTGTTAGATTTTTAGAAAGATAAAATTAATTAGAAAAAATATATAAATGGAAAGGAGCATAGTAATTGCTAGTGTGTGTATATATATATATGGTAAATTGAGAAGAATTTAAATATGTTAACTAGTGCTCATTAGACACTCGTTAAAAATCCTCTTTTATTTTCATTCCAATCTTTCATGTATCAGAATTTCTCTTTTAAAACTGTCCTTTCTCTATAGAAAGTGAATGACTCACGTCAGAAGCTTCCTCCAAGGACCAATTCCCACCCTTTTTATAGGTTGCACGTGGACTAGTTGGAGGATATTACCCAATTTGACAGTTGATTCATTTTGGGCACCAATAACTCGGCGGCGTTTGTGAAAATTGGTTAGAATCTCACCTTGCACCGACCTAAGCTAAAATACGTATAAAAATGACGTCATTAGGAATTCCAACAACACTATAACTGTACTTTAATGTTAAAAATTAATTCATTTATGTCAACATCTTTGATAACATTGCTTAATTTGTGTACAACCTTTCAAGTGAAAATTTTCACTGAATTTTTTAAATTTAACTATACATACTATAGCTCTCACACCTATAACAGACTCTTATATATGTTGTTGTACAGAGTATATATTTGTTCTCGTTCTATTTACACAAGCATGCAAGTATACACTCTCACACACAAATATACACATTTAAACATCACCTTTAAATTGTTTCATTATTTTTATCTCTATCTCACACACACACACTCTCTTTTTTTCTCTCTAAATAAAAAATAAAGACGGATTTTAAAGATAAAAACATAGTATTTCTGTAATATTTCAATTCAGCATTACAATTCAATTAATTATCGAATAGGTATAACTTGATCAATTCAGCAATTTAATATTTTTAACACTTAGTTTTTAGATTTCAAATTCAGATTTTCTTTTCAAGTACTGCTAATCTCCCTTTCTAGTCTATTATCTTTACTTTGAGAATTATTTTTTCATATACCGTTAATATATAGATTAATGGGTCTGCATGCATGTCACATTATTTCAGTCTTTCCAAATAAGCCCTCAGACCATCAATGAAACTGTTGCCTTTTTATATTATTAAAACCAAAAGGAAATACCAACTTACAGTTTGAACATACTCAGGAAAGGGGTCAGGGAACCTGCATTCCATTGGATACGGGGCGGGAACGGTCATCAGATTGACTGTTCCCAAGCGGTCTCCTCACAAGCAGAAGGAAAGGCGAGAAATGAACCACGTCAGCAACCTTCATCAGACCTCCAAAACGACGTCGTTTCAATAAGTGAGAGAAAAAAATATATAGAAGAGGTGACGACTGTAACGGACCGTCAGCACCAATGGCAAGCAAAGTCCCGCCCAAAATGAAAGGTTAAACTCCCTCCCGAAGGAAGCAGTTGCTGAAATTCACAACTTTCAAAAAATAGTGGATCATTTTTCGAGAGAAGAAACTGACAGAGAAAACTAGGAAATAGGCAACAAAGTGCGACATTGGGAAAAGCTGTGGAACAGCGGCATTGTTGAAGAAAAATCACAGCAAGGAGAAGGAAGAAGTGGTGGCAGAAGGACAAATTTTTTGTGATTGGGATTTAATAAAAGAAGAAGAAAGGTGAACCCAAGTTCCAAAGTGGAAGATCGTTGGAGCCGGAAGTAGTGAACGACCACAAATTAGTCAGGTAAAACATGAGGAAGCCTAGGATGATATAGTAATGTGTGTAATTTGACAAAAAAGTGAAAAAACCTTACTTGTGGATGTATTTGGTGTACAGTATGAAGATTGTATAGAGGGATGTCAAGTGAGCATGATTTTGTGTATAGTAATTGATAAGTGCAGCATGATAGGAGTATTATGTGTTAGTCTTTGATGGTCGAAACAGGAGAGTGGGAAAGGAAGGGGAAATCTTGCGGCACAACTGCTTGAGAAAATGTGTGCATGGGTTTGGGAGATCGTAAGTGTAAAAAATGGATGTAGATTATAATTACTATATGCTAAGTAGATAGTACAATGTGTTGAGTGTATGATACACTTCGAAACCAAATAGTCACAAGATAATTCAGTGAAGGATGGGTCATATAGCATGTTGGCTAAAAATTATGTTATGTGGGACAAAAGTGACATGGAGAAACATTGATACGGTGTGTTAAAGTGTAAAGCATTAACATAAGAAAGTCAAAACATAGTACATAGTATAAGGAAAAGGTCTAGAAAATGACAAAGGCTAGAGGCGAAGGACAGATTATATGGTATTGTGAAAGTGTTACCTCCCTATATGTGACCTGAGGAGCATTTGAAAAATAGGACCATAAAAGATGAAATGGATTGCATGGAATTTGATGATAGGAGAGTTGGCATGTAATATAAATACGTTAGGAAGAATAACAGACTGTTATGTGTGTCATACTCAACGTGTAAAAAATGTTACAAGGTTTGTTAGTTTATGGGCCACAAAATAATGCTGGATGGGTGTTACATGCAGTGGATGAATAGGTATAGAACAAAAATAGATTAGAAATGTTAGTCTGAGATTGGTATGTTGTATTTGAGATTTCATTGGTGTATGTCTAGTGTATCAGTTGATATGCATGAACACAATGTTGGATAAGTATTACATGTTGTGGACTAACAGGCACAGAGAAGAAAAGAGTAAAAATGTTAGTGTAAAATTGGTATATTATATTTTGATCTTCATTAGTGTATGTCTATTCTATTAGTTCACGTGTGAGAACCCGAAAATTTTCACATTTTCAAGTATTATTTTATTTCTGTGCCTATATTTTATACTGTCCTTTGAAAATATTAAATGTTTTGTACATTTTACAAGTAAGTATAATTTTTAAATCATTTTCCTAGTATAAGTTAGTGTACGTTAACTTGAAGTGCATTTGTTGGATGTGGGGCCCGCTAGTGCGATATAATTTTGCCGATTAGGTGATGAAATATTAAGTGACATTATTTTCCAAGGTGCTAGGAGATGATTAGAGGGTAATTAGGTAGACTAATTATTGGAAGTAAGAAGATAAACTTGGAACCATTCAAAGTGACAAGTGTCGCCAACCGATTGGAGGAAACTTGCCTAACTTTCTCACCTTTACCAAAACCAAAATTTGACCAATTTTCCTTCCATTTTCTCTTGTCTTGGCCGAACCATTTGGAGGAGAAAACAAGAGAGAGCTCTTCAATTCCTAGCTTCAATCCTTGCTCAAATCTTGTGATTTAGCCAACCAAATTAGAAACTACTCCATAGAAGTGATCACCAAGGAGGATTAAAGGCTTTGGTGGATTTGTTTTGGAGGAGGAAGTCTAAGCTACCAACTTTCTTTGATGTTCTAAGGTAAAATTGCTAAGAACATCCTTCTTTGGTTCCCATAGTTGTAAATTAGTGGCTTGTGGTTGCTACTTGGGTGGTTTTGTGCATTATTTCTTAGCTATGAGTAGGGAGATGTTGATTTTCAGTTATAGTGAAATTTTCTGCCCTAATCTGATCAGTGTTTTTCGGCCATGATGGAGGCCGAATTGGACTTAGCTCAAAACATGAAAGTTGTAGAGAATTGAGTGTAGAGTATGCCTGTAAAATTTCAGCTCAATCGGAGCACTGTATCCTGTGAAATGACTATTTTACCCCTGCTGCCCTGTTTCTGTCCGAGAATGATAATCAGCCTCTGTAATTGGCTCTTTTGGCTGGGAAGATGAATGAATTTGCTTTTGATGACTTCTTAATAATTGTAGCCTTGTATCTTAGCTTTCATATGGCTTTGGAATCAACTGAATCGGAGTTGTGTGTGCTGAGTTATGATGGAATATTAGGGCCTGTTTGTGGTTGGTTGTAAAGCTTCCAATTGGGTGTATTTTAAGGGTGTTTGATAGCTCATGATTTGTGTATGAAATTGTGATTGAATGGTATGATTTGGTGGTTGGGTTGTAGCATGGAAAAGTGAAGGAATATAGGGGAAATGCTGTCCGTTTATTTTCTTGAACTTGAGTGAATGGAAATGAGGTTTGAAATGTGATTTTGGAATGCGATTGAACTTCCTTGCTTAGACATACTTAGTTCCACTTTAAAGGGATTTTTCTTGCACTTATACCATTCCGTTTTAACCATGATACTTTAGTTCCAATTGTCGAGTTTTGAACTTCAAATACGTGTTCCTTTTCGTCCCAAAACAAAAGGAGTGGCCTAGGGTTTCTCGGCCACAAAACCTAATTTTAACGCGCAAGGTTTTAAGTGTGAATTCAAGGTATTTGACTACTTTTCATATGATTTTTAACCAAGATACTTGTTATACATTAATTCTTTGCAAATGTGTTAGTTTTGAGCCAAACAAACGTTTTACGAAAAAAGGGCAAAAATTCTACTGTTCACTATCCGGCCGACTATCCGGCCGACTCTTGGCCGGATTTCTGGCCGGATTGACAGAGGAAGAAGAAAAAATTTGCAGTTGCTCACTGCCTTGAATCCGGCCGACAATCCGGCCGAATATCCGGCCAACTTCTGGCCGGATTCTGACGTGGCAACTGTTTCAAATTTTTCCGATTTAATTTTCTAAAACCTTTTGAGCTTAGTTTTATGTTTGATTTGGAAAACCTTTAGTTACTCATTTCCTTTGATCAAAATGTACCCTTTTCACTTTCAAAAAAATCATACTTCCCCCTTGTACTCGTTTTATTCGAATTTTCTTTGATTCACTGGACATTTTGATGGTTGAGCCATAATATTTTCTCATGATTGTTATTAGGGTTTCTTGGTGACCAAAGTTGATATCCGGAGGGATACTTTGGACGTAATTTTGCTTAATTAGGTGAGTGTTCTATATACGATTTGTTTCTAATGATTAGGTGAATTGTTATGACTATTTGGATTGTTACTTTAATAAGCAAGTGAAGTATGTTATGTTTCCATTGACTATGTGACTAGTGTGATTCTTGATTAAATGTTAATGTTCCCAATGATTGCTAAAAATGGATTTTGCTAGGCGAGTGTGTACTTTATCGCACTCGACCTAAATGAACGTGAAATTTTCAATGATTGAATGATTAAACGTTACTTGTGCATGAATGTAAGCCTTCGGGCTGAACTGGGCCCTTGCCCTTGGTTATTGGTCGACTCGAGCCAGAAGCGGACTCGGTCGGGCGATTAGTGACCCTGGGTGAATGTGAATGTTTGGTATACTCGAGTATTACCACGTAGTTTGGTGTGGACTGGACAGTGCGCTGGCCAGAATGGGGAGAATCAAATGAACAATTGAATGGCAAGAATGACGGAGGGGTTTTCAAAGTCAAATGAAATTTTCTAAATGATTGAAGGAATGGATGGTCGATGAACGAACGAATGAACGAATGACTCCATGTATCCTTTTAATGAATGTGTTATTCTTGCTTTATATCGTAAATGTTATCTGGATTACTTGTTGTTAAGTGCTAATGTCCTTGTTTAATTGCTAGTTGAGTATATAGAACCTCGCTGGACTTTTAGCTCATTCCACGCCGTTGTTTTCCTTAACAGGGGTTGCGAGCAAGGGCGAGAGACCTGTATAGTATAGTTTAGCCTTTTGTATTGTTTTGGCTTTTGATCTCGTTCTAGTGCTTGATTAGGGTTGGAATGTACTAAGAATTTAAAGCTTTGGTTATAGTTGGGACTGTATATTTGATTACGCTTGGAATGAATGTAAATTTGTATTTCCAATTTGGGATCTGTCTTCGTTTCCTCGAGGGTTTATCTTATTTGGTTCGGAGAGAGTGAACGAGTCCTGGCGAGAGCTGGGCAGGCGGTCCGCCGAACCCTTTGGTTCGCCTTAGGATAAGATGGGGCTGTCACATCACGTGCATGAACACAATGTTGGATAAGTCTTACGCGTTGTTGGATAACTATTACATGGTGTGGATTAATAGGTACAGGACAGAAAGAAAAGAGAAATGTTAGATTGAAATTTGAATGTCATATTTGGGACTGCATTGATGTATGTTTATTGTATTAGTTCTTGTGCATGAACACAGTGTTGAATAAGTGTTACATGGTGTTGGATAACTGTTACATGGTGTGGATTAGTAGGTACCGGCCAGAAAGAGAAGAGAATTGTTAGATTGAAATTGGAATGGCATATTTGGGACTGCATTGATGTATGTTAGATTGTATTAGTTCTTGTGCATGAACACAGTGTTGGATAAGTGTTACATAGTGTTGGATAACTGTTAAATGGTGTGGATTAGCAGGTACCGGCCAGAAAGAGAAGAGAATTGTTAGATTGAAATTGGAATGTCATATTTGGGACTGCATTGATGTATGTTAGATTGTATTAGTTCTTATGCATGAACACAGTGTTGGATAAGTGTTACATGGTATGGATTAACAAGTACAGAGAAGAAACAGAGTAGAAATGTTAGTGTGTAACTGGTATGTCGTATTTGAGACTTCGTTCGTGTATGTTTATTGTATTCGTTGTTATGCATGAACAGGATGGCACGAATAAGAAGCAAAAGACGGAACAAGAGTTTAGGCGAAAATGAAGGAATAGAGGCAGCGGGAGCAAGTGAAGTCAGACAACCAGTTCCACCGTTGAATCCGTGGATGAAGTTTAGGTAATGTTGATGTTTATTAAAAATAATAATCATGAGTAGAATGCATAGCTAATTGGTTAATATTTAATGTGTGTAGGAAGGAGTATCAAAGCACCGTTCCAACGAAAGACATTAAGATAACAGAGGTATGCGTTAAGAACTAAATAAAGCATTAATCAGGAAAGTTGTGGCGCGGTAAAAGTAAAAAAACACAATTAGAAAAGGGTTAATATCAGAAACTTCCCTTGAGGTTTCTTCTAATCACACCTAGCACCCTCCATGTTTTCGAAATCACACTTAGCACCCCTGCAATGACAACTTTGGTGTCATTGTCAGCCCCTCGACTCGAAAATGATAGTAAAAAAATGAATTGTAGGATAGAGACTTTATTTTTGTTCCACTTTTACCCATAGCCCAAAATGAGTATATTTCCTAGTAGCAAAACAAGTATAAATCTTGATTTTTATTATATGTAAATGATCATCTAATAAATAATAGGACACCATCAGGGTTGTAACACAATTACATATCTTCATACACCATGGAGTATGATGATATGTATCGTTTGGAGGGATGCAAGGTAGGGAAGGTTGTTAGATCAAATCATCCTTGAACAGTGTAACACGTTTTGAACATTTTGTAATTTTATGTAAGTTTCTTGTATATCTTTACAATAGATTGCGTCTCTGTTATTAAGTTTTACAAATAATTCACGTAGAGTTACACATTATTTTAAAACTGTTACATTGATCCGAACGGAGATAAAAAAGCTGAGTATGGATTCTCATAATGGCAGCACCACAAATCAGAATGTGGTTGTAGTTGTAAATAAACTTGCGACCCCATTTTTGGGAAAATGCGGTCGTATAAATAGTTTTTTTCTGCATCCTAGTCGAATGGAGTTGGTAAGTTATTAATATTGCAATCCTCAGTGTCTAGATTATTGCTTGTAGACGGTGTTTTGGAAACATATGGATTGCGATACCCCATTGTGTAGTAGAAACGGCTCGTGGATGCTATATACTCATGAATTCCCATCATCTTTGAACTACTTTTAGATTGTGTTATTATTTACTTAGGAATTGCAATTTTGGCAATGACACTATGTCTACTGCCAAAAGTTAACATTACTGGAAACGCCATGACTATTTAATATTAGGGAGGGGGATAGAACAGTTGTTAGATCAATCATCCCTAAATAGTGTAATATTTTTTGAACATTTTGTAATTTTGTGTAAACTTCTTGTACATCCTTACAACAGAAGTGTGATAAGTGTGTAGATATGGGTCCAATATGTAATAATCGTATTTGTGTTGATAAGTTTTACAGATAGTTGAATTAGAGTTACACTTTGTACAAAAAATATTACATAATTCAGAACAGTTATCAGCAGTTTCTTAAAAGAAGTTTTTGATTTTTTTTTATCTTTTTTGGTATGCAGTTTTCTTCTTAGTTTTTGTAGTGGAGTATTGGTCTCCGTATACTGCATTGATTATTTTTAAATTATGGCCTTTCAACTTTGGTTATGGTATAACATTACTTATCCGAATTTCTTTTTGCCTCTGAATGAGTTAAGGTTGTTTGTGGCATGGGATAGATGTTGGCGATTTTTGGGTAATTTCTCACCCTTTGATTAGGAGAACCTGTCACATCCTATTGCCGGGAGTGCTAGGTGTGATTTCGAAAACTTGGGGGGTGCTAGATGTGATTAGAACAAACGTTAGGGGAGGTTTCTGATATTAATCCGTGTTAGAAAATGCTGCATTACATATAACATGATTCATGACTATATGCATCCAATGCAGTATAATAAAATGACCAAAGCAGCATACGATAAGTTGAGCGAGGAAGAAGTACAGAATCGAAAAGAGAACTATCGGAAAGAGAAAGAGGAGTACAAGAGAGAAATGGCGCGGCGTGGAAAAACTGAATCATGTAAACAGCAGATTAAGGTAAGCACAAAGCATGGCTGCTGAAATAGGTTGTTACGTGATAATCTGTGTATGGCTAACTAGTTTTTCTGCTTGAACTTGATTATAGAATCCGAAGTACACCATTCGTTGTTCACCAAATCAGATGGTTTGGTTAGCATCGAACATTGATGAAACAAAAAAACAGCAAATCAGAGATATGGGGTTTGGAGGGCTGCTGGAAATAAAGTGTCGCTCCATTCCCAACGGCATAGGAACCTTGCTGGTCGACAATTTTAATCCCTACACTAAGCAGTTTTCAGCTACATAGAGATGGTGTGCTACCCTTAACAGCAAAAGACATCAGTTTAATCCTTGGAATCCCAAATGATGGCCCCTTACCAGTTGAAGATACTGATAGCAGTGAGGGTGGAGATTCTGGACCAAGTCGTCGAACATATAAATGGAAAAAGCTGCCAAAGGAGTTAGCATCCATGAGCAGTGGGGACGAGTTCAAGCGACTATTTGTTGCATTTGCTTGTGGATGTCTATTGGCTCCAACTACTCGGGCTTGAGCATAAAATCCGGCTATGGGGTTGCACGAAGGTGGTTACTGAGGTGCCCTCATTAAACTGGGCAGAGTACATTAGAAATGTACTATGCAATAGGATATTAGAAGTGCAGAAGAAAAGCGGAAAGCAACACAAATATGTTGGGGGCTGCATGTTTGTCCTACTGGTAAGTTTAGTTGCGTGATAGTGAAAGTTAGTAAGTGATCTAACTAGTAGGGGATACAACGAAAACAAATTTTAATTAGGCACATGAAGGTTGTTTATGCATAGTGTACTTGAATTGCAGGTGATATAATTGATGTGTCAGTCTCCAATTGAATTGCAGGTGCATTACCTTGATCGAGTGACAATACTAAAGCACAGAGTGGCTCGAGTTACACCAAGAGCAAAGGCATGGACATATGCTTTAATTTCAGAGCGGGATGCATTGGAGATCGATAATCTCGGAGGTTATGGAAAAGGAAAACTAGTAAGAGCGATAATTTTTTTTTCGTATTGATGGATTGTAACTTACTAGTTTGTATATATAGGCCACACATACCATGTACTTATGAAGTGATGGTTTGATTTTGTTTTCGTAGATTGGGGTGCATGAAGAGGAAGAGGCTGAATGTGGTGCACAGATAAATGAACTACCCCCTGAGCTAGTTGGAATAATGATGGACAACGGGCATCATGATATTGTTGTAAGCTGCCTAACTTTTAAAATTGATACTTCATTATGCGCTATTGTTGCTTAAGTAAAAGTTATACATTTTTATGATTTGAACAAGCATTTGTAAGCAGCCAAACCTACGTAACTTAGGAAAGTTATCTTGTTAAATACAATCATTAAGTCTTGGCGTACACCATACAATCATTTTGCATTTTCTATGCCTGACATACAAAATTAGGAAAGTTAGTTGTAAATGGATTATAGGACAAAGAAGTACACAGAGATGTTTGTTAAGTTTTGTACAAAGGTGGCAAGATTTTTCAAACGCCGATCACAAATAACACACTAGTGTTCAGCAATAATCTAGCTACATTTGAAACATAGAACAGCTCGTGGCGCTTTTTCCATATTTTATGGCAGAAAAGAGAAACAAAAAAATTCTCGATATTATTCATGCAAAATATAAAGTTAATTGTATACTTCATTCGATTCGAGTGGCAAATACACCTTAAGGCATTTTCATGTATATGGTGTACATAATTCTTCTTTTTTAAAATTTGCTTTCACCAATTGAAAGTGAAAAGGCATATTAGTGAGGTCCATGAGGAAGTAATACACATCAATGCATAATATGAATTCATCTGTTCTGGATTAAGTCGAAACGGGCTATTCATTATGGTTTGTTAATGTATAAGCAGGCTGAGCTTTCAGAAGTGTACAGTATGACAGTGAGTTGCCAAAGAAGGATATTAAAGATTGCAGAAATGCTGTGTTCTCATCCTAGGGCCAAAGCAGCAGCAACAGAGGTCGTTTCAAAGGAAAAGCAGAAACAGAGGCTGTCTGATTCAGAGCAAATACATCTTGATATGGAAAGTGAAGATCATTCGAAATATGAATCGGCAGAAGCAGGAAAGGACTCCAACGATGACGATAACGGTGACAGTGAAAAAGAACAAAATGCAGGCGGTAATGATGATGACATTGGGACCGCAACTAGATCAATACATGAGACTGAACCAACAAACCGACATTCGATAGGGCAAACGACTGTTGAAAAAGAGCAAAGTGGGAGAACCACTGATGGGAAGGAGGCAAAAAATGTTGGCAACACAAGTGATGGGAAGGACGTTTCAGATAGTGTGTACAAGTCAAATGATACCCCAACAATCATCCAAGATGATTCACGAGCCGTTGAAGCACATGGTGACCATGGGACAAGCACTTCGGACCGCATTGCGAATGAAGCCACAAAACATATGCAGCATGATTGCTCAACAGGTCCTGTTCGAATTGAGCATCCTTTGGATCGGCCACACACACCGAGAAAGTTGCGGTCTTATAGTCGCAAAAGGAAAGGTTAGTGAACATCAAAATGCTGTCAAGAATTTGATGTACAAGTAGTCACAAATTTATTTTATTATGTTGTATCCAGTGCAAACCTTCATACTATTGAGGCTGAATTATGCTCAACACATTTAAGTTTTGCATATCAATTGAAGAATACTTGGCTGATCGGTTAAACGTTATTGCAATCTGCTGCCCCATTAAATTTTTGTATAACACGCATACCTAATCATTATTCTGTCAGTGTGAACTACATATTGAATTATGTTTTCTGATGTATTGATATCTGCAGCAATTGTTGAAGATGAGAATGAGCACAGGCCAACTCGGGCAACGAAGAAAAGCAGCATGCTACGGTCAGCCGAATACCTTCTGCCTTCACACGTGACAATCAGCATTTACGACAAAAGGATCGCTACATTCGCGTGGGAGGTAGAAAAGAATCCCAAGTAAGGTTCCTATGTATTTATAATACGATTATGAGATTATGATACAGTCACTTAAGGATTATTAGTGCTACTATTTGTTAAGTGCATCCCTCCAGTCCATTTCACATATAGCCAAACGATAAATATTCCGCATTTCACATATAAGGATACAATTGCTCATATATCGGCTCCACCATAGCTTGATCAATTGGTAGTTGACACTCCGTCAACTTTCAAGTAAGGTAACTAGTCTAGTAGAATACCACTTAACTCCAATATCCGTCCACTGACCAAATCCCTTACCGGGCCCGAACTCCACAATAAACACTGGTGGTAATACTCGAGTATACCGATTAGTCGAGGAGATAACACTCCACTCGACAACTTAGATACCCGTGGTTCGTTATCTAATCGACCAAGCCCTTGCTGGCTCGACTCGATTAACTAGCCAGTGGGGTTTGGGTCCCCAAGAAGTCGATGAGATATCATCTCCAATCGACTGAATCAAAATAAAAGTACGGAGACGGGAATGAGAGGCACCTCCCACTCACATTGAGTGTGGTACATGCTGCCGCTCAACACTTACAAGTCAAGTACAAGTATATCAAGTCAATTGCAACAATAAACTAGTATATATCAGATTAGGGCAAGTGCGATAAAGTACACTCTTGCCCGATCCAACAAATTACATATCATTAAATCACATTGGTCAAGTATTGAAAACAAGTGTCCAGTTCAATCAGGTATTTGGAAGCACTCACCAACAGATGTAGTGCCTTTACGGGTCACGTTCGGGTATTACTCCGTGTTTAGAGTCCACTCTGCGAGAAAACATTGTTTAAGAGCTTTGAAAATTAACTAAAGTTCGAAACTTAAACGTTTCGTTTAACAAGAATCAAGTAATGGGAAACTCATTTAGGGAATATTCGTAAAACTCTTGCTTGCTCTTCAAATAGTGAAACTTTGAAGCAATTATACGTTGAAATACCATTTGAGTCGAAGGAACGAGGAAAAACATATTTCTATTA